>CM055819.1:26088172-26452463 GCA_029582265.1 Zoroaster sp. YZ-2022 | reverse complement strand
TTTAATGTAATATATGTATTTAAATGGTGAGATTATAGTTATTACAGCGTCAGGTTAGCCTATTAAGGAGAGGACAAATTTGACCTCGTTTTAGTTTAAGCGTAAACCAACTGACCTCAAGACTTCGGTCATTTACTTACGTAACGTAAATTATTTTAATTTATTCTTTGGTATCACCTATAGCAAGGTTTCTGGGATGTTACGAATGTAAAACACTTAGTTAATGACTAATATTCCTTTTTTTCCTACTTTTGGTAACGTAACTTCGGGGCTTTGTTGTCAACAGGCTAATTATTTGAATACAACTGAGCGAAATAGGTGAAATGCATGTACAGTTGTTGTGAGGGCGTGTTTTTTTCTAAGGTTGCATGAGTTTTCCTGAACTTGCTGTCACGAGACAGCATATGTAACAACAGTTGACATTATCATGATTAGGATTGTGCAAAATATTATGTGTTATTTTGACAATTGTCGAATTCAAGCATTTATCTGGGGAAGTTAAGCAAGTTTTGAGTAATCCTTCAGGATAAAATTGTATTTTATAACCAGACAAATGGAAAGAGTAGAACCATGTAATACAGAGGGCAGCTATCTTGAAAATTGTAACGATTTTAATGACCCTGAAACATTATTCAAGTAGAATTAAAAATTAATGTAAAACAAGTAAAATTATATATGAATTTGAAGTTGAAGGAACTAGTCGAATACTTCCAAACTTTGATTCAAAGTAAATTAGATTAGCTGAGACAAAGTATTTTCCGAATGATTTACCTGGAATAAGGTGTATAGAAACACGGAATTCGGTATATTTATGAGTGTGTATATTTAGGAAATATTTTGTTTACAGCCATACACCATGATTAGACATCACTGAGGGTTGAGGTTCGCACTTGAGTTCTTTCACATCACAAACCACAGAAGTGCTATTTTCATGAAAGATAGTGTAATTGTTATAAGTAGGTTTTTATATAACTTTAGAAACATTATTAGCAATAATTATTCATAACCTTGACTGCATTTATTTTATTTGTGGTTTTGAAGATTATTATTATTAGTTCCCACAAACTGAGCGATTGTACACTCACTGGCCACATAAGTATTGCAACATCCCCAAAGTTCAGTTTGAGAACTGTGTTACAATAATTTATTTTATTTTATTTACACCAGTTTAAGACTTTTGAAAGTGCCTGTGTTTTGAAGTCAATGTTCTTTACTGTTCTTGCTCGAAATTATGTAATACACGATCGATGAAATCGGATGAAATGATCATCTCAATGTTACTTGTAAAGTGTATTTTGAGCATGTTGCAATACTTTGGCCAGTGAGTGTATCTTGTAGAATGTATGACATATCATTGTGACTTTGGGATTATGGGATTAGCTAATGGTTTTGACTTATGAAATTATACGATGAGGCTGATCACTCTTGTACATCTAATGTTGATTCTGTGACAAACATACACTTTTACTGTTGATTAGTTACCGAATTTATATCAAATAATGCAATTTATATTTTCTTTGTATTTTGCCTTTACAGACTTCCTTATTATCTGGTAGCCTTTACTTAAGATATGGGTTTGCCGATTCATGTAACTTAACCAATACAACCTTTGTTGAATTATATATAGATATGTTTTGAGAGTCCAACAATTACAGATATCAGACGCAAATCAGTCTCAAGCCTCTATTTCGCCTGGTTACAATATCAAGGTAATGTTCTTTTGTACTTTCGTGATGAGATAATCGAAAATAAAAAGCAAAAGAAATAAAACAAACAAAAAGTCTCTGGATTCTGGTCATAGCTTGTCTTCAAAATCAGTCTGGTGACGCGTTTTTTTTTTTTTTTTTTTTTTAGTTTGTATGTTGGGGTGGTTTTTTTTTTTTTTTTTTTTTTTTTTTTGGACAACCAGAGAAATACGTGATACATGTATATGCAGTTATTGGAACCAGACAACATTTCCATATACAAAGTATGGTGGCTAAAAGAGGCCACACAAAAAGGGCAAACGTTCATACCCCTGATGTCGAAAATCTCGTTTAAAACACTGCACGGCAGAATTCCAATCGATCCAGTAGTTTTGGCAGCAATTAGATATCGTTTTAAAAAAAGCAAAAGAAAAGAAAAGAAAACTAAAAATACAGACGCGTGGGTCCGAGGCAACGCGCGCGGTGACAATAAACCGGCGGAGACCCCCAAAAAAAAAAAAAAAAAAAAATTTTTAAATAAATAAATAAAAAATTTCTGTTTAAATACCTGAGCCGATGGTGTTTCGATTAAATACTAGAAATTGTATGTCACTGCAATTTTCTTAGAACTACAAAGATTGAACTAGCTGAAATGTTCACTGATTGTTTTATTATCAATGGAAACATTTGGAAACAGAAACCAACAATATTCCAACCCAGCAACACGTTGGTTTGATTTTATTCAGCTAAAGATCTCAAGGTTTGTGTTACTGTACCCGGATCTGTAGCACATGATCCTTTCAAAAGGCAAAGCATGCTGCAATGGCGGAGTCCACCAGCATTTGTGAGTGTCCCTCCTGTTCACTGCCTTTGTTCTTGGCAAGGTTAGCAACACTGAGGTTCAGATTTTGTTCCAGTGAGTGGAACACGGTACCTTTTTTGTTTACGTAGATATCTAAAGAGAAAAAAAATTAGAAACGGATGTACATGCACAGAACAATTTATTATTAAGCAATTTGGTAGGCTAAACCTTTAACCTTAATTTTATATGGGCATGTATGGAAGAATTGATCTCACAAATAATATCCCTCCCCTGCCCGGCCACACCCCCCACAGATGATTTTACCAAAAGTATACTGGCTTAAAATAGTGTAGTAATACAAAGATTTTGTTCAGCCTCTCATGTGCCTAATTTTATTCGGAAAGAATCATGATTTCCTTCAACTGGGACTGATAATAATGTTTTTATTAAGCCCATAACACCCACAAACCCCTAGGGCCCCACATTGTTCTTTGATGATTCCGAACGGGATTTCAATTGTTAGAATTTATAAATGCCACTTCTAGAGCAACAATTTTCACTTCTAAACTCTCAGTTTTCAATTGTAAAGGTGGATTTCAATTCTAAGCCATACATACTTAATATTATGAATACCGACAATGACTGGCTTATAATTAGACTATCCCTAAAATTGTTTTCTATCCAAATTACCAGGCCCTCTATAGACCCACATACCTTGTTGCTTGATACAATCAAAATGTCCACTCTGTTAAGCTCATCTAGCTTGGTTATGTCCCCCTAGGCGCATAGCTCAATACTGTTCACTTTACCGTTCATGAAGACATGCATGGCACCTTTCACGATGAAGTTGGCCATCTTGTTCTTGTCTCCCGTAAGGAGGGAAATATGATGGCGATGTTGTTTTTAACAACTTTGAATGCAGGAATTCCAACGGCGTGAAAAATGTATTATACTATGTGTCACGTCGTTGTTTGTCTTTGGACTTCGTACATGAATGTTACTTAGACCAACAAAAAATCTGCTGTTTCTGTTAATCGTCGGTTTGAAAATCGGTGCGGTGTTGCGCTTTTTTTTTCTTTTTTTTTTTTTTTGGCCAACAGGGAAATGCATGATACATGTCTACGCGGGGACCAAATTTCCCATACACAAAGTATGGTGGCTAAGAGTGGCCTCACAAATCAGGCAAATGTTCATACCTTAATGTGAAAAAGTTGTTTAAACGCAGCACGCCATAATTCCAATCGATCCAGCAATTTTGGCTGCAATTGTACAGCGTTTCGTAGGAAAATAAATAATAATAAAAATGCCGACGCGCGGGTCTGAGGCAACGTGCGCGAGACCAGAAACCAGACTTGTTTTACCTTATGGTGAACACCTTTGTTAGCAAAACCGATTACGAAACTACTGAATTATAATCTTTAAAACTGAATGTGTAGCTTGTGGTGGTACAAACATCCTGATAAAGTATTCCGCCTGACACGCTATGTTTTGAGAAAAACGGGAAATTAGGCTCACACATTTGAATTACAGATAAATGCTTTCCACGTATATGTCAAATATTTAGCCCATATTGGATTTGTGTTCATGGCTGTTTTATGGTTTACATTCCATTAAAATAACAATTTCCGACAACTTTATGGTTTATGATAAACTACTGCCATGTAATTACATGGTTTATAAATAATGAAAATGAACCATTGCAGACTCTTCTATACGATTTACAAATAATGAACAAGGAACAATTGATCATCGAAGGAGACTAGTTTTACTGTACCACTCGTAGCAATCACTATTTGTAGGCATATACTATACCGCTGCTTTGTAAACCTACCACAGACTAGTAGTAGTATAAATAAGGCCTTATATATATATATATATATATATATATATATATATATATATATATATATATATATATATATATATATATATATATATATATATATACTTGTAGTAAAACTAGTGGAACGCTGGTAGTTGTAACTCCGAGTTTCACGCGTTATGCGATCATCAGACAACTCCGTTGTATATATATATATATATATTTTTTTAATCACTTGGTTTACGTTTTGTCTCCCAAAGATGGGCTGGTAACTGGAACAAAAAGTCGTAGATATTTTTTTTTATAATGTGTAACACAGACTTAACTTGCGACACCGATGATTCATGGCTCATCGAGTGGCAACCACACGTTTTTTGTTGTTTTCTCCACCCCATAAACCGGTGGGCACCAGCGAATTATACCGCATGAAAATTTGCAGGTAAAGGAGCTGGGAAGCTATTTTTCTACAGCATAATTCGTCAATGGCTTAGTATTAAGTAAGACTAATAGCGGTGACACCATGTGAAATTCTCTTTTGAGTAGTAATTATTTCTAAAAGGAACTGGAGGTTACAACTCGACGTTTCGATGAGTATGCTCTGGCCATTGTTCCTTGTTCATTATTTGTAAACCGTAGAAGAGTCTGCAATGTGTGATTTTCATTATTTATAAACCATGAAATTGCACGCAATGGTTCATTTTCATTATTTATAAACCATAAAATTTCACATGGTGTCACCCCAATTAGTCTTACTTATCCTCTTCACCATGCAAAGCTACAAGGTTTACTTGTCTTGTATTATTTATGTTATACATGCTTTTCGACATAAGCCCTAGGTCTTTTGAATATACCACCAATATTGTACACTGATTTATGTTTTTGTTTGTTGCATTATGGAAATAAATGTCGAATTTAATTGAATTTAATTGAAGGCTAAAACATTTAAAGGAAAAAATATAGCCTCACAAGTGGTGTTCATGAGGTCCCTTTTCGCCAATCAATTTACCATACTTGTTTGTGTACCCATCCTTTTTTTTGCCTTTTGCCTTTATTATGCTCCTCCCCTTATGTCCCAGCTTAGGCCCAAAAAGTATCCGGTTTCTGGTCATAGGTCGGCTTCAAAATCGGTGCGGTGACGCTTTTTTTCTTTTCTTTTTTTTTGCCAACAGAGAAATACATGAGACATGTATACGCGGGGACCAAATTTCCCATATAAAATGTATGGTGGCTAAGAGAGGCCTCACAAATTGGGCAAACAAATTGTGAAAAAGTCGTTTAAAACACAGCACGCCAGAATTCCAATCAATCCAGCCATTTCGGCTGCAATTGGCCATGTACACAAATGCCGTCATATACTCGCGATTAATCCAAGTACTCGCTCTAATTGCAGCTGTGCGAATATGTGATTACTCGAATAGTGAATTTCACTAATCGCCTAGTACTATTAACATTTGACTACGCGCCTGGGATGAGGACAGGAAGTTAAGAAGAAGTCATTGACCTTCAAGACCTTCGGGCTGACCTTTTTTTATTGAGTCTGTACTGTAAATATATTATCACAAAATTACCCAACTGTTATCCAAAAGCTTACATAATGTGAAAAGTTACGAATCATCCTTAAAAGGTATTCTGTCTGAAATTATTTTCACAAAGCTGCCAGACGACAATTTGTTGCTCCATGTGTTTTCAAAACAATTGTTTAAACTTGTTCACACTTCTCATGACTTTATAGACATCGCATTGAGCTGAAACTTTCAAATGTTGGTTGATTAATGAATATCATGATTCAAAGAAAAGTACGCATACCAATAGAAGCAGTTTTGCCATCACCAATGTTGTACCTTCCCTTCAATGTATATCTTGATTCAAAGAGAGTAAGCATACTCATAGAAGCAGTTTTGCCAACATTACCAATGTTGTACCTTCCCTTCAATGTATATCTTGATTCAAAGAAAGTAAGCATACTCATAGAAGCAGTTTTGCCAACATTATCAATGTCGTACAATCCCTTCAATGTATACCTAAGCTTGGTTCAAAGAGAGTAAGCATAGCCTACTCATAGAACCAGTTTTGCCAACATTACCAATGTGAATGTCGTACCATCCCTTCAATGTATATCTTGATTCAAAAAGAGTAAGCATACTCATAGAAGCAGTTTTGCCAACATTATCAATGTTGTACCTTCCCTTCAATGTATACCTTGATTCAAAGAGAGTAAGCATACCCACAGAAGCAATTTTGCCAACATTATCAATGTTGAACCTTCCCATTGACTCAAGTCAATTAAATTGTTTTCCAGAGACATTTTAATTTAGTGATTATATTAAGTTTGTTGTTGTTATTGCATCATGTTATTCACTTAACAATAATCTAGAATAATCTAGCGTACAATAATCTAGAATTATGCCAACTAAAAATCAACTTACTAACATACAAACTTACAGAGCACAAAATACTCAATATATTAAATCAAAAATTAATCATCTAGTTCTGATGCTACAACACACGCACGGTATTCGAGATAAAGAAGCAGTTATCATGACACAAACTACATGTGATATTCACTGAAAAAATATGTGCAATTTTCTATTCATAAAATGCTGGTTTCTTATTAAATGTGCCTGATTGCCCATTCAGAACACAAGTGATGTTTAAATAATTGATGGTTTTTGTCACAGCTGTTTCTTTCAAAAGAGATTTTCAATTTTTGAAGAAACAACAATGTCATCAAAGGATCCCTTGTGAAATAATTCGGAGTGAACTTTGCAACAAAAGGGGGGGGGGGGGCTAGGAAAATGTTTGGTTGTGTATGATTAGTAGCAATGGGGATGTGTATATATAATTTGAAAGCTATTATTAATATGATAGCAGATCTTAGGTTTTCGGTTTCTGGTGAAACTGCGGTTGTCAACTCTGAGAGTTTTAAAATTTTGGGGAACATGATAAATTTCAAGGAAATCGGTACCGGTAATGTTGAATTGAACTCGAGAATCCAAAATGCCAAAGCCAAGTTTGCCGAATTTAAGCGCCTCCTAACAAACTACAACCTCAGGCTTAGCACTAGGATGGCCTACTGCAACGTCTTCATACGATCTAGACTGACATACGCCTCGCAAACATGGCATTTGACATTGGCTCAATTCAACAAAATAGACGCGGCACACCGGAAAATGCTGAGGCAGATGATTAAGGACGGAGAGTTAAGGGAGGACAAGGATGAGGATGATGAGGATAGTTATACGATAAAAATTGGGACTTTAAGACTTTTTGAAATCTGCAAATGCAATAATATTTCAGATTTCATTAAGAAACAGCAGGTCAAATACGCGGCTCACATAGTAAGGCAGCCAAATTCTAGTCAGACGAAGCAGTTATTATTCAATGATGACCGAAATCGGAAGACGGGGCATTTGGTACCAAATGTACTTAATACTGCGGCTGCTAACACAAGCTATTCAGACATTGAACACTTTGCTAGGGAGTCAAGAAAACGAAAATTTTAGATGGTTATGAAAATTTTAGTTACCAGCAAATTTATTTGCCCATAGATAACCATCGCAAATTTATCTTAAAGATGAATATGATGAAGAAACCAATGTATGTATGTATGTATGTATGTATGTATGTATGTATGTATGTATGTATGTATGTATGTATGTATGTCATGTATGTATGTATGTATGTATGTATGTATGTATGTATGTATGTATGTATGTATGTATGTATGTATGTATGTATGTATGTATGTATGTATGTATGTATGTATGTATGTATGTATGTATGTATGTATGTAATGTATGTATGTATGTATGTATGTATGTATGTATGTATGTATGTATGTATGTATGTATGTTATAGCAGACGGGAACAAAATTCTCACCAGAAAAATTTGCCTAGAATATAATTTTTGTTGGTTAACATCCAAATGCTCATACAAAATGTGCGTACTACTTTGGTTTACTTAACAGCTGCTCAGCAGATAAAATTGCTTACCAGAAAAAATTGCTAAGCATATTTCTTTGGTTACCAGCCAAACTTTCATACAAAATGTATCCATTGGCCGGTAGTCTGTTTTTATAAACATATATAAAAAATATATGCTTAGTAAAATTCTCTATGAAATTAGCCCCAGATAGTTACTGTTGGTTGTTGCTGCCAGTGTCTATCAGTACCACAAAGTCGCTAGAGATGTAGCCAACAGGGTTGCCACAAACCCAAACACTATCGATACTCTACTTTATAAAGCTTCCCATCTTACCTGACTATTTTTGGTAACATGAAGATGAAATTTAAATGAAAGATCTCCAAAAAACTCCCAAGGGGTAAACCTTGTAGCTTTCCCCAAAAAATCACAACAGGTAAACCTTGTATTTTTACCCCCAATAAAATCACTAGAGGTAATTCACTAGGGGTAATTCTCTTTCTATCACACGGGATAAGTTTTGTAGTTTAATCCGTAAAATCACAAGGGAGAAAGCCTTTTTTTGTCCCAATATTGTACCGTTAACACGAAGAATTGAAAATTAATTGAAAGATCTCCCAAAAATCTCAAACCTTGTAGCTTTCAAAAAACAAATCACAAGAGGTATCAGCCCTGTATTTAGTTTCGCCAAAAATCACAAGGGGTATCTTTTGTAGTTTAATCCATAAATTCACAAAGTGGTAAGCCTTGTACTTTTTTGTCATAAAATCACAAGTTTTGTAATTTTAGCCAAACAATCACAAGGGGGTAAATCTTGTAACTGTTTTCTACAAGAGGTATATTTTGTAGTTTAATCCATATGTACCGATAGCATTCCGGAACAATTTAAAATTAATTGAAAAACCTAAACTCAATGAACTAAATGAGCTTTCCAATTATTTTTTTCCAGCGTATCAAATTTTGATAAATCTATTTTCATTGCAAACATTCAGATGAAGCGGTGGTCAGCTTTTTTTATTGTGTAGTGCAATACATTTCAAACTCATTATTTAAGTAGCGTTAATTTAACCTTTCTAATAGGGATTTACGGATTTAACAGTCGAGCGAGGTGGGTGTCTGTTGGGAGGGGGTGGTCGACCAAGGACCTCCTTTTGTTCCCCTTTATTGTTTTAACTGAGGACATATTGTCCCATTGTTCCTTTGTTAAAAAAGTTCTCTGTAAATACCCCCCCCCTGCAACACACACCTACACACACACACACACATCTATCCCGTTCAAAAGTGTTGAATCTGCCATTGTTGTATAACTATAAATAAATATTCAAGAACTGAATATGTATCAGTAACATGAATAATTGAAAATTAATTGAAAGACCTCTTTCAATTAACTACAAAACTACACAGTGAGCGTTCCCTTTATTTTGTCATTAAATGATGATCAATCTCCTTTCATTGCAAACAGTCAGATGAAGCCGTGGTGTAATGGATAAGACGCTTGACTTACGTGCAAGCGATCCAAGTTCGAATCCCGTCGGATTTTATTATTTTATTGCGTAGTGCAATACAATTCAAACCCTTTCTTTAAGTAGGTTTAATTTAACCTGTCTAATACCAACATGGTCCAGATGGCGCAGCACGTTGGCCGGGCCACTGGAAGTGTCAATCGCGGGACTTCCAGAGCTGGAACGCACCGGTTCGAAGCCCTAGAACAGACCTAATTCAGGGACATGGCAGTTGCGGCAGCAGCAACGGTTTGGGGGCCGCGATGTCTCTCCCCTATTCGATAGTTGGTTACGGTGCGGGAACGTAAAGGAGCGACCGGGGATCTGCCGATTCCCCAGAAGGGGTGCTAAGGTGGTTATCACGCTGGGTTCGCCTAGAAGATTCAACGCTCCCCAATGCCTGGTCATCACTCTGACTAACTTTCTGCAGAAAGTAGTTTTGAATTATTTGTATCATTTGTTTTTTTTTAAATTGTTTTAACCCACTTTAAGCCTATGTCTTTTAAATACAAAATCACAAGAGGGTAAGCTTCTATTTTTTTCAATACATTCACAGTAGTTTTTTACAAAATAAATGCACAGTATTTTCCCTCAAAATCACATAGGGTACGTTTTGTTATAGTTAATCTATATATCACACAAGCCTTTGTATTTTGCCCAAACAAACAAAAAACAAAACAAAACAATTATTTTTGTTTAATGTATTTTTGGCAGAAATTCACAAGCCTTTTAGTTTAATCCATAAACTCACAAAGGGCATTGTAGTTTTCGTCATAAATTTACAAGAGATAAGCCTTGTATTTTTCCGCAAAGAATCACACGGGGTATCTTTTGTAATTTAATCTATTAATTGCATAATTGACACAAATATTCAAGCACTGAATATGTACCAGTAACTTGCGGAATTGAAAGCCCTGTATTTTTTTGCGGAAAAAAATTACAAGGGGAAATATTTTGTGGTTTAATCCATAAATTCACAAGTGGTAAGCATATACATTTTCCCATAAAATCACAAGATGTTAGTTTTGTAGTCACAAGGGGGTAAGCCTTGTATTTTCCCCCTATAAAACTACAATGGGTATCTTTAGTAGTTTTTTCCATAAATTCACAAGGGGGTAATTCTTGTAACTGTTTTCTATAAAATCACTAAGGGTAAACCTTGTATTTTTTCATAAATTACATAATTCCCATAAATATTTAAATATTAACGGTAACATGAAAAGTTGAAAATTAGTTGAAAGATCTCAAAAAAAGACAATTAAGGCTTACCACTTCTGATTTTATAGAAACACAATTACAAGAATTACCCCCTTTTGAATAAATGAGGAAAAATACAAGGCTTACACCTTGTGAATTTATGGCAAAGTCTATACAAAAGATATCCCGTGTAGGTTTATGGGGGGGGGGGGGGTTGAGATCTTTCAATTAATTTTCAATTCTTCATGTTACCAGAACATATTCAGTTCTTGAGTATTTATGGAAAATACATTTGTGATTTTATTGGGACAAAAAGACAAGGCTTACCTCTTGTGATTTTTTAATTTTTTGAAAGATGCAAGGCTTACCTCTTGTGATTTTTTTTGTGGAAAACTACAAGGTTTACCCCTTGTGAATTGATGGATTCAACTACAAAACATACCCCCTTGTGATTTTTTTATTTTTTTATTTATTTTTTTGGGGGGGGGGAATACAAGGCTTACCTCTTGTATGTTTTTTTTTTTGAAAGATAAAAGGTTTACCCCTTGTGAATTGATGGATTAAACTACAAAACATACCCCTTGTGATTTTTTTATTTTTTTATTTTTTTTATTTTTTTTGGGGGGCGGGAATACAAGGCTTACCTCTTGTGTGTGTTTTTTTATTTTTGAAAGTTACAAGACTTACCCCTTGGGATTTTTTGTTTTTGTTTTGAAAGCTACAAGGCTTACCCCTTGGGATTTTTTTTTGTTTTTGAAAGCTACAAGGCTTACCCCTTGGGATTTTTTTATTTGAAAGCTACAAGGCTTACCCCTTGGGATTTAAAAAAAAAAAAATTGAAAGCTACAAGGCTTACCTCCTTGGGATTTTTTAATGGGAATTTTTTAATGAATATAATATAGTACAAGGTTTATTACCCCTTGTGAATTGATGGATTAAACTACAAAGCATACCGCCTTGTGATTTTTTTTTGGGAAAGATACAAGGCTTACCTCTTGTGATTCTGTTTTGGGAAAAATATGAAGCTTACCTCTTGTGATTTTTTGGAAAGATACAAGGCTTACCCCTTGGAAGTTTTTTAATGGGAATTTTTAAATGAAAATAGTACAAGGCTTATTACCCCTTGTGAATTGATGGCTTAAACTGCAAAACATACCCCCTTGTGATTTTTTTTTTTTTGGGGGGGGTAATACAAGGCGTACCGGTACCTCTTGTGATTTTTTGGGAAACATATAAGGCTTGTGTTTTTACTCTTTTTTTTTTCTTTTTTCTTTTTAAACTACAAGGTTTAGTTAGCCCTTGGGAGTTTTTGGAGATCTTTCAATTAATTTTCAATTCTTCATGTTACCAGTACATATTCAGTTCTTGAATATTTATGGAAAATAAATTTGTAATTTTATTGGGACAAAAAGACAAGGCCTTGTGATTTTTTGGATAAAACTACAAACCTTACACCTTGTGATTTGTTGAAAAAAGTACATGGCTTACCACTTGTGAATTTAAACTACAAAAGATACCCCTTGTGATTTTTTGTTTGGGGGGGTGGGGGAAATACAAGGCTTACCTCTTGTGATTCTGTTTTGGGAAAAATATAAAGCTTACCTCTTTGTGATTTTTGGGGGAAAGCTACAAGGCTTACCCCTTGAAAAGTTTGTTAATGGGAATTTTTAAATGAAAATAATACAAGGCTTACCTCTTGTGATTTCTTTGGGGAAAATACAAGGCTTACCTCTTGTGATTTTTTTGGGGAAAGCTGCAAGGCTTACCCTTGGGAGTTTTTTAATGGGAGTTTTTTAATGTTTTAATACCGGTATACAATTATATTCAGTTCTTGAATATTTATGGAAATTATGTAATTTATGAAAAACTACAAGGCTTACTCCTGTGAGTTTTTGGAAGAACTACGAGGCTTACCCTTTGTGATTTTATTGGGACAAAAAGCCAAGGCTAATCCCTTAAAGAATTACCCCCTTGCGAATTTATAAGGAAAAATACAAGGCTTACACCTTGTGAATTTATTGCAAAAACTACAAAAGATATCCCTTGTAGTTTTATGGGAAACAATACAAGGTTCTACTCTTGTGATTTTTGGGGAAAGCTACAAGGCAGCTGCGTAGCTATGACTTTTTCAGTAGGAGGCCCAGGGGTATGGGTTTTTTCCCTTTTCTTTTTCTTTTCTTTTTTTGGGGCACTATCGGGTTTTTCGTGGGGGCACGGGGGGGGGCACTAGAAATTTGTGGGGGGCACGTGGCCCCCCTGGCTACGCCGCTGCTACAAGGTTTACTCCTTGGAAAAAAAAAATCTTGAATATTAATGGCAATTATATAATTTATGGGAAAAAAACTACAAGGTTTACCCCCTTGTGAATTTTTGAAAATAGTACAAGGCTTATTACCCCTTGGGAATTGATGGATTAAACTACTAAAAAACCCTTGTGATTTGTTTTTTGGGGGGGAAATACAAGGCTTGCCTCTTGTGAATTTTTTTGGGAAAGCTATAAGGGAGCATTTTAGTGGGAGTTTTTTACTGTTTTAAAACCAGTATAAAAATTGTATTATGTTCTTGAATATTTATGGAAATAATGTAATTTATGAACAATAATACTACAAGGCTTACCCCCTTTATGGAAAAATTTCAATGCTTCCCTTTGTGGATTTATTGGGACAAAAAGACTAACCTTTTGGGATTTCATAGAAAAACAGGGTTCCCCCAAAACCCTCATAGTGCCCCCCAAAAAGAAAAGAAAAGAAAAGGAAACCATATCCCTACCCCCCTACTAAATAAGTCCTGGCTACGCCACTAAATTTTCAATTCCGCAAGTTACCGGTATTATTCAGTACTTGAACATTTATGTAAATTATGCAATTTATTTATAAAACTACAAGGGCTTAACCCCTTGCGAATTTTTGGATTAAACAACAAAAGATACCCCTTGTGATTTTTTATTTTTTTTGGGGGGGGGGGAATACAGGGCTTACCTCCTATGATTTTTATGGGGAAGGTTAAAAGGTTTACACTCTGTGATTTTATTGGGAAAAAAAGACAAGGCTTACAAAATATACCCCTTGTGATTTTTGTGGGGATTTTTTTATTTATTTATTTTTTGTGGAAAGATACAAGACTTACCTCTTGGGAGTTTTTAATGGGAATTGTTTAATGCTTTTAATTGTGATTTCAATTGGGACAAAAAGACAAGGCTAACCCCTTGAAGAATTACCCCCTTGCGAATTTATGGGAAAACTACAACAGATATCCCTTTAACACTTGGCTTAATACTTTTTTTTATTTTTATTTATTTATTTTTTGTTGAAAAACTACAAGGCTAACCCCTTTGTGAATTTAAAGGGTAGAATATACAAAGATATCCATTGTTATTTTATTGGGGGAAAAGGGGTTAGGCCCTAGCCTTGTAAATTTATGACAAAACTGCATGGCCCCCTTGCGAATTTATGGATTAAAACTATAAGGCTTACCGGTACACCTTGTGAATTTCTGTAATAAATGCAAAAGATACCCCTTGTAATTTTATGGATTAAAAACATACAAAACGTCTTATTTTATGGGGGGAAACTACAAGCCTTGTGAAATTATGGTTTAAACTAAACAAATTATGCCGTGTGATGTTATGAGCAAAAACGAGGTTTACCCCTTGAAAAAAATCTGTGAATTTATTGAAATTAAAAGGCTTAAAAACCTTATCCTTTGTGATTTTGAGAAATAAATTACTGTGAAATTATTTTAAAATAATGTGAATTTTAATTGAAAAAACTAAAAGCGTACTCCCTTGTGATTTTGTATAAAAAAATCTAAACATAAAGTGACATGATTTGTGATTGATTCAATTGGATGAAAAAAAAATAATACAAATAATTCAAAACTAATTTCTGCAGAAAGTTAGTCAGAGTGATGACCAGGCATTGGGGAGCGTTGAATCTTCTAGGCGAACCCAGCGTGATAACCACCTTAGCACCCTTCTGGGGGAATCGGCAGACCCCCGGTCGCTCCTTTACTTTCCCGCACCGTAACCAACTATCGAATAGGGGAGAGACATGGCGGCCCCCAAACCGTTGCTGCTGCCGCAACTGCCATGTCCCTGAATTAGGTCTGTTCTAGGGCTTCGAACCGGTGCGTCCCAGCTCTGGAAGTCCCGCGATTGACACTTCCAGTGGTCCGGCCAAGGTGCTGCGCCATCTGGACCATGTTGGTATCAGACAGGTTAAATTAAAGCTACTTACATAAAGGGTTTGAATTGTATTTCACTACGCAATAAAATAATAACAGCCGACGGGATTCGAACCTGGAACGCTCGCACGTAAGTCAAGCGTCTTATCCATTAGACCATGGCTTCATCTGACTGTCTTTAATGAATGGAGATTGATCATCATTTGATACGATGACAAAATAAAGGGAACGGTCACTGTGTGTTTGTAGTTGTGGTCGTTCAATTAATTTTCAATTCTTCATGTTACCTATACATATTCAGTTCTTGAATATTTATTTATAATTATACAACAATGGTGGATTCATCACTTTTGAACAGGATAGATGTGTGTATATGTAGTACAATGTACAATAATGTACACTAGCGGGATGCCGCGCTTCGCGCGGCACCCGCTAGGTGTGGGTGATGTGCGAGTATTAAATGTTGCGGGTTTTGTGCCGACTTCTTTGCTGGTTTATGTAATGTAATATGGGGTAACGGGGTCTAATTTGCAGGGGGCACTCAAGGGTCATCATTTTCTAGAATGAGCTTGGTGATTGGTTAATTTTTGCGCGGGGGGGGGGCATGTAAAAAGTCAAAGTGACATAACACAACAGCGCCCTCGGGTTTTTAACATGGTAGGACAGTGAATATTGAATAAATAAATGTACTGAAAAGAAATACATGTACACAGAAAACGGGTATCCTAGTATTTTCGTACAGTTCAGACACAGATATGTGCACAAAATGTCTCTTTTGGAAATTGATTGGATGGCCCCTTCAAGTCATGAAAAAAGGGGGAAATAAATATGAATAACATTAAATTTGCTGATGAAATCTGCACTGTTTCCTGAGGCCCCCACCCCCTTAATATAAAATAGGACGCAGTTTGAGTTTAAATTATAACATAGGGCCTATATTATAATATATCTTATAATATATATTATATGAATCTGGGACTGAGAAATAATTTAAATTGTGTTAAACTTTACTTTGAAAATGCAGTGAACTCTCCAAAAAGACATGAATCTGGGACTGAGAAATAATTCACATTGTGTTAAGAAATTATTTGAAAGTGCACTGAACTCTCCATAGACTTTGTACACAATCGAGGACATGGCGTCTGGATACTACAGGCTTTCAAAAGTATTACATGGGTACTGAGGTTAATTGATGTTTGGTATTTATTATCAAATATCAAACAACAAAAAGGGTTTTGTAAATGTTGATCATGTTGATTAAAATTGTTTATTGATGTTTGGAGATAGTTGTGATAATCGTAGCTCTTGGTCACGTCCCTAAGACCTAGGACTAAAAGAGCTACGCGAAATAAATGCATCAACAAAGAGTCGAGTCGACACACCGACGTCATTACCGACCAATCAGGAGGTCCGTCTGAAACAGAGAATCAGACATTTCGCAACGCGGCAGTTCGGTACTGTTCGTGGTATGTGGCACCCGGCCTCCTCGACCAACGCTCACCGAAAGCCGCGGAGTAACCCAACCAATGTTGCTCATGTTGATTAAAAATGTTTACGGATGTTTGGTATTTTATTGTTTTATTATCAAACAACAAAAACAACAAACATTCCAAACGTGTGTTGTAAATGTTGATGAAAATTGTCTTTTGAGCACAAAGGTCACGTGTAGGTACGGAGTTCATTGATGAAAAATAAGACCAATCAGGGGGTCCGTCTGAAACAGCCAACCAGACATCTCGAACCACAGCAGTCAGGGAGTGTTCGCCTCATCTGGCACCCCGCCCGACCCCTCGATCACCGAGGATAGCCGCGAAGTCACCCGACCAAGCTTAACGATCATTGCGGGTGTCCGGCTGCCGTTGCACGCAATCCACGCAATCGCGGGTAGACGTCGGAACACCAACAACGCAGACCCCAACCCACGGGTACCCCGAAATTGACCCCAGGACGCATCAATTCAGCAGGG
The DNA here is from genome assembly GCA_029582265.1 of Zoroaster sp. YZ-2022. Lineage (NCBI taxonomy): Eukaryota > Metazoa > Echinodermata > Asteroidea > Forcipulatida > Zoroasteridae > Zoroaster > Zoroaster sp. YZ-2022. The sequence continues at coordinate 26,435,385 of CM055819.1, read as the reverse complement.
TGCGGGCGCCAGTTGACGCGAAACATGGCGGCGCCCTGAAAAAAACATGGCGGCGCCCTGAAACAAAGATGGCGGCGCCCCGTGTTTGCACTAACAAAGATGGCGACTTAACGATCATTATAGTATAGATGTATTGTACATGCACATACAATGACCATTCGTCGTCGCACCTTGATGCTTCTCTACATGCCAAAATTTAATGCGGAGCTCATTAATGCTAATATACCAAATTCAAAAACCAAAGACGTATTCTCATTAGTTACTGGTTGACCCCAGTGGTGTAGCCAGGACTTTTTCAGTGTGGGGGGGGGGGCACAGGGGGCACAGGGGGCACATGGGGAATTGCTTTTCAGTGGGGAAGCCCAGGGGGTGTTTTCCCCTTTTCTTTTTTTGGGGCACTATCGGGATTTTTCGAGGGGGGGACCTGGGGCACTGGAAATTTGATGCCCCCCCCCCCAAGCCCCCATGGCTACATGTACAACTAGCCCAGGTTGGACTTTGACCTTCGTGTACTACATTTCACATGAATTACAGAGACGGGGTCCATATTTGGGCTACGTGTGTCTGCGTGCATTGTATTGTGCTGTGTGTGGTTGAGATCAAACGGGGTCAAAGCTAGGGGCCTGTGATTAGCCATCATTTAAAATGAACCGCCCACATCTTGCATACGACTTTCCATTGAAATTCCAATAGGAAGTGATCCTCCCCCCCCCCCCCCCACCTTTCGAGAACCTGGACACATGAGGGCGCTGTTTCATGAGATCCCAAAAGCAGGAACTCAGTATGCAGGTTTTTTTTTGTTTTTAGTGATTAGAACGCTCGCCAAGTTCAAGACTAAGTTTTTTCAACATTTTCTTTAAAAAGGAAAAATAAGTCAAAAATTCATTTTACTATACATAGGCCTATGCGTATAGTTGACGAAGTGTACTGCAGAAATCGTATGGGGGATGTCTAAACCCTAACCGTTATCTCATAAAGTTTACTGACACAGTAACAAAACACTCGGTTAACATGACATTAAGAGAATTAAGAGAACTGAATTGCGAAAAGATTAAATCAAAATTAAATCAACTTTTATGCGCAAACCAAGCATGATGTTACTTCTGATCCTGCTGTGACATGAATATGCACAATTTTATAAGCATAAATACCACAAAATGCAAAAAAAGATCATAATTCACAAAATGGCAATATAAACTAATGACACCAAAGGCCTTTTTAAGTTCTAAAAAGGAAGGTGCAAGGTTGGTTATATTAACTTCAAGAATTATTATCTAAACCTACTTGGTTTCAAGTTGGTACGTCAGCTATCAATCCTCCAGATAAACTGTTGATGCTTTTTTTTCTAATTTACATAGATTGCTCAATTATAACACTACACGTAAACATAGGGGAAATGGTCAGGATGCGCGTAATATAATATGCTTGATAATTATCTAAGTTGTCATTAGTTAAAACCCTAACCTGCTAGGAATTGCGGCTAGAAACCATCCCAAATCCTCCAGTTGTTGGACTTCGATGGAATTGGTACAGTGGCAAATGCAAAGCATCCATGGCTTGGCCATACACAGTTCTGAATCCAACAAAAGCAGCCGGTGGAGTTTGATGGATTTGGTACACATGGCCATACATGCAGAATTCGCTGTGTTTATATACTACCCAATCCATCAAAATCAGGCAAAACCAGTAGAAGGATTTTGGAGGATTTGGGGTAGTAAGGGTTTGAAATAATATGTAAGAATAGATATTTGTTTTTAAACCTATTAGTTTTTGATACTATGTAAATTATTATGTCATGAGTTTTTTATTAAAAAATATTTTTTAAAAATACAGAATGAGAAACAAAAATTATTAAAGATATTTAATATCCTACATTTTTTATAATAGAAGAAGTATGTGAAATGACTTTTTACCAAAGGTCTCCGGTTTCTGGCTTCAAAATCAGTGCGGTGACGCGCTTATTTATTTATTTATTTATTGATTGATTTATTTATTTATTGATGTATTTATTTATTTATTTATTTATTGGTAATTGTTGTTTTTTGTTTTGGTTTTTTTGGTTGGATTTTGGGTTGTTTTTTTTTGTTTTTTTTTTGCCAAGCGAAAACTGAAAATTCCGACGCGCCGGTCTGGAGGCGACGCGCACGGAATCCAAAAACCGGAGACGTTTGTGGGGCCCATAAGCTTAAACGTCAATCATATCAGTGATACAATACATACATACAATATACATACAATGATTACTCTCCCTAAAACCTAAAACAATAATAACCTCTTACGTTTTCGGACAGTGACAACTTTTTAAGTTATATTAAATTTACACTTTCAGTGTTAAATTTAGCTCCATACAAACAATAAATTCACCATTTTATATGATTAAAAAATAAGAGTTGTTATTGTTGATCCAACACTTCAGTTACACTTTAAGTGAACATGGGACAAAGAACAAAACTGAGCAAAGCTCTTTTTTAAAATAATTTTCTCGATGATTAAAACTTTGTTTACTTTTATGTAGGTATATCTACATTTTAAACAACTTTTGAAAATACTTCACATTGTTCTTCTCGAAACACCACCATTTTGATTCATGGCGAGCCCAACATCTCCAAGCCACTCGCCTGATTTTAAATCAATTTTTACAAATCAATTCATCATCACCTTTGGTGTTAATTACCCAATTACAAAAATAACTGAATTGTAATCGTAACATTTACTTCATGTTAAGTTGGTGTTGACACCAAACATGTTGTAATTTTGTATAAAAATTTATATGCATTACAAATTTGAAATGGAACAAAACTGCAAAGCTACCATGAAGACAATATTTATTTATATTAGGCCTAGTAAAAAAATAAATGTAAGCCTATAAAGTAACCGTGGAATTTAACATTTCTTAATTCTACATTTCTGTAGTACTTTTGGAGAAATTCAGGAAGAATCTTGATTAAAAGGCATGCTTACAAATTGAAAATTGACACTAGAATTTTCAATGTATGACCTATTTGTTCTTCCCGCTCATTTTGATTGCACTCCCTTTTATTTAGTTTTTCTGCTTGGTATTTTGTCCCAAACACGTGAAGCTATCTGCACTGTGATCACGTGCATTGCAGTATCACAGAACTATTTTTTTCAAAAATATTCCATAGAAAAACCAATCAAATGTTGATTAGCTCATTGTGAATTTAGTGTGTATTTTGCTATGCGGTTACAAGCAATAACGTTCACTAAAGTGTGAAACAAATTTCTTCATTCAGCGCTATTGGGCTATTGGGCATCACTTCACTAGGTAATTTTTAAAAACAGCTTAAGACACATCTTTTTAGAAATGCTTTTAATTTGTAATTTTAAAGTGTAATTTCAAAATGTATTTCATTAGAGTATTATTATAATAATTATTTATCATTGTAACTATTATTATTGTCTCCTTTATAGATAGCTCGCATTTGTAATTTGTCACTTATTGTAAGACAATCATTCTTTTTAGTCTAAAATGTAAAGCGCTATTGGGCATATTTGGAAATAGCGCTATATAAGTAATTAAATATTATTATTATTCAAGGTGGGACCCAGAATGGTTTAGGCTAAAAAAGGCTCCGATTTCTGGTCATAGGTCGGCTTCAAAATCGGTGCAGTGATGTTTTTTTAATGTTTTTGAGGGTAATCCTTTTTTTTTAATTTTATTTATTTATTTGTTTGGCCAACCAGTTAAATATGTGATACATGTATACACGGTTACTGGAACCAGACCAAATTTCCCATAGTATGGTGGATAAGAGAGGCCTCACAAATTCCAATTGATCCAGCAATTTTGACTGCAATTGGACATCACAAAAAAAGTAAACTAAAAATGCTGCGGAGCGGAGCGGGTCTGAGTGAGGCAACACGCGCGGAGACCAGCAACTGGATGCTTTTTTTGTTGGCTCTATTGCTTTTAATGATTCCTCTCAGGAATAAAAATCATATCAGTGAACTTATAACATTTGTAATTAAAAGACAGTAATAAAAAATGATTGTTACTTTTACATAAAACATACTTTTAAACTTACTTGTTAAGTTAATGTCTGTATATCAACCATCCCTTGAAATCTTCCTGTCAATATAATTTCTTAACTGCGTAAACTAAACACATAAATCTGCTGGCAATTTTCACTTTTTTCTAGTTAATAACAGAATGCACTAAGGTTGGTCATTTTATGTAAATCTTTTGTCAATTTTAATATTCATGTCACAGTATAAATCAATGACCTTAGACATGCCAATAATGTCCATGAAGGCCTCCTCACCCACTTCCACATACGATGACATTTATATTTGTTATATGGGGATGTTCTTTTGTTTGATCTCTTCAAACTTAGCACAGATGCCCTCAAAATTTTTCACTTTGGGCTCAGCCGCCATTGCCTCATCTTTCACCTCGACGTTGATGAAGATCATAAGCTGTCTCATGTTCAGACCTTGCTCCATCTCACCAATGGCTGCCTTGATGATGGCCTCTAGCATAGCAACCTCATCCACTCCCTGTGAATAAGTCAGAGTTATACACTTCATGCTGCATGCCAACGAGCTGCTTTAACCCTCCTACTACTACAAGGATCAAAATCAGTCAAAATGTTGATATACTTCCCAAGGTATATCTAGTGCACTTAAAAGTCAAACATTGTCAAACCTTACGTGTAGTAAGTACATTTACAGGTCAAAATGAGTCGACTGTTTTTGATTGGTAAAAGCATCGTCTGGTATTGTTCAGGATGGTCAAAATGACAGTAAAAGCCAGTCAAAAATGCTCCTGTGTGCACATTTGGGTCAACAGTCAAAATGGGCAGTTGACTGGTTTTGACCTCTACAGCAACTTTCCACTACAGTGCATCAATAGTAGGAGGGTTAATCACCAACCAGCCAAAGTTAACTGATTTTGTACCTTTTCTTTGCCTCAACCAATTTATACTGAGCGACATGTTGGCCAATAGACCCACATTAACCAATACATAAAATACTTCATCCTCAGCCCAATTTCACAGAGCTGCTAAGCATTATAAAAACAGACTACCAGCCAAAGTAAATTCCTTTTACATGCAAGTTTGGCTGGTAGCCAAACCAATCTGCTAAGCAAATATTTCTGGTAAGCAATTTTCTCTGCATTTTTTTTGTATAGCAACTCTATGAAGATGGCCCCTGATGGGGGTTGAATTATGTACCACCCTGCAACAAATATTAATAGACGAAAAGTAAGGGTGTTTCAATTTCCAATTTCTATCACTTCTAAAAAACGATTTTGTTTTAAATTTATGCCTAGCCTGTAACAAAAACTAGTCCTGAAGGAATCCTATGGGGAATTTAAAGCCCTATAAACAGAATACAAAAAAAATATATAAACCTATATAGAGTCATATAAGATCCCATAAGATTTGTCCTATAAGACTCCTATGCTAGGACATTATTGTCAATGCTGTGTAGGCTTCATCCCCATAGTATTAGCTACAGGGGTTTCTGGGTGTCTTTTAGACAGCCTGTTTCAATTTTGGACACCCTATTTTATCATTTACATGGAAATGTATTGTTAAGTGAACAATGTGGACACCCTGTTTTGAAGTTTCCAGCAAATTTAGACACCCTATTTCTAAATCCTGCCCAACACCTTGTTCATCCCTATACAATGAAATTCAAGAAGGATGATAAGAGTCAGTGCTGTATACAGAGTGTGCCAAGCACTGCAAACCCCCCCCCAAACAAACAAACAAAAGAAAAAATAAACAAAGTGACCAATATTGCACTACTACCTCTTTGTTGGGTGGAGGCACCAATTACCAAACAAACAAATAAATAATTAAAAACAAACAAACTGCTGAAATTTCAGACTTTGTTGAGGTTGAGACCCCCCCCCCCCCAACTGAAACCTTGTCTCCACCTCTGAGGGTAGTCCTAAAACAGGATGAACCAAGCGTACAATAGGTACCTGATTTCCAGTGTTGAGAAGAGATGTGGCTACCTTGAAGCTTGTTTTCCCATAGATCTCCTTGAGACAAGCGAAGATACTTGTGGTGCAGTCTGTCGCCAAGCACTGGCCAGCCCTGTTTCAAAAGGCAAACTATAAATGTAACTGATCATGACGATCAAACGACCCCCTTCCTAGACTCGCATCCTAAGGGTCATTATACATGTGCATTAATACTAGTGGCATTGTTTGCCTCATCAGTTTCCTCTATGAATTTCACAACTTTGTAGGAACTTTTTTAGGAAATGCCTTTAATTCAGTGTTCTACACTTGGGTTATATTGAAGTCTGCCTTATGAAGATGTACATAGTTCATACCCAGATTCGTAGCACAAGAGCCTTCCATAAGGAATATTTGCCTGTGGCAGTGGGGGAGTCCACCAGCATTGGTGAGTGCTTCTCTTGTCTACTGCCTTGTTCTTAGCAAGCTCGGCAACACTCAGCTTGAGATTTTTCTCAAGTGAGTGCATCACAGTACCTGCTGGGGTACCATAGCCATCTGTTCAACAGAAAAATAAAATAAAAACTTAAATAAACTTTCACTTTTTATTACCTGGGATTAATTGTAAGAAAATATGCACGTATTACAAAAATTAGGCCAAAAAAGTCTCCGGATTCTGGTTATAGGTCAGCTTCAAAATCAGCGCAGTGATGCATTTTTAATTTTTTTTTTTTTTTGGGGGGGGGGGGGGTTATTGGTGTGATCACGGCATTATTGGAACCAGACCAAATTCCCCCATAAATAAAGTATGGTGGCTAAGACAGGCCTCACAAATAGGGCAAATCTATGTTAATTTATTTTTTAAACACAGCATGACAGAATTTCATAGCAAAAACATAGAAAAGTAAAAATGCCGAAGCGCGGGTCTGAGGCGACGCGCATGGAGACCGGAAATCGGAGACTGTTTTTTGGGGGGGGGCCTTACCTATTAAGAATTACATGTAAGTTGTCTTATGATTTGGTAGTTGGTGTCACTCTCTCTGCTTCAAACATTACCACCCCACTTGAATCAGTTTTCCTATAGTTGGCCTAGTGCAATTATTAGGCAAAGGTTGTAAAAAGGGTATGGTACTAATCAAACAATCAGAGGTCAGAGAAAATTTACCCAAATTGTTAAGTTGACAATATTGTGCACATGGTTGACCTACATAGTCACTTGCAGTCTTGAGCCCTGCCACCAAAGTGGGCGTGGGGCTAGGTTGTACAACAAAATTGGTAACCATGGACCTACCTCCCACTATAAATATGAATGAAATGGCCTAAATAGACTAATGGAGTATCTGTCGTCAAAAATGTAATGGACTAATGTAATAATTATTTGTAAGCTTTTTAAGAGGGGGCAATAATCACTGGGGACATTGCTATTACTGTTCCACTCCCCATCACAAATATTTTAGTCACTGTCCATGCCTGTCTCTGGCCAATGAAATTTGATGATTAGTTTCCAGTCAGTAGGAATTTTAGTCCTGCTTGGAGAATTGTATTATTCTTTATTTTCCCAAAACACACACACACACAAAAAACTGCCCCATGATCGTCTATGCCTCTCTTCCACTAACATTAGTTTTTAATTGTTTCATTGAAAAGATTATTACACAGTGAAAAAGAATTGTTGATAATGGTACATATTAATCAGTGGCGGATTTAGGGGGGTGCGCAACGGCCGCGCGCCCCCCCTTAACGTTAGTTTTTAATTGTTTCATTGAAAAGATTATTACACAGTGAAAAAGAATTGTTGATAATGGTACATATTAATCAGTGGCGGATTTAGGGGGGTGCGCACAGCCACGCGCCCCCCCCCTTATTTTTGCCGACTCAAAAAAAATAATAATAATAAATACCTTGTATAGGGCCTCACGCTACGCACTCGCATTTTTCAACTTTGAAATTAGCCCTCAAAGTTTGCGCCCCCCCTTTCTTAAAATCCTGGATCCGCCCCTGTTAATCAAGAAATCTGCATGATGAAAAATCATCAATTCTGATCAATTTTCTCAGAAACTAATCATCAACTGCCATTGGCCTTGATAAAGCCTATCACTTAACTTGTTTACACAACCCCTATGTATGTTGTTTTGTGTATCGTCCATGTACGTAATTCGCCGCACTCGTGAAATGACGCACCTACTTTTGGCTTAGCATTTCTCGGAAAACTTACAAAATTATGGCATATTACTGGTTGCATAAACTTATCTAAGTCGTGCTTGTTACAGAAATAAAAATTATAGTGAAATTATATGATTTACTGGAAAGTTAGTGCTTGTGAAAGTGGAAAAAGTTGTTTAACCACTGATTTTACTAGATACAAATAGTAAGAGATTTACATGACCTCAATTTTTTTTTCACGAACATCTGTGATTTTATTGTTCTATGCCGTCAACAAGCTGTTGTCTGTGGAAACTAAAATATATGAATGCTTTGCATTTGTAATGATTTTTTAAAGAAATACTGATCCTCAAAATGGACACATTCCTTATAGAAGAACCGAACGAAGACTACTGAATTCGTTGGTGTTTATTTCGACGGTAGTGGAAAATTATTGAGAAAATGAAACATTAATATCATGGTTATGAAAAGAAATCTTTTATTTGACAAAATGTTAACAGCATTTTTGCACATTTCAAAGTTTTAAAGTACTTTTTGCCAAAAATTTTACCACCTTCCATTTTATTGGTCTTTCAAGAATATTGATTAAAAGTTTTGAGAGCTTTTTTTATTTTCAAGATTAAAAACAATTTTACAACCATCTGGAATAAGATGAAGCATGATAAGATGATTCAACTGTTTTTCTTCTTGGGTACATTTTCTGTGCCCCCATAAACTTTAACAGTTTGGGGGCGAGTCATTATACCAACATCAATTTTCTGATGACTACAATTCTGTGCGTCTCAAAAAACGGCGCTCAAGTCTGTCAAGAGACGTCCACGCATATGATCATGCATTGAAATTCCGCATTTATACAAGAGAATCCTTCACTGAAACACCAAACTGCTAATTTCATTTGTAAGTTACCGTCCATTTGATTATATAACCTTAGGTGCGTCATTTAGGGTAAATTGAGGATACACAACCGTAACTACTTTAGTACTTAGGTTGTTTTGGTGAAATGTTGATTTCAATTCTAGCTAACGTATTTATTGATTTTCCGAATACACACATGCGACCTTGAAAAATAATATCAGGATCCAAATTACAGGACCTACCTTTTGAAGCAGATATAATCAGCATGTCTACTTTGTTACGTTCATCTAGCTCGCTAATGTCTCCCAGACATAGCTCAATGCTGTTCACGCTCTCGTTAAAAAAGACATTTATAGTGTCTTTCACGATAAATTTTGACTGCCACATCTTGCTCTCCCGGCGTCAAATCCGAGTGGAAAAGATGGTGATTTAATATCTTCTCTTAACGGGGATTGTAAGGATTACTAAATATAATTTTTTTATTATAAATATGTTTACTTGAAGTGCGTACTGATTCTATATTCGTACACTGTCGTTTGGTTGGATGTACTAATGTGCTTTCTTACCGACATTGCATTGAACGGGGGTTCCCCCAAATGATGTCACGTGACAGATTTCTTATGCTATATAGATCACGGAAATTCCAGGTTCAGTGTGTAAGTACGTATTCAGTGCGTAAGTATGTATTCAGTGCGTGCAGTGGCGTAGCCAAAGGGGATGGCGCCCCCACTTGTTGGCAAAATAATTTTTGCTGGTAAATTAATATAATATTAATTAACATTAATATAAAGAAAACAGATGAGGAAAAAAATGGTACACAAAGTGTTGTTTTAAGCGGTGTTTGGGGGTGGGTTGGAAATAATCTCCACCCGGGCATGCATGCAACCGAGTGCAAAAATATAATTGGCACACCCCCCTCCCCCTCCGTTAACAAATTTGTTTCCCCCAAACATACGATTTCTTGTATGCCTCCTAGATCCGGACCCGAATTTTTCACTTCATTCGGACGTCCGAGGTGTCGTGGCCAAGCGGTCTAGCTTACCGGATTCAAGTTCTGGTGTTAGCAACAGAATGTGGGTTCGAATCACGGCCGTGACACTTGTGTCCTTGAGCAAGACACTTAATCATAATTGCTTCTCTCCACCCAGGGGTTAAATGGGTACCTGTGAAGGCAGAGTTGGTTTGCTCTATATGCGCTAGAAATGGCAGCAATTGAGCTGTATACTCCCCAGGGAGCTGAGATGGTTTCAGGAATGATTTATGAGCCTTATGAGCAGGGATAATAATATAATGCGCCTTGAGCACCACTTAGTTGGTGGATACGTGCGCTATATAAATCCACACATTATTATTATTATTACCAAGTTAGGCCCCTATACAAACTTAATAAAAATGAATCCTGATTCAGGCTATTTCAGAAAGACAAAATGGGGTGAAATATTAAACATTGTGTTTTCTTTATAAAGCCTCAGGTGTCAATCAATCATAAATAATAACATTTTGGGCAATTAAATTTCTTTGCAAAATTTGAATAATAAAATTGTTAGGGTGACCCCACATGAGCAGTTTCGTTAAATTCATGAAGTCATTTACGCTTGGCAAAGGATATTCAGACACACATTAATCCCAAAAAAATATCCGGTTTCTGGTCATAGGTCCGCTTCAAAATCGGTGCGGTGACGCGTTTGTTTTTTTGTTTTGTTTTTTTTGTTTTTTTTGCCAAGCAGTGAACGACTTGGAAATGCGAGGGTCTGAGGCAACACTCGTACTCGTAGAAACCAGAAACCGGAAACTTTTTTCTTCTTTTTTTGGGGGGGGGGGGGGGTCTTAGCAAATCTGTTAACAAAAACTTGACCCTTTACAAAGAAGTTTTTATTTTGGTAAAAAAATATATATCATCAAAAGATTTATCTATAATAAAAATAAATTCTACATTTGTGTTTCAGTTCATTACCTCTAAAGTCTAATAAACACTAAACATATAATATATATTTGTCAGATGATAAATTTTACTTATTGCCAGACAAATCTTTTCGATAACGCTTTCATTTTATATAATTTTAAATATTTGAAATCCTGCTATTCATGGTACAGTTTGATAAGCTGATAAAACAGCGGATAAAAATCAGCTTACAAACCAACAGAGATCAATTACATTCACCCTCATGACTGAGGTCAAACAGAAGGAACGTCAACCAATGAGATATTTTCTTTTTACCTCAGTGAGGGCGCCCTTTAGGCCTGTGACATAATATGCAACCTCCCTATTTGGTTCAATTAATTACATTCCAAATTCCACACTACATAATTACAATACAGATTATGAGATAAAAAATATCTATTAAGCATGACGCATAAGTCATTCTTGGCATCCTTCAAGTCCTAGATTTCAGTCTGAGTGTAAAACATATTTATAAGTAAATAAGTAACTTAGTAACTTAGTAACTTAAGTAACTTGTTAACATATATATACATGTGAATATACATGTCATTGTGTACTTGATATTTCTCACAACCTCTTGATTAAAATATGTACATGCAAGTGAACTTTCTTACTTTGTACATAATGACAATTATAAAAACGTTTTCAAACTAAGTAACTAGAAGTATTTATAAATAGAGAATTGGCTGTTGCAAAAACTAAAGGACCTGTAGTATAAATGCAATATAGGAGTTACTGGCCTTAAGTTTTGAGAAAGAACCTACGTGTATGGTCCGAAATCCAAGGTCAATAATTACTAATTTGTAAAAGTATGTTTTTTTTTAAATTTGAGGAATACAATTAATTGAATTGAAAATCGATAATTATAAAATATTAACAATTATAAAACTGACTAGGAGTAATCTTTTTCTGAGGTGCAATCTTTAATGCATAAAGCTAGTAAATTGAGTTTATGATTAATAAGTTTGAAGTCTTACATTACATGTAAGAATGAAAGTTTTTGATTGTTGATCACTCAAAATATTTGCATGCCTTTTCACTAAAAGGCTGAAACTTTCACAGATTAGTTGGTTAACTCTTGATTAATAAATCCCTTCTGTGACTGCAAGGGTCAAAATCAGTCAAAATGTTGATTTACATGCCAAGGTGTACATGTACATAGTGCAGTGCACTTTAAACGTCAAACACTGTCAAACCTTACGTGTAGCACAGTAAGTACATTTACAAAATGAGTCGACCGTTTTTGACCGTTAACGACTGCATTGTCTGGTATTGTTGAGGGTGGTCAATATAACAGTCAATCAAAACCAATCAACAATGCCCTGCGTGCACATTTGGGTCAGCAGTCATTAACAGTCAGCTGACTGATTTTGACCACTATAGCTACAGATGTTCAGCTGTAGTAGGAGGGTATTAAAGAGCGGGTAGGCATGTTTCCAATGTTGTACCTTCCCTTTAATTCTTCTATCGGAAACATACATGTATAAATACATGAGAACAAATGGCGGACAACCGAGATATTAATGGGAAAGTTATTTTAAAAATTTAAAATTAATTAAAAGTAGCACTCAGAATGGAAGGCAGGGTTCACCATGAACACATGAGAACACCTAAATAAAGGGATGCTGAGGTAAATTTGCACTGTAAGGATAAAACACCCGTACCGAATTAAGTGAAATAAGGAATTCCTTTATACTGTCATTACTGTTGTTGCGATATTTCATTTGTTCAAATTTCCTGCTTTAACCCTCCTACTGATAGACCATTTGAAACCATTCAAAATTTCCACTTTCAAAAATGCCCATTGGTTTTGTACACACATGGTGATACCATTTGAACAGTGTTGGTAGCAAGCTTTGCTACCATTCAAATCCATTCAAATGCATAGAGGGTCCATTGATTCACCACTTAGAAGTATCCAAACAAGGTTTTGTATTAGCTGTACTACCATTTGGAAAGATCCAAACAAGGTTTTGTATTAGCTGACCTACCATTCAAAACCATTTGGGGGAATCAATACTGTACAGTTATTTCACCATTCAAAACCACAAAAGCGAATGGTTTCAAATGGTGGATCAACTTGTATGAAAAAGGTGCCAGAAGTAGGAGGGTTAAAGGGAAGGTACAACATTGGTATTTTGAAATGTACGTTAATTTCAACCCTCTAGTTTTCAAGAAATGTATAATAAAAAATAATATGTGAGTTTTTACCAAGTTTCATCGATGCTCATGTTTATGAGAACACAACTAAAAACCGGACAGCAACTTTTTGTAAACTTGAAAACAACTCCTTGTTTCTCTGAGATGAAAGCACTTCAGATGGAATAATTTCTCTAGATGATTGATACGACACTGTGGGCCAATTGTACACTGAGTAAGCTTTGTTTAATAATTTGTTAATTGGAACATCTGGTAATTACCAATGTTGTACCTTCCTATTCAGGAGTAATCTCTGTCACTAATTCGTCAAGTTGATCAGCCAGAGATACCTCGTTTATTGTCCCTTCAGAAATGTTGTCGTCACTACTCGTCTGAGAAACAGCATTACTTGCTTTCTGTCAACTTCCTTGTGTGGGGAGATCTTTGGCATCAGGAGTTTATTAGACGATGTTCAATAGATACTGAAACAGAAATGAGCAGAAGATATATTAGAGTTCCATTCATTTCATCTGTCTCGTCCAGGGGACCAGGATTGAAATAAAATTTTGTTTTAAGGTGAACATTTATTTGTCCATTTAGCACAAAATCTTTGCTCAAAAATTAGACGCACTTGTAGTTGATGAGTCAAGTTCATTGTAAAACTTTATCAGACTGGGATGATGTGAATATTGTTTGAAAAACAAGCGGAGCAAGGGTTTCACTATAAAGAAGTATATTTAGATTGTTTTGTTGACCGAAAAAAAGATACAATTTAAGACCACAGAACCCTGGAAAGCTTGTCAGATGTTCATGGTAGATAAAAACAAGCTGTCAGGTAGAGTGCAGCCCGCTTGGCCAATCTGTACTGTTTGATTTGATAGGCTGGATCGGTGTAGTGGAACCAGTCTATAAATAATCATTACATCACAACTACATCATCAGTAGGATTTGAAGCTTTGCTTGGTGGAAGAACAGTTAGAGGAAGACATCTCTAATGAGATGTATTAGTGTGTGGTTTCCGAAGAACCAGGGGTTTTCAAATCACTGGTTCTTCTAACCAGAGAGCTACCACAAACTTCTTCTTACTAATTGGTTTGATTTTGCCCTACACCGACGTGTTCATAGCACTGCATACTCAGTGCTTTCCGAGTGTCTGTGGAAAAACTTCACAGGAGAAGGGCGGAAGGACTCGGGCGGAATTCGAACCCACGACCTCCTGCTTACTAGTGCAGACGTCTTAAACTCTCGACCACTGAGCTTGCCCGATGACGATTGGCCGGCTAGAATCCTATATAGCAGCTGGTGCCGCGATATTTATAGATTGATAAATATCTAACTTACTAACTACAAAAGCTATATGATTGTCTTGCCAAAGCGAGCACTCCCAAATTGCATTTTTCAAATCAGTTTCTGTGCCTGTCCTGACTGACCCATCACAGAAAAGAACTTACATCATCAGCTGCGGGGCAGCAATTGTCGTCTTGGCGTCCCTCCTTGCTGTTATCGGCCTCCTTCTCAGAAGGATTCACTTCATTGTTGAGTCTGATCAGCTCAGCACGGAGAAGCAACACATTCAATAGCATCGGCTGATCACGGACCCTAGGAGGTGGGGGAGTCTCGCTGTGGATTAACACAAAGATGTACCCGTCACAAAACAAATGAACAACTATTCAGCACTGCTACGACAAAAATCATGGGATCCACGCAATATTTCGTAGTATGGTGGTTGTTCATTTTAGTGATTCATGGCTGCAACGCCAATACAAAAGCTGGGAGCCAAGGGTTACATGCAAGTTTGACATAGCCAAATGTTTGTTATCGTGATGTTCGTTATAGTGATGTTCATTATAGCTACATTCTACTTAGCCCAAATATGGACTCCGTCTCTGTATACACTGGAGTCCAATCAGCCAGCAGGTCAGTCGCCACGCACAGAAAACGTCTTTTGTGACATTGTTTAAATCTTATCTGTGTGGGGAGGCTGAAACTCCATGAATAACGATAATTTTTACTAAGTCATTTTACTGAAAGAAAATCCAGATGTAACGTTGAAGAAATCCTAGAGTTTTGATGGTTACGCGTCATTTCATTGTCATTTTGCGTACGAGCGTAGCGACAAAATGGCTGCGTATGTGCGGTATGCGTAAAATAGTGCAACAGGTTTTATGTGCGTTCATCATGCTCGTATGTACGCCGATGCACCCATTCCGACACTGGCATATGTGTTGTCGTAACGCTCACGTGACGAACAGCCATCAAAACTAAAGTATTTATTTAACATTAAATCTTGGGATTATTTCATTAAAAACATTAAGTGAAAATGATATTTTGAAATTCAAACCTCGCTGAGATGCATTGTATTTGGTCATGGGATTCTACTGCCGAGTTTCAGCAGCTTCACACAGGTAAAAATGAAGCAATTAATGAATATACACAAACTATTTTTGTTAGGAAATTTTGTGTTAAATCCTGCATGTCACCGTAGTACGTGAAGGTTAAAGTCCAACCTGGGCTACATTCTACTGGATTTGTATTGATTCATGAATTCAATTGTAGTGTTTTTTTTGTGGTGAAGGACTTAAAAATAAAAATAGCTGAAAAGTACAACACTGGGATGAAAATATTGTTTGTAGTTTTCGCCCTTCACCAAGGTTTCTCAGCATCTGGGTACGGTATGCGTGTCGGCAGAAATAAATCCCCTTCTTACTACTGATATGCACATTGTTACCGAACTTAAGAATCTACTGACTAACTATTCACCAGCCTACCTTTCAGTTTTGAGTTGTACCAGGAGGCTGTGAATGGCTGCCACGACCCCAACTGAGGAATACCTCTCAACATTACTCTCTGTAGATTTTTTGGAAATCCTCCGGAGGTCCTCTAAGTCCCATGGGAGCGAAACCCTGTACTTGACATACAAGTCCATCCACAGCGGATCAAAGAGATGAAAGTCACAGTGTATCAGGTGAAAATACGTCGGCAGTTGGGGCAGATTGTGGATTACTATCGGGAAGAGCACGGGCAAGTCACTCCTGTACCTCTGGCGGAGCAGTATGGTGTGGAATTCTTCAATCTTCTCAAGCGACTCCAGATAGTTGGCGGACAGGAAGACAACCACCTTCCGAGCCGACTCCATGAGAGCAAGACGTTCGTTTTCAGTGTCAGCTGTTTCCTTTATCACGAGCCCCGGGCTGACCTGCTTCAGGACTCTGGACACGAACGTGACATACCTCCGGTCTTCTGGCGCACAACTGAAAGCCACATCGCATGGTGTATCGTCTGCAGCAGTCCGAGTGATAGGGTCTGAACGGTACAAACCTTTGATGGAAGGAGGAAATTCCACGGGTGTGTCATCGCTCTTCAAAAAGTGCTCCAGGTCACCATACTTTTGGGTGAACTTAAGGCGTCTGCACTCAACTGCATATTCTGAAGCATCCACAACCATCCTCTGTCAGATGAATAAATTTATTTAGATTTATGAAAGAATGCAATTGCTGACACCCCTAAACCATGGAAACAAACAATGTAATAGTTTGACTTTAAATTAAATTACACTGTTGAAATTTTACCAAAGACATTTAATTTTCTACAAAAATTACCTTTATAAATGTTCTTAAAATACTTTATTTATGTCCCAAATCATTTTAAACCTAATTAACTCTGCCACAGGTAATGTAATCACCCCTGTGTGTGTGTGTGTGTGTGTGTTTGTGTGTGTGATTCTATACAAGATATCTCAACAAAGTTCTCCACAAATTCAGATAAAATTTGCTGGATATGTTGAGTTTGCTACACAGACCAATCGATTAGATTTTGATGAAGATCCGATTTCAGGAAAGCATACTTTTTGGATATCTATCGTGGATCCGTACGCGTGTTAATAAGTAGAACCGATAGGGGGCACACTAATGACCTATTTACTTATAACCTAATGTTTTCGACAAGTTTTAAGAATCGTTGGTGGATCAGTGGGTTAGATGTATGGCTGTCACATCCAAGAACCGGTTCAAATTTTTTTTTTTTTTTTTTTACAAAATTTATCTACAAGTACAGCCTAATCAAATTTGTTTTCTCTGAAATTCTGCCCAGCTCTACTTAGCCGAGGTATGTGCACTAAGGGTGCTTTTCTAGTTACCCCATTGCATTGGTCTACAAACTTACCTTCTTTTTACTGAAGATCGGCTCCAGCTTTGGGTTGTAGTCTCCGCCCCCAATCCAACTCATCAGGGATGTACAGACCACCTCCACGGCCCGATCATACACTCCTGGGGTGGCGTCGATCATTTTGACCTGTGTGAACTCTGGGAGGGGATTGACGAGAGTCTCGATACAGACAGGGATGTGACGGAGGTCAGAATTCTGGACAAGATTGATAAGATGATGTTTTAGGGATTTGTTGGACTGTAATCTAAGTCACATATGATTAAAAGTTAGGGATTACAAATTGATGGGTAGTTCTTCCTGCTGTTTACTATTGAATTGTTTGACTCTGGGAGTTTGAGTGAGAACGTGACTACACTACTAAGATGACTGGGCGGTGAGACCAATGGAAACTACGACAATTCGACATTTAATCTGAAATTAAAATCATCAAGCAAGATTTTCATAATCATATGTAGCCTGCTCCCACAAAATGATGGAGTAAAATCGGCTTTTTTTTCAAAAGATGTTTGTATTTCTGAATTTCATGAACAAATTGGTGAAAAAATGTTTGATTGAATATTCCTTAAAATTAACATTTAAATAGTTCTTTTTTACTTACAGTTGAGCAGTGTTTAGCCAGGGCCAAGTTGAATTCTTCAATACACATAGCTGACTTCATGTAGCTGTTGGACACGAGAGCAATGAAGGAACGACAACCATCAATGGCATGGTATAACATCCGCTGCCAGGCAGTACCTTAAAAGAAATTCAACACAGTACCAATTTATACACACACTGTAAAACAAGTTCTGATCAAGGGATAAAATGTTGTTACACAGTGTTGTGATGGTTATCCCACTATCGGACCAAACACACTATCCGACCAAACACACTATCCGACCAAACACACTATCGGACCAAACACACTATCCGACCAAACACACTATCCGACCAAACACACTATCCGACCAAACACACTATCCGACCAAACACACTATCCGACCAAACACACTATCCGACCAAACACACTGTCCGACCAAACACACTGTCCGACCAAACACACTCTTTTTTAACAAGTGGGGGGGAGGGGGGGAGGGGGGGCTGTTGATTATCAATATTAATTTAAACGTTTGTTTTTAATTACATTTGTTATTGTTTTATTGCTCCCAATTGTTTGTCCTTGTCTCGGATGCAAACGTTTTTGGTCACACACAGACACACACAGACACACACTTTGTACAGTCTATAGAAATAAACCAGGATTGACTTTACTCAAAGTTCTCTCTCTTTTGCGTGCTTACTGTGTTTTTAAAGAACACTTTCAGTTCATTACAAATTGGCGACGAGGATAATCGTCTCACGATGGCAGCTTTGATCGATAAGATCGATGAATTTCGAGAGGGAAAAGAGAGAGAACTTTGAGTCAAGTCGATCCTGGTTTATTTCTATAGACTGTGTGTGTGTCTGTGTGTGTCTGTGTGTGTGTGTGGGCTTACACTGCAAACTGTCCGAGGACATATAACAAAGGGAATAATAGGTCCTCGGACGGCGGTTCTTTGTTCTTCGTTGTCCTCGGAAAACGGCGTGTACAAAACCAATGGAGATTGCTTCAAAAAGTTAGTCCAAACAATAGAGGAACAATAGGAGGTCCTCAGACGTCTTGAAATTCACGACTGTGTGTGTGTGTGTGGGTAAGCACTGGCAAGGTTGTGGGGACCTATAACAAAAGGGAAGGCAAGAACGGAGTATCTGTGGGGACATTTTCATGTCCCCACAACATTTTCGGTCCCCACAACTGCATCTAATACCGAGTGTATGTCCCCACAACTACGGTGCGTGACTGTGTGTGTCTGTGTACAGGTATTCGCTACCCTGTGGAGTCCTATAACAAAAGGGAAAGCAAGAACAATGGGTCTCCACAGGGTAATTCTAAAGACCCTCGGGTCTCCACAAGGAATTTTGTGTACAAACCCTATGAGGAAATGCTTAAGTACAGGAACAAAGGAAAAGAACAATAGATGTCTCCACAAGGATACAAAAATGGGTATGTGTGTGTATGTGTGTGTCTGCGTGTGTCTGCGTGTGTCTGCGTGTGTCTGCGTGTGTCTGCGTGTGTCTGCGTGTGTCTGCGTGTGTCTGCGTGTGTCTGCGTGTGTCTGCGTGTGTCTGTGTGTGTCTGTGTGTGTCTGTGTGTCTGTGTGTGACCAAAAACAGCAACAACAATGGTGGCGCACAGTGTGGAAAACTACATCATCAATAACAACAATAGACTTGCATGAGTCCCTGAAGCATAATACATTACAACATGAAATTATTGTCCTATTTTTTATTTTTGTTGGAGGTGTGTAAATTTTGGATATTGTGCCTAGTCATGTCTAGTATTAATTTTTGTTAGGTGTTATCTTTCTTATGTCTTATGTATTTTACTGTACATGAATGTTTTGGTAATATAACGTATATTTTTAATTTATTGTTCACACCAGGACTACAATTTTTAATGTTTGTTTATCATGATAAATACAATTTTGAACCTCAAATCTTGAATCTTCAAAATCACAAACCAGAAATCTGAAATCGATGTTGACAAAAACTGGTTCCACCCTTTACTCATGGTTATTTTCATGTCACTGTGATCTGCGGACACTATCTGAGAGTTTCCAGAAGCACCAAGATTGAATCCAGGGAAACACTAATAATTGTTCAAGTAAAATGGACAGGATATCTTCTAGTTTTATGCGAATAAACCACAGACCACGTCATCAAAAGTTCACATCAAAAGGACTAAAAACCTGCTGTTATCTTGAAGTAAAACGTGGCAAAATAAATGTAGTGAGATTGCATCGTAGCCAAGAGAACTGAAACAAATTTGGTTATCTGGATATCCATTTTATATATTTGTTTTTGCGATATCCAGATAATGAATTATTCGGAAAGACACATTATTAATAATACTAATAATAATAATAATGATAATGTGGACTTATATAGCGCACGTATCCACCAAACTGGTGCTGAATGCGCATTACATTATTACCCCTGCTCATCAGGCTCATAAATCATTCCTGAAACCATCTCAGCTCCCTGGGGAGTATACAGCTCAATTGCTGCCATTACAGCGCATATAGGGCTACTCAAACACAAAAACCAATTCTGCCCTCACAGGTTCCCATTTGACTCCTGGGTGGAGAGAAGCAATTATGGTATAGTGTCTTGCTCAAGGACATAAGCACCATGGTCGAGGTCGGGATTCGAACACACATTCTGACGACTCGGCCATCAGAACACAAATCCGGTGCACTAAAACCGCTCGGCCATGGTACTCCATTCCGAGTCTTTACAGCAGGATCTGGTAATGATAATGGTAGTAGACCCAAGAGGAAAAAGTTGGGGTAACGACTATGCATCAAACTTTTATTCTCATTAATAAATGCCCATCTCCATTTTGATTTCAAAATATTAAAGTACCAACTTAGTGCATGGGCCAATATGGAAGATACATGTACTTGTACCACTTGTTTGTTTATGGTAACATGGAATGTTTGTAATACAAGGAGACATTAAATATTTTGAGCAAATTATGTATATAAAATAAACTAACCTATGAAAGTTGAAGCTTAATAATACAATGCCTTGTCTACACATTTCTTAAAAACAAACTGATTTATTTTTTTTAATTCTGAAACAATCACATGGTCAACTGAAGGCATCGAAACATGGTGTGACCATGCATTATAAATCCCTGCCTAGACTTTCTTTCACAAATAAAATTCTTCAAAGATATCGATTTGCTTACCAGCTTTGAGTTCCTGTACATCGAAGAATATCCTGAGCTTTGGGTTCAGTTTCTGCAGTTTCTCAACAATAGGGATGGCTAGCTTGGAATCCTTATGGGAATACGACACAAATACATCATAGTGGAGTGGAGTGGCGTCTGCTATCACCATCTCGGTATGGACTTTCATGCTAGCATGCTCTAAAGATTGGACCAGATGCTCGCAACCATCGCTGATCTTAGCTACATCCCTTGGACTGAAGGTATTGAGAAAAGAAATGGTAAAATATTTTACTCAAATAAGAATCTTGAAATTGTTTAGTGAATCAAAAATATTTACAAAATATTTTAAAGCCCATATCGGTAAGAAAGACAAAACTTCACTATGAAAATAACTGTAATTCTATGCTAAATGCAAAATAGTAGTTAATGGCTTTACATTTTGAACCTAGCAAGTTCTTTCTTAAAGGCAAAATGGATGATATATAAAAATGCACACAAACTTAGCACAGGAGTGGACAGAAGTTAGTCAGGTGTGAAAGAAACACAATAGAGTCAGGTACTGGTCCTGGGCCCAGTACAATAGAGTCCAGTACTGGTCCTGGGCCCAGTACAATAGAGTCAGGTACTGGTCCTGGGCCCATTGCAGTACAATAGAGTCCGGTACTGGTACTGGTCCTGGTCCTGGGCCCGGGCCCACAATAGAGTCAGGTACTGGTCCTGGGCCCAGTACAATAGAGTCAGGTACTGGTCCTGGGCCCAGTACAATAGAGTCAGGCACTGGTCCTGGGCCCAGTACAATAGAGTCAGGTACTGGTCCTGGGCCCAGTACAATAGAGTCGGGTACTGGTCCTGGGCCCAGTACAATAGAGTCAGGTACTGGTCCTGGGCCCAGTACAATAGAGTCGGGTACTGGTCCTGGGCCCAGTACAATAGAGTCGGGTACTGGTCCTGGGCCCAGTACAATAGAGTCGGGTACTGGTCCTGGGCCCAGTACAATAGAGTCGGGTACTGGTCCTGGGCCCAGTACAATAGAGTCGGGTACTGGTCCTGGGCCCAGTACAATAGAGTCGGGTACTGGTCCTGGGCCCAGTACAATAGAGTTGGGTACTGGTCCTGGGCCCAGTACAATAGAGTCGGGTACTGGTCCTGGGCCCAGTACAATAGAGTCGGGTACTGGTCCTGGGCCCAGTACAATAGAGTCAGGTACTGGTCCTGGGCCCAGTACAATAGAGTCGGGTACTGGTCCTGGGCCCAGTACAATAGAGTCAGGTACTGGTCCTGGGCCCATTGCAGTACAATAGAGTCAGGTACTGGTCCTGGGCCCAGTACAATAGAGTCGGGCACTGGTCCTAGGCCCAGTACAATAGAGTCAGGCACTGGTCCTGGGCCCAGTACAATAGAGTCGGGTACTGGTCCTGGGCCCAGTACAATAGAGTCAGGTACTGGTCCTGGGCCCAGTACAATAGAGTCGGGTACTGGTCCTGGGCCCAGTACAATAGAGTCGGGTACTGGTCCTGGGCCCAGTACAATAGAGTCGGGTACTGGTCCTGGGCCCAGTACAATAGAGTCGGGTACTGGTCCTGGGCCCAGTACAATAGAGTCAGGTACTGGTCCTGGGCCCGCTACAATGACTCTGCTTGGCTACTATTTTGCATGTACATTATACTATAGGCCTAGGTGTTGTAAGTTGGTAAGCAGTTTGCAACAGCTAATTCTCTATTTATTGCATTTCTGTGTTGATAGACTTCCTACCTGCAATCAATGTACTGTACAAGTCCCATATACGTTGGCATATCCTTAACATACTCTATATAGAGAGGTGCCAAGAGGTCTCGCTGGGCCCTTCTGTTGCAACACAGTGCCAAGTTGTACAAGTCAACACAGACCTTGCTCTCAAGAAATGCAGGGCTTAGGACTGTACAAAATAGATTTAAATCAATAAAAAATCAATCAGCACTAGTCTCAATTGTCAAAGTTTATAAAATACCAAAGACAATGGTAGTCATAATAAAAATGAAAAGTCAGAACTTAAGTCAAAATGAAAAAAATGATCAGTCATTACCTCTTCATCTGTACAATAGGATAACAAATTTCATGACAAATACTAAAATCTAATCTAATCTAATCTAATATAATCTAATCTAATCTAATCTAATCAAAAAATGTAAATGACGGTCTGGTTTTTGAACAGTTTTTCTTGAAATGCCCAAAAATCAGTTATACATCACTTCATGTTGCGAGTAACTAATTTAACTCATAGCTATTTGTATACCTTTCTTTAAAATGCATTCATACTTTATAATAATAATTTCTGTATTCAAAACAATCTGTGACAGTTCAAGATTGATTTGTCATGAAGACGGCCAAATTATTTCACTCTTTTTACTGATTAGGGATATGATTTGACAAAAGTTAAAAATCCTGAAAAATGGGTAGAGGGCCTGGGTCTCCCTTTGGTCTAGAGGACAAAGCCCCCTAAACCTCCTTCCGGATCGCCACAAACAGGAAACTAGAGGTTTGGACACAATAAAGGCTTCTTTCAAGAAAAAGGGAGATTCGTAAATCATGAAAAATCCTGAAAAATTACAGTCCTGACTAATACAACGGCTCCTCGGGCAGAAATAATTTCAAGGGAATCTTTACACTAAACAAGTATCAACTAAAACTGATCATTTATTTTTATTGAGATGACCAACTGTGTAGAGTGGGTTTATGTCTCATGGGAATTTCAGTTTTTAGGACAGGGCCAATTAACACTCCTACTTCATGATTTGTCATGAAGACGGCCAAATTATTTCACTCTTGTTACTAATTAGGGATGTGATTTGACAAATTAAAAGGTCAAAATCAATCAAGTGACTGTTTTGAATGTTGACCCAAATGCGCACACAGGGGCATTTTTGACTGCTTTTACAAGTCAAAAAGGGTTGACTCATTTTGACCTGTAAATGTACTTTCTACAAGTGAGGTTTGACAGTGTTTGACTTTTACATGTAAGTGCACTAGATATATCTTGGCAAGTATATCAATGTTTGACTGATTTTGACCCTTGCAGTCACAGAAGGCTTAACCGATTTGTTTCAACAGGATATCCCACTGGTTACTGAATTCCCTGCCCAGTCATGCATGAATTCAAACATTATTGCACAAGAGCATGCATCCATTTACAGGCACTTTTTCTAAACTCATTTTTCATCATGAAGAATTTGTAGGAGAAAGATATATTCATTGAAATGATTGTTGCTTACGAAATTCCCTTTCATATGATCCCAAAGTCATTGGCATTGCATATAAAATGATCGGGTTATTTGTTTTACTTCCCCTGACTTTGTTTCACAAACAGAGAGCATTTTATACACAAGTGTATGGCGTTCCATAGCACAAATGGCCATTGAAAGGATTGACTTGTATTATGTCTGATTTCTATAATAGCAACATGTAGGTTGGGCTATACCATTAGAAAGATAAGGGATCACAGTCTTTCCAACCATATATAGCATGGGTATGGACTGCGAAGAAGGGAAAAAAATACAGCTGTTTTAAAAGCTGGTTATGATACTCCCGATAAAGTGCTGTGCGTGTGGTGACCTTGGTCGCCAATAGTAGTGAAAGGGTTAAGGGTTGTTAAATGTTAATTGTCAATTTGAAAAGTTTACAAAACATTTCTCCATCAACACTCCCTTTGATACACTTCCTAAACTGTTATCAAGAAAAAGCTTTTTGCATCCAGTCTGACCCCCCGCCCCTCCCAACTACTTCCCCTATCCTCCAGTCTTCTACACTTTTGAAAACGACGAATCCTAAATAAGACTGGAAGCCCCTGAACTCCTGGAGACCCTTACTTGGTACCACCCTGGCGCATCGTGACATGATTTTAATCATGTCTTCTTGCCAGGATGTCTCATCAAGGACCTGCTTGCACTTGTAGATCCTGATGTCTGGCTTGAAACCTCGGAATCTGGCTTCCACCAGCGACGCAATCTCATCGTCCTCAGGGCTGTGAGATAAGTAGATGTCATACTCTAGAGGCACGGCCTAGTTGAATATGGAGAATATATCATTTTATGTTATGAAAGGTACACAAAGGCTTTGTTGGGGGAGTGATTAAACGATACTATATGTAAGTACCCATCATCTGAATGTTCAGTTAAACATAATTGGTAAAAGGAAGCGGACAGCCAAAATTACTGTAGAGATGAAGGAAATGGGGCAGAGGCAGATTGCCACTGTATCATAATGGATTCTACATAAGCGAACACTGAAAGACATTTTTTGTCTAAAAACAAAAAGGAGAGGGTGCGGTGCTGAGGTTGACTTGCAATTCTCAAACCATTATAAAATGCCTAGGACATGTTCACCCGATAAAAAAACAAATTGAAGATATGCTTACCATTGGAATCAACTCCAATCTGTTATATCGCTTCTTTATATCTCCAAAAGCCTTCAGGATCCCATCTGAATCTCTCATGTTGATTGATATCACCTTGCCATTGACGACGGTGGAGTACAGCACGATCTTCAGCCGTTTGAGAGGGAGCCCTGCTTTCATCCATTTGACGGCGGAGTCCACTATCCCGACCAACATTCTCGCTTCGTCCATGCCCTGCGGAAAATGTGTACAATTGGGAAAGCCCATGAGTAAGAAGGGAGTCTATCCTAAAGACCAGTTCATTCTGGAATGTGATGGCAAAGCAAATTGTTACCTTGAAAACTAGAGGTATATGTGACCTGCTCTGTGAAAATGAGTCACAAGTTGCAAATTTGAAGAATTGAGATTTCTATGTGGCTTTAATATTTTTATTGATTGAAACTGACGTCAATTTTAATCAATAAAACATTAAAATTAATGATTTTTTGTGAGTAGGTTGTTTCATTTCTGTCATTTGTTTTCCTTTCGAATGCTTGTTTTCCTAAGAATTCAATTGTGTTAATTATGCAAATTATTGATTATTAAAAATGGAAATGCAATACGTCACACACCTCGAACATATACCAAATTAAAGATGATGATGTACTTTTTCCAGCCACGTAGAAATCTCAATTTTTCAAATTTGCAACTTGTGACTCATTTTCACAGAGCAGGTCAAATATATGGAATGAAGAGACACTACCAAATACTAATTTTTTAGTACATTACCTTTAAGTGGTACAAAGTCTAATACCTACACGAAGTGTGCCAATAAACATAACCTAGTCCACAGCCTAGTGCTCCAAGAACAATGGACTTTGGTCATTCATGACATATTGTTCCACAGACTGACGTGCAAGGTCTCAAAAAGATGCAGTGCAGTCTGGGAGACTAACCCGGTGTGTGACAGATTGTATCTCGCACGTGCACCTTACATTACTCGTTCTTAACCCTCCTATGCCCAGGCTGAAATTTGGCCCAGTAAGCACCGCACCCAGACAGTCACTTGAGTATTTTTGGTTGCATTGCCAATTGTTCACACATGTGTATAAGAGTGCTGGAGATAGTGGCAAAGTCAAACACACTTGTGTATACAAGTTATATGCAGAGTCACACAGAGCTGTGTATGTACTGCATAAGTTACAGTCGAGTGGTTTTGGTTTGACCTCCTACCAGAGCCACATGTCCTTGCATTTATTTGAGTGCACTGCACAAAGTCAATGGGTTGGGAGTGACATACAAATTTTGAGTGTCTTTGATTGTTAAACCTATAGGAGGGTTTTAATGCAAACCATTTAGAGCGTTCAATTCAGCCCATAGATAGTTCGCCCAGTGTCTAATTTGAGATGACATCTAATTTTAGGAACTAGCTTTCCGCGTCAAGCACCTACATGTAATCACACGATGTCCTACGGCAGGCTCGACAGGGTAGCAAAACTTGTAACCATGCTCGCTGTGTGTGCACGGATTTAGAGTACAATGCTGTGAATAGGTTATAGTAGGCTAGCCCACTTCATATAGGTAATAGACTTCATATAGGTAATAGACTTCATATAGGTAATAGACTTCTGGCGGTGCATAAATGTGAATATATTTTATTACATTATTAAAGTACATCATCGTCTTTACCTGTGCTCCTGTGTTGAGTAACGGAGTGATGACAGTGCCGGGTTCATTTTTAAGGACAGGTACCAGACAACGGAATACATTCCCTACCAGCTCATGGGGCAGGAAAGCTCTACCCCTGGGAATGAGAAACGTAAATGTAAAAAAGCACAAGTCTTGTATTCTAGCAATAGGCTGACCACTTTTTAAAAGATCCAGTCTGAACAGGTCTTAACCATTTTAGACTGGTTTAGACTGGTTAAACATACCCATCAGGTGACCAATTCTAAACCAATAAAAAGTTCCAAATTGCCTGGGCATTTAAAAACAAATTTTAGTGTCACTTTTCAGTAAGACATAGAAAGGGCCAATAAATTAAGGGTTGTTCCCAATCTTCATGACCTTCCACGACCTTTTTCAACTCAAAAGTTCTTGACATTTTATGGGATTATTTGGTTTGTCAATGTGATAAATCAATAAGGTTTTTTGTTATGACAGCTGGTGATCAGCCAATGAACCACCCCCTACAGTGTTTAACAAAGTACTTTGACATACCTGTTTTCAAAGCACAGCAGTTTCCTATAAGGCATGTGGTCAGGAAGAGGTTGAGACAACCAGCACATGTAAGCATGGCGGAGATCCTCAGCCTTGTTCTCGGCAAGCTGCTTAAGGCTTAAGTTCAGATTTCTCTGAAGGGCACCGACCA
Organism: Zoroaster sp. YZ-2022; assembly: GCA_029582265.1. NCBI lineage: Eukaryota > Metazoa > Echinodermata > Asteroidea > Forcipulatida > Zoroasteridae > Zoroaster > Zoroaster sp. YZ-2022. Next base: position 26,407,717 of record CM055819.1, on the reverse strand, counting down.
AAGTATGGGGTACCGGGGAGTAGCTACCTGTATCAAAGGAGCGACTCAATCTTAATGGTCTTTCTGCAATTTAAAACAAAACCTCACAAAGCAAAGTATTTCATTAATTAACTCACAAACACATTTGTGGGCTTGCACTGCAAAACAACCAAGGACTTATGACAAAGGGAACAATTGATCCTCGGTCGCCAGTTCTGTTTTCAGAGATCCTCGGAAGGACGGTGTGTAAAAAAACCAATGGAGATTGCTTCAAAGTTCTGAGTCCAAACACAGAAAGGAACAATACTCTATTGTTAGTGAATGAAGTCATCTTGGAAAGCATGACTGTGTGTACTCAACTGCAAAAAATAATATGAATTAAATGCAATTGTTGGATCGTGGGGTTGGGGGTGTGGTGGGGTTGGGGGTGTGGTGGGGTTGGGGGTGTGGTGGGGTTGGGGGTGTGGTGGGTGTGGGGAAGGGTGGCACTTGCCTCACTTTATTATCACAATGCACGTAAATTTACCATATGTTTCTGAGTGTCCTTTTTGGCAATTCCCCCTCTTTCCCACTGTTTTTTCCTGTGCCCCCCCGCTTTTTTCGAGACTCTGTTAAATACATGATGTATGTAAATAAATTGTTTTAAAATGTTTCAAGTTGGGATCTAGTACTTAAGATTCACAACACTTACTTTTCAATTTTAACTAAACACAAACACTGATTAAATACTCACTCCCAAAAACAGAGACACAGATGACATCAACTTTGTCTTTCACATCCAAGCGTGTGATATCCCCAAGGCACAACTCAATGTAGCATTTGCCGCAGGACTGCGTGTCGATTACCAGTGTGTCTTTGACCAGGAACCCAGACATATTGTGATGGTGAATGGGTCCTCAATAAATACTTAATATGAATCACTTGCTGAGATCACAGACACATGTATATATGGCAACTGGCAAGTTGTTCTGAAATAAAACCAATTATAAATCAACTGTTTTTCATGTCACTACATTACATTCAAAAATGCCCAAGACAGTTTAGACAATCTGATTGGACAAAACGTGGAAAGAATGTCGTATCCGACCGCCACTTTTTAAGGTTTTTGGGGAATTTTTTTGCAACCACTAACCAGTTAAAATATGATTCTATCAATATTTGGGGGTACAGAAAGCGAAAACTATCTTTAAAATCCAATTTTATGATGGTTTTCGGACTTTATTTCCTTTCTAAAAAATCTTCCCCTTCAGAAAATAGAAGGGTCCTATTATAGTTGCCGCTGCGCATGTACAATGACAGTGTTGGTCACTAACGGGGGAGTTGACAAGATCAGACTGACATAATAATAATAATAATAATAATAATGTATAGATTTATATAGCGCACGTATCCACCAACTAAGTGGCGCTCAAGGCGCATTATATTATTATCCCTGCTCATAAGGCTCATAAGGCTCATAAGGCTCATAAATCATTCCTGAAACCATCTCAGCTCCCTGGGGAGTATACAGCTCAATTGCTGCCATTTCTAGCGCATATAGAGCAAACCATCTCTGCCTTCACAGGTACCCATTTAACCCCTGGGTGGAGAGAAGCAATTATGGTTAAGTGTCTTGCTCAAGGACACAGGTGTCACGGCCGGGGCTCGAACCCACACTCTGCTGCTGGCAACACCAGAACTTGAGTTCAGTGCGCTAGACCGCACGACAATCCACTTTACGTGCATTATACAACACACGGGACCTACGGCTTTACGTCCCATCCGGGCGAAAGCAATTATGGTTAAGTACCTTGCTCAAGGACACAAGTGTCACGACCGGGGCTCGAACCCACACCCTGCTGCTGGCAACACCAGAACTTGAGTTCGGTGCGCTAGACCGCTCGGCCACGACACTGAGGAAGTCATCGTATACCAAAAATGCCTGATTTTTCATGAAATAAATATGCTGGAGTAACTTGAAATATATGTCCATCATCATCCATATATGTGACCTGTTACAACGAAATGAGCGTAAAGTCGCATTAAACCATTTCACAGTACAGTGGGAAAAGTGAAAAATCGGAGGGGACGTCTAATTTGTTTTTGTTATTATATTTGCAATTTGTAAATCTCCTTATATCGAATTCCAAATTTTCAGTTCCATCAGACAATTAAAAACCTCAATTTCAAGCCAATTTCATTGGTAGCATTTATCATGTTCTGACAAACAACTTGAAACAAAGACGGAAACAAAGCCACAAATCCCCCTCTGGTGCTCTGGGGAATCGCTGCAACCCCAAGTGTTATATATCATTGGAAAGCTCTTGTTCTACTGAATCCAGAAATAACTCAATTGTTTAAATTTCCGACTTTACGCTCATTTTGTGGTGACAGGTCACATTATGTTCTCCACCTTACTAATACTAGGTAGGTAAAGATTACAATTACATTATTGGTTATATTTAGTGAGTAAAAGTGGCGGTCGGATACGACATTCTACCCCAAAACGTAATCACGTGGGGAAGTATTAACGGATGGTATAGACTGGCTTATCAAAATCTGCCAGATGTTCGCCAACTGCTTTGAGAGATACACAATGCAGATTTCATCCCATCAGAGTGACAAAGATTGGCATCACATGCCTGAATCATTTACTTTGGAAGTGTTTTGTGTGTCCCTAAAACATGAATTTCCCCATTTCTATTTGGCTTTATTCAACCAAATTTGTTATTACATTTTGAAAATGAAAATGATACGGGCATTTATGAATGGGAATAACAGTTTGACACTTGGTCTTTACCACAGGGTAATGACTGGTTTTGGGCGTGGTCACAGGTGATAAGACCTCACCTTCGGCTCGGTTCTGTGACCACGCCCAAAACCGGTTGTCAACCTGCGGTAAAGACCAAGTGCCAAACTGTTAGTGTTATTCCCATTCATAAATGCCCGTATCATTTCCGCACATCAAACTGTTATTCCCTAACCCTAACCCCCTACTAGGAATTATGGTAGGCAGATTCACGCAAACCGCCGATGGTGGCGCTATTTTTCATATCCTTTTTTTCTGTCGAAGTTGTGACCCGCCGAACTTTCATGGTAAAATTCTAATATAAAGGGTAGTCTACGGATGTAGTCACTTCTAGTGTCGATAAATGGATACTACACATCGTGGTTATCTTAATTGATCAGTCCATGCCAACTGTAACGTTGGCACAAAAACAGTGCAACTTGCGCAAAATAGACTTTGTTAGTACTACAACTACAAGGATACATTGCAGGCAAATTCGGTCACAACTTTTCAAATGAAACTGGATCTTAAAAATTACCAAATATTTAAATCAACAAAAATTCGTAACTTTGCATAGGGTTAACCTATCATGACCATTGACCCCTCATTTTCTTTCTAATTTTTTGTTCTATCCAGTGATATGACATTTAAAAGCATTGAAGCAACTTCAAATTTTCATGAAACTGCCTAATTATGGCTAAGAACCTTCCTGAATACTCCAAAATTCATTCCCTTATCTTCAAAATGCACCATGTATTTTCGTTGATCTTTAATATTCAGCACTTATGGCCTGTACTTCTTGCCCGATAGTAATTTTGTCCCAATTGAAGAGGTGAAAGTTACCAGTTTCAAACAGTGCCCCCTTTCAGTTGGCAGTTGCCACTAGTGCCAGTCAAGTGGTCATAACACCCAAAGTCCAAACGCCACTTAACACATTTCCGTATGTGCCACCATGTAAAATTAAAAATCTTCTACTTCTAGAAGTCATAAAAATCAAACAGTCCCGAATTTCCGAACAAAATTTTCAGATAATGTAGTGTAATTCTTACTCTTTAAGATAAGATAATCCGTGAGGTTGTGCTTGCGATATTTGTCCAGATATTTACGTTTTTCGATGACGTCTTTTGTGTTCCGGCTTGCTCACTTTGTGTATTTTGACATGACTTTTAGCATTTGACCCCGTTTGGCGGTCTCATAAAAATTGCATTTTGGGTTGATTTTAGAGATTTGCATGAAAGTTCAGGGGTCAAAATGTGACGCGGGACAACTACTGAATAATGAAAAGGTGTTTTGATTTGATGAGAACGATTGTTAAGGTAAGAAAAGAGGTATTTTTCAGCACTTTTTAGCAAAAATATGTAACCTTTTCATATATAAAGTGTTCAAATGTGTATTAAATCTTGAACCCCGTCGTGGATTCACACATTTGGACATTCTCTACACTGTTTTTTAACAATATAAACAGAGACTGGTCATGAAAACATTAGCGAACTCTAGCGACAGGGGCTTTTTAGGGGTCATGTCGGGGGCGCCCGCGCCGTAAAAAAATTATATGAATGGAGCGGAGGAATACACAAGTTCAAGTGCAAGTTCAAATATTACTCTTCTACAGTAATTATTAAATGATGTATTTATTTTTTGTGTATTTTTTTATATTTGGAAGTAAGGAATTATGAATTAGTGATTTAGTTTTTTGTCATGGGTAATTATTTTTTGAATTTTTCATTTTTTGAAAAAAATAATACCAAATCACATACATGTATGCTGTATCCTTCCTCCGTTGATGTAGTGCCCAAGAAAGTAAAATTTTCAAATTTTCACAAAATGTTTCTTGATGTAGGCCTACTGTTAAATCATCATCATCATGCTAAAATGAGCTAGGTACCCAGTTCCATTAGATGTTTTTATTCAGTATTTATATATTAATATTTCTTCATGATGTCTGTCAATTATTTCAGGGATTTTTACAAAAACTGTGGAATTTGTTTACTAAACAAAATGAGCCAGGTGTAAGCCAAGGACAAATCCAGAGAAAGTGAAGGTGTACTAGGTCAAAGAGGATCTCAACGTACAACAGTAAGTCAAATAAAATTCAAAAATACCTGTTTTCCCCCATTTTGTTTATTTCATATTATTTGCTTCAATATGCTTTTTATCAAGTTTAAAATTTGTGACAAATCAAGAAATTTTGTCTCTTCTAGATAACATATGTGCGTCTCCCATCTGATGACGTTGATGAAGACATTATCGTGGAGAAAGTTGAGCTTCGGTGTGATCCTACAGATACCAAGGAAAAGGTACGATTATCAACCAAGTGCTTTGTTGATTTATTGTTGATGCAAATCATGATTTTATGTTGAAAGAAGACTGGATTGCTGGAGATTTAAAGATACTAGGGCAGGATCAATAAAGTGGGCTTCAACTACAAACCTGATCTTGACGACGAAAATGGTCAAAATTGCACAATATTACAACATTTAAATGCCAATATCTGAAGAACCAAACTACTTATTTGAAAACAAATAACATCATTGACTTTCACTTATTCCCAGTTTCAATTTAAGGTATAACTTGGCATATACTTAATTTTTGGTATAACTTGGTACAATTTATTCTAAAATGCCCAAAATCGGCGGCACAAGTAATTGGAATTTTACCAATTTTAAAAGCCTGTATCTCAAGAACTAAAATAGATAATTATTTGAAAACAAATTGTACCACTGACTCTCTCTCATCAAGAGCTTTAATTTGGTGTATAACTTAGTCCAGAAACATTAATTTTTAAAAATAGGGTTTCATAGCGGAGGATTTTGGATTCCTTGGAGGATTTTGCAGGATATGGGGTGGTTAGGGAATAACGTGTAAAAAGCCATACTTTTCCCAATAACATTGATATTCATGCAGATTAGTAATGAGAGATAATAGGAAAATCCGTAAAATAAATACATTACTCTGTTAGGCAAAACGAAAAACTCTCCGGTTTCAGATCCCTGACTCCCCACAAGCGTCGCCTTTACTTTAGCATGTTTAGGTGAATGCCAATTCTCAACAAACGTTAATTATATCACCGGTTACCGTAAACGTATCCGAAGAAAATATTCCTCTGTGCCGCATGAGGGCGTTGCCTAAGAGGGGAGCAAAAGTCCCTCAATTCCTTCCTTTTTACTTCATACATGTCATAGCTTAATGGAGTTTAGTCCTAGGTGTAAATTGTACATGTGTACGTATGGTAGAAATGTTCGAAAATTAATATTTAACTTACAGACGACAGGCCAACTTTATGGAATAAAGAAAATTATGAAATGTTTCAGTCAGGGCCGTAGAGAGCGGACACCCCCCCAATCATTTTGAAATTAATGTTTCCCTTCCCCGTTATGCTAAAAATCCTGTTTGCGCCACTGATGTCAGTCGGAAAACTGGCTTCCACACCTCCAAAAGAAAATGCCTTCGCTACGCCCCTGGTTTTAGTACTATATTTGGGGAAATTTTGCGGAAAATTTGGAAAATTTTGGAACTGTTTCGGATGAGTTTTTGAATATTTTGGTTTTAGTTTTAGAAAATCATAAATTGCACTGGTTTAATTAAGTAGGGTCAGGGCAAAATCGGGGAAAAAATTGTTTCAGGACCGTCGAAGTATATACCCATATAATTGTTAATAATTATTATAAAGTATTCAACTATTGGAAAATAATTAACTCAATCATAAAATGAACTAAACATTTTTAAAGTCTACATACCCGCACGTCATAATTTTTTTTTTTTTTTTTTTTTATTTTTTTTTTATATGAAATGATGTCCAATTTCTAGATTGATTGGAATTCTGCCGTGCTGTGTTTTAACTGACTTTTTCATATAGGGGTATGAACGTTTGCCCGATTTGTGCGGCCTCTCTTAGCCACCATACTTTGTGTATGGGAAATTAATTTTGGTCTGGTTCCAATAACCACGTATAACTTAAATGTTAACATTGTGACGTCACACCCCTAAGTGAACGTTGATACACGGTAGCAACCTTTCCACAGGGTATGGCGCGGACGGCACTGACCCAGGGGCCGAGGAAGGGTCTCACCGTACTCTCACGTGATCTGAGGCTTGACGCCATTGTAGGCCATTCCATTTATGTGACAGGGCAAAAACAAAATTCGAAACGGTTTAATATTTAAATTTTCATACCTTTATCATAATCACAACGAAAAACACAACTCTCACATTTTTCAAAATATTTTGTAAAAATGAAAATTTTAATGTATCGTCCATTTTAATGTATTCGCCGCACTCGTGAAATGACGCACTTCCCTTTGGCTTGGCATTTCTCGGAAAACTTACAAAACTACGGCGTATTACTGGTTGCATAAACTTATCAAGTCGTGTTTGTTAGATACAAGATACAAATAGATACTAGATACAAATAGTATATGGGATTTAAATGACCTTAGTTTTTTTTCACGAACGTCTGTGATTTTATTGTTCTATGCCGTCAACGAGCTGTTGTCCTTGGAAAACAAAAGATATGAATGCTTTGCATTTGCAATAATTTTTGTTAAATCCTCAAAATGGACACATTCCTGACAGAAGAAACGAACGAAGACTACATATAATTCGTTGGTGTTGAAAATGAAACATTAATATCATGGTTGTGAAAAGAAATCTTTTATTTGACAAAATGTTAACAGCATTTTTACACATTTCAAAGTTTTAAAGTACTTTTTGCTAAATTTTAACCACCTTCCATTTTATTGATTTTTCAAGAATATTGATTAAAGGTTTTGAGAGATTCTCCAAATTATACCATTATATTTTTAAAATCTAAAACAATATTTTTATTTTCAAGATTAAAAACAATTTTACAACCATCTGGAATAAGATGAAACATAATTCAACTGTTTTTCTTCTTGGGTACATTTTCTGTGCCCCCATCAACTTTAACAGTTTGGGGGTAAGTCATTATTGACGTCATTCACAGCCAATCAGGGCGCGGAAAAGCCATGTGCTGTAATGGCGGTAAATTTTCATTGTGCTTTTAGGACTACTGACGGAATTCCTTGTATCCTGACTGGACGAGGTACAGATCGGTAAAAATTTTACCATTTACAGGTAGAATATTAAATAATCTTACTAGATGTAGTAAATTGGGACTGTGGCCGACATTGCTAAGGGGAGTTTAGGGCGTTTTTTGTGGACCTTAATTTTCTATTTTGATGTCTTTTTTTACCCAAGAATTATTCCACTACAAATTCATGACGCCCCAAAAAATGATACAAGACGACAAATATGTTCCATATCTCCATATAAATGTCAACAATTTTGGTTAAAACTCTGTAAAAATATGAGAAATGGACCGAATTCCCGAGGCCCTACCAACTCATTAAATAACCCTATAGTCCAGGTAAATTATTTGGGAAATACTTCGTCTCCACTAACCTAATTTACTTTGCATCAAAGTTCGGACAGTATTTTAACTAGTTCCTTCAACTTCACAATTTCATAAATAATTTTACTTGCTTTAAATTAATACTAAAGTTTACTTTAATAGTGTCGATATTATGTAAATGTATAACCACTCAGATATTTCGAGATAGTTGCCCTCGGTACTGCCACATAATGCCATTCTTTCCAATTTCTAGTAACAAAATAAAAAGAAATTCTTAGGAGTAATATCCCCAACCTTCTGAAGAAATGCTTGAATTCTGGCAATTGTCAAAATAACAGTTTTTACACAATCTCTAGTCATGATAATGTCAACTGTTACATGTGCTAACTTTCTGACTCGCTGAATAAGATTCTGCACGCTACTGTTGCCATTCGAACGCAGTTGAATTTGTAAACGGAAATCAGCAAATGCTTGTCGATTCTAGTATGATTATTTTTACACGAACACCAATAATGTAAAAGATACAAAAGAAATGGGCTGAACTCAAGAAACTAACTAAGATAACGAAAGCATGACCTCTCCCCGTGACGGCAAGTGCAGGAATGGCTCAATCTTAGCTCGATCTTAGCCAAAAAAACACGCTCTCACGCTTGACTGGCCACAAGTATTTCGCCGAATAGTATTCAAATATTGGCGCCTGTTGGACAACAAAGCCCAAGAAGTTACGCTACCATAAGGAATATTCTTCCTCGTAGGCACCATTAACTCAGTATTTTACAAAGAATAAATTAACCTTAATTATCTTTACGTAAGTAAATGACTGAGTCTCGAGGTCAGTTGGTTACACAAAGAAAGGCCTACGTTTCATTGACAATGCGTAGGCCCCTATATAAAAAAGCAAGCGCTCACGAAGGCACCACAGAGAAGGAAAGTACCGGTACGACAACTGCTGAGTTTGGTAAACTTCATTATGTTACGCATCTTACTGATATCGTTGGCATTATGCCATGCTAGTATCGCCTTCCAGGTCCGCAATGGATATATGGTAAGTTATTCACTTATCTAAAGGATGCCTTGGATACAAAAAAAAAATTCCTAATCGTACCATATTTCTCGAACATTTTTAAAGATAGAAATTCGGCCTCAAACCATAAATGGGACTTGCGTAGCTATACAAACTCCGATGAGGTAGAATGCTGTAAGAATTTGTGTAATAAAATAAGAATCGAAGAATCAAACGCCCCTTGATTTGAAGTTTTGAGGATTTCAAAATCGTTTTAACGTGAAAGAAGTATTTTGTATTCAATTACCACATCTGTAAATAGCTAGCTAAAACACTTGCTAACCTGGCTACAAAAGTTGGATAGTCGATAAGAATTACAAAATGTGAAAGCGCAGTTTGTTAAGTTTAAATTCAAACTCCCTGATGGGTGTGTGGGGTTCTTGTGTCACCAGGTATTTTTTACGGGCTAGCGCTGTAGAAGTAATCTTAAGACGGTTTTGAAATTATTAGAGGGTGTACGTTAAGGATTCACATATTTAAAAAAAAAAATTAAAAATAAAAATTTTGGGGGGGAAACGCCCGATTTTGGCCAGTTTGACAGGAAAGTGCATAGTTTTTTGAAGTAAACCTTCTACATTTACATATGTTTTGCAGTTAAACATGTTTAAAAGTATTTTGACTTGACCATAAGTCCATTTCTATGAAATAAATTTAGGTAAATAAAGTCGAATTTAGAAAAATTGCAATAAAATGATAATTTCTTTTGTAAAATTTATGAAATTTAATTTTTCCATAATCACGAAAAGTTGACTTGTGATAAGTCAAAATATTTTTGAACATGTTAATTATTCCTATCGGCGGCGTAGCCAGGACTTGTTCAGTGGGAGAAACACGGGGCAGTGCTTTTCAGTGGAAGGGGGGGGGGCTAGGTATGGGTTTTTTTTGGAGGGGGAACTATCGGGATTTTTCGTGGGGGAACGCTCTAGAAATGTCCATGTACACATGTTCCTATATAATGAAGATACAGGGCAATAAATAACTTGACCGCTATCTTTCTCTACCCAACCTTGACTATTCACTCCCTGCCTTTCAAAAAAAAATTAAGGAGTAACCCGAGGACCTGTTCTCCTCCATTGTCCCATTTGTTGTTGGACTTTCAAGGCCTAATGTTTTTGTGCCCATTTGAACCCCCCGTGAACTGGAAAGGATGTTGCATATTTCACGTTCTCCGCGATCACGAGTTCTTTTTGATATGATTTTTTTTTAAATATTTCCATTTGATTTAGGGTAATTCAATACACGATTAGGCCTACGTCATTTCGAGTTTCTACATATCTTCATGATAGGTATTTGAAATTTAAATTCGAACATTTGAATACATGTTTGGGCTTGACTTGATCCGAACAGTGCGAACACCTAATGAAAACTCCAACAATTGTAATAGGTGTTTACCTAATTGTATAGGGATTTAACGTATTAACAAGAAATTGCTGCCAATTTTCATAAAGGAATTTCAATAAGATTTTTGAATCAAATATTTTGTTAGCAGGATGATATTGAGCGGGAGATTGAGGATCTTGAGTTGGCTCTCCAGGCCAGGGATGAAGACGAGATGGACAGATCCGTTGATTTATTTACACGTATGTGGAAATGTTTAATTTATGAAATATTAAAGGAATGTACAATTTTTTGCAATATTGATAACTGTTTTTTCAAATACGCTTACTTGTAAAGAGTAGAACATTCAATCGAATTAAATCATTGTGTATTTGAAAAGATTACGTTTTATTCGATCACGGCTTGGTTATAGTAACTTTAATTTCACTGGCACATAAAAAGTAATCATTACAATTACTGATTATTAAATGGTAAGAGTTTAAAGCTATCAAACATGTTAAACACATACTTTTACTCAACAAAGTGAATTTTAAAATCTGGATCTATTGATGAAGCCGACACCCACTGTTCCTTTTTCTCTTAAGATCCAGTGGCACTGTCCATTGTTGGTAAACCAACTGCCCAGAGTTCCAACTACGGAAGCTATACGTCAGAGAAGGCAGCAGATGGTAACCGTGACACGCGGCTGTATCCGAACTACGCTTGCACACATACCAGTAAGTACTCATGTTGCATGCTTGGAGTAATTCGGTAATATACCTAGTGTACAATTTATGTAACAAACTGAAGGGCACCTTCGCTCAGTTGCAAATGTTTGCGTGCACTGCCATGCCATTGATGAGTACTTTCTCCACACATGCATTACTCATGATTCCTTGGTGTCCCTCATAAATATACAGGGAGGCTATAATGAAGACCATGGCTTGGATCCACAACTAATTTTATAGGTTCTGAAAAATACATTATGTAACTATTTATGCATACATTATGACAACCGAAATTATCGGGTTTTTTTGTCAGAGGAAGACCAAAATCCTTGGTGGAGAGTTGATCTTGAAGGAGAACATTGTATCAGCAAAGTCACCGTTCTCAATCGTGGAGACTGCTGTAGTAAGTTTTGCTATGTTCATTTGGGAATTTGCTGAAATGTCACAATTCATAGATATGTGTGATGTAGTTGCTTTTTTTATTATATTTGGTGACTTCTGTTAAAGACTGTTTTGTAACATAACGACTTGTGAATACCGAATCACCTGTGGCATTTCTATTATGTAACTTAGGCCTACTCTATAAAAACCTAGTGGTCACACACGCTCGATGTCCGTTTGTTCTCAAGGGATGTGTATGCTGCTTGAGGCTATGTGGCCGAGTTCACTGGATCCACTGTGTTGCCGGTAACAGTGGGTCCCCGCATCAAACCTCATTTATTAACGGGAGATTCGGTAGTTATTGTGGATTTCATGTAATAAAAATTAAGAGCTCATATATTTATGTTCCTGGCTGTGCTTTCTTAGTCTCCTGTCTGTTAGATCCCGCTATCCATAACATAATATATGAATACAATAAAGCCTAACTACTTCATAATTGAATTGTATTTATATTAAACAATCAGGTGACCGTTTGACGAATGCTGTTGTTCGTGCTGGTCCAAGATCAGACGTCGTCTCAAACGCACAATGCGGCTCACAGGTCACTGCCGCACAAGCCGCCTCACTAGGTGGAACAATCGAATTCGTTTGTGATACACCGTTGAGGGCGCGCTATGTCAGTGTCGATATACCTGCGAAATCTTACCTTCAGCTTTGTGAAGTGACGGTAGAGGAAGTTCCCCTAGAACAGTGTCCAGCACCAGGTAATTACTTGCATTGATTATGGGAAGTTTTTCTTCAAAATCCCGCTCGAATTATGAAAATTTCAGTGGCTCTTAAAAGGAATGTAGCAATAATCGTTATGACACGATTGAATTACCAAACTATTATCCGAAATCCATGTATATGGAGTTGGTAAATTAAAAGATATTAATTATCCTGACAAATGATTGCTCTAAGTTGTTTTATTGATGTGAAGAGTGAAGAGATGTGGATGCTAATTCATAGGTTGCTTGTATGTCTATTTGTATTCAACGAAAGAATGCCTCAAAACAACTTCAAACTTCAAACAAACACTTTTAATTAACAATAGTGCTGCGCTTCTTTTTTACTCGATTTGTTAATACAGCTGAAACGAAATGTTTTTAAATTGTCTTTCTAAGAACCAGTGGCACTGTCCATTGTTGGTAAACCGACTGCTCAGAGTTCCAACTATGGAAGCTACACGTCAGAGAAGGCAGCAGATGGTAACCGTGACACGCTTCTGTATCCGAACTACGCTTGCACACATACCAGTAAGTACTCTCATGTTGCTTGGAATAATTCGGTTATAGACATTATCAGAAGTCTTCTAATACATATAGGTAAATGAACGGCGCCCTCACTCGGAGGCAAAAGAAAGGTTGGTCATTGGTACTACAGAATATCCCCTCTGCGGTAAATTTGCACCCAATTGATGATAGCCAAGTTGGCGTCAAGTAAGCTTTGTACGTACACTTTATGCGCGTTTATTATGTATAATGCATTCAGCAGTTTGTTTTCTATTTTCCTTGTGCTCAGTTTAAATACTACAGCGTAGATTGTGCGGTTATAAACTTCATATGAACGTATTGGGTAATGTGATAATTGATTACTATATAGACCGCAAAGTAGTCTGTGGCCGCGCGATGACGTCAGTGGTTTATATCGATTTGAAACGGTCACTTCATTCAGGACTGGTACCTACAACTACGTATATTGGTTTGGTTGGGTCAATAGTCAATGGTATATGTGATAGCGATAAGTTCAATTCAAGCACCTCATTTTGGGAGTTGTCAAATTAGCGTTTGCGTTAACCTGTTTAGATTGCTTTCCATCAATACCTGTTCCTATACATGTTTGTGTGTTTAGTAACGATTTTCTGAAATATTGGTTGGTTTTCAGAGGAGGAAGTTGATCCCTGGTGGAGAGTGGATCTTGGAGATGAACACTGCATCAGTAAAGTCACTATCCTCAATCGTGGAGACTGCTGCAGTAAGTGTACTATCATTCCTAAAAGGATTGATCTTCAAATCATGCGATTGATGTAATAATATCCATTGTAAATTGTATGTCCAATGATTGAGAAGGGTACAGTCATACCTGCGACCTAACAGACATGAAGGACGGCCAGGCCGGTAGAATGTAAACGATTGTCTGTAGCTTAATGCCACAGCCGCATGAATCTCTAAAATCATTTGAATTAATCATAACGCTCAATTATATTCTTGGAAGAACAAAGATGGCTGACAGACTTGCTTCAGTCAATCAGCACTCACTCCCATCTCAGTTAGTATACTAACTGGGATGGGAGTGAGTGCTGATTGACTACATAAAGATCAGCACATTATGTACTACTAAACTTTAAATTTGCCTGATGCTGCATATTATCTATGAAACAAACCCCATGGCGAAGTTGGGAACATTATTATTGTGGAAAAACAATGTGCTTTAATAGGCTATATATTTATTTTAATTTAACCAACAAGATTAAAGCAAACCACTCATATGAAGACCTTATTTTCATATAATGCAAATTTAATAGATTTTAAATTCTAGCTTACTTTACTGTTCATAAATTTGGTTGGTTTTCATACAAACAGTACTCTTCTATTTACCAAATTGAAAGTTTATACAAAGTTTACAAGTAAATAAATATTAACATTCTATTACCAGGTGATCGTTTAACGAATGCAGTAGTTCGTGCTGGGAAAAGCTTAGACGTTGTTACGAACAAGCAATGCGGCAAAGCAGTGACCGCTGAACAAGCCGCTAAATATGGTGGTACCATCGATATCGCGTGTGATGTACAGATAAGGGCGCGTTACATCAGTGTTGATATTCCCACCTCCAAGCCTGAAACTCTACAGCTTTGTGAAGTGACAGTGGAAGAAATGATCCCAGGATATTGCTAACTTGTTGCTAACATCATGTCTCATTGAAATTACCTTATAATAATTTGATCGAACAGTTCATGACCAACGATTTTAGAATTTTGTTTAATCATTTTGCAGTTAACCAATGTGTTAAGCTGAGTTATATTTTTATACTAACATTTATTCCGTAATAATAGGGTAATTGATTTACCATCCCAGAGCTTTCTTTAAAAATGTAAATCGATGTAGTATTACTGATTTATGTAAAACTCTTTAGTTTATTTTGCTATCTGGTGTTAGAACTTTCTGCTTTTTTGTTTTACTATACTTTAAAAAAAAATCTTTTCTTTGATATAAATTCAACTGGTTTTTCTGATTCTCAACAATGGAGACTCGAAAATCAAGTATGTTATTAGCCCAACTATAGATGGGTCAATCCATCCGTAGTGTTGATGTTGGGCATGTCCCAAGTATAGTTGGGACCGATGCTAAGGTGGGGGCGTGTCAGGACAGTGGTTTTGTTTTCACATGAGAAAGCATTGTATTTGCCGTGTTTTTCTGTGTACTGTTTGATTTCAACTCGTATAAAGTAATTGCAATGACCTTGTACTCCTTTATTTACCATAGGATGTTGTGTTTCAACACTATCAAATAACACGTTGTGTTAATATTTTCTAACTTTGTTACTCTGTATCATATTTCCCCTTACTTTAAGAAAAATAAACCATAATTTTGTTATTCTAAATAGCGTTTGTCTTTATGTCTAACTCTAAATGTGTTCCTTCAATCTACGTTAGCGTGGATCAGTAATGACGTAACAATGCTTTTGTGTGCAACTGCCATTAAAATGTATACCAAAACAAATGGAAATTTAATTCGCCCACTTCAAGTTTTTTGTGCAAAATTAGGCTTTTACATAGTTCAATATCTTTAGGGGCATTACAACCAATTTCATGCGTCATTGGTAAGTGAAGTTCTTGGCGGGGGAGGGGGACAAAGACTATAACTGGATGGGCGTATCGTACCAGAAAACGATCACCATAGCAACGAGGTTGCCAAGTTGCATAATGTCCTATAAATAACTGTGGCAATTCAACTGACAATTGGTGGCGCCATGCCACATACTACCGACTCTACGTTACATTTGATTATTATTGTTTACTAAGAAATTTTTCTGAATAAGTCTGAGACTTAACCCTATCAGGCCTGGGGCACAATGTGCCCCTATGACATTTTTATGTCACCAGAACGCTGTACCTCATCACGCTGAAATTTTCTGACTTTTCGTAACTATTCTTTGGAACCCCCTCGCGCAAAAATCAATGGTAATGGGTGTTCATGGTTGCCCTGACAACCGTTTATTTTGAACAGGTCCAATTAAATTTCCACTTTTTTGTTCAAAATACTAGATTTTTGATACTGTTAAACATTCTATATTGGTTTTGAGGTTTGTTGTCAACTTTTAAACTCTGAACTGAAACGTATTGAGTCATGTGACCACTTCAAATGCATTCTGGCAATCCAATATGGACGCCATTACGTAAAAATGCAATAACTTATATTTTGTCCCAAAAACCTGACTTCTAAAAGGTTTTTAAAATGTTTTGGCTCAATGAAAAATTGTATGTCATCAGTAGTCATGTTATTATATCTACCTTTAATGTACCTTTGGTTAAACAAAACAATTTTGAATCAAAATATTTAAAAATCATGTTTTTGAAAACAAATTATCCAAAATATTGCTTATAGCGCCCTCTAGTGGTATTGTAAATGTTGTCACATTGTTGTCTGTACTGAAAACAATATTTGTGTCAAATTTCATGGCCAACGGACAACAAATAAGGAAGTTATGGGGAAAATACTATTTTTTACCAAAAATGGGTATAGCGCCACCTAACAGTGACCTATGAAAGTTTCCATAGCCTCATTCGATAAATCGCTTCAAACCGAACATGCCTATGAAGTTGTTGAATACAGAAAATCAGCTGTTGAATACAGAAAACGAAAAAAAGCCCAGACTTATTAGGGTTAAAGTCTCTCTGATCTCCGCGCGCATCGCCTCAGACCCGCGCGTCGGCATTTTTAGTTTTCTTTTTCCAGCCAAAATTTGCTGGATCGATTGGAATTCTGCCATGCTGTGTGTTTTAAACGACTTTTTCACATAGGGTTATGAACGTTTGCGTGATGTGTGAGGCCTCTCTTAGCCACCATACTTTATGTATGGGAAATTTGGTCTATACATGTATGATGTATCACGTTAGCCCCAAAATAGAATGTAAATTAGATGTAAATTATATGCACAATTTTAGGGCGGGGATCTACGTCACTCCTCTTTTTTAAATTCGTGTGCGCTCATTGTGAATTACTTTGTTTAACCATGGAGGAAGGACCACACAGTGGTCCATTGAGGTAAAAACTAGTGGTATATGTAAGGATGTTGAGGGTGAGTTTTTTAAGGGTCCATTTTGGGAGAGTAGCCTATGTGGGTAGTAGCACTAAGAGAACGGTAGATGTAGTGGATCAATATGGGAATAAATCTCACAGTTTCAGGAGCTGTGTAATTAGCCCAAATAAAAGTCAGTGTGGCTGAAGCGTCGGTTGATGTCTGCAAAGCAGTTGGCGGTAGCGAAATGACTTTTAGTAGCTGAGGGGAGAAAATTTCGTCACATGACATTGGTTTTTGTACAATAACAGAAAAACGAAAGATCTTTCCAACCATGTATAAAAAACGATGAAATGTTCAGGGAAGTTTTTATCGCCCAATTTCGCGCGACAAAGGCGGTGTGTATCTTTAATAAATGTCACGGTCACATCATGCCGGCCGTATAACAAAAGCCCGCATACTAAGTGTAGGCACGGTGAAGTTTACATGCTGAGGTTTACCCAAATAAAAGTCAAGGAATGTCGACTGGCGGTTATCCTCAGTGTTGATATTCGTAAGCTATGCCGTCAAATATTTATCAAATCACTATAATATGCCTAACTGAATTTCAGTTTGTTGGCATAATTTTCTTTTCTTGAGGGCGCTGTTGCAGCTGTTGCAGACCTCTTGAAAATTGTTGTTGTTTTTTTTAATTGATTTCGTTTTGATTTCATCATTTTTTAATAACCACGGGTCCGTGCGTCTTAAAAAACGGCACTCAAGACATCCACGCGTATGATCACGCATTGAAATTCAGCATTTTACAAGAGAATCCTTCACTGAAACAAACTGAAACACCAAACTGCTAATTTCATTTGTAAGTTACTGTCGATCCAGTTGATGATATATCCTTAGGTGCGTCATTTAGGGTAAATTGAGGATGATTTATTTCACAGAAACTCTAACTTTTTTCCCTTAATCTGAATAAATCATGCCGATATTTTGAGATTTCTAACGTAAATGATTAAGAAAATGTCGCCAAGCCGTTATAATACACTTACGTGCATGTATACGCGTGAGAGAATGTTATTGCGCACACTAGCTATTTGAACAGTGCATACGTGCTTGCGCTTACACACTGTCAATGTACCCGTCATACGCGCACCACGATGTTCACCACGCGCATCGGCGTTTGCGAATGAGACATGTAGCTGCGTTGGTGGCGCACTTTTGTCCCAACCGTTCCTCCCGCCCCCCCCCCCCCCCAGCACTGACCTGAACGTCCCTGAGCGGCTGAGAACGTGTCGGTTAGGATGGAAATATACCGTCCCAGTATTGGTTAATGATTTGTCGAGTTTTCCGTTTGGAGCCAATATAAATCTACAATCACCAACCCCTAATTGAGGGACAACAGGACACCAGAAATACAATTAAATATCATAAAGCACTGGTTTATTGAATATATCCTTATTTCTAACTCTGAACAAAGGGCGTCTACTGATTTTGATTTACACGAGGATAGTTATTTGTCACTAGTGTCAGAAGTGCCACCACGAAGAATGGAAAAGCCACTGGGATTGACTCAATTTTACAGAGATGCTAAATGCTGATATCAACACAGCAACAAGGGGACATGACCTATTCAAAACTATCTGGACCAGAATTGTCAAACTTCCTAAGAAAGGTGACCACCTCCAAAACTGCGACAATTGGTGGGGAATAACCCTACTCTCAGTACCCATCAAGGTCTTTGCAGAATCCTCTTGAGTAGGATATATAAATAAGTCCATCGACACCAAACTGAGGCAGGAACAGGCGGGGCTTAGAAAATGCATTGACCAAATCTTTACATTAAGTAACATCATTAAACAGTGCCGGTTGAACAGCG
This sequence comes from Zoroaster sp. YZ-2022, assembly GCA_029582265.1. Classification (NCBI taxonomy): domain Eukaryota; kingdom Metazoa; phylum Echinodermata; class Asteroidea; order Forcipulatida; family Zoroasteridae; genus Zoroaster; species Zoroaster sp. YZ-2022. The sequence continues at coordinate 26,388,967 of CM055819.1, read as the reverse complement.
CATTCGGTTCAAAATCCTCGCTATTACTTATAAAATCATTAAACATGTTAATGCGCCGATCTACCTCACTGACCTATTGAATCTTCGTGTTCCACGGAGAGCGACAAGGCAGAGTATTGAGATTCGCCTGGAGCCTCCACCTGTGTACTCTACGAAAACGAAATACTACAGAAATCGTGCATTTTCGATTGTGGCTCCTATGGTGTGGAATGAGCTTCCATCAAATATTCGTTCAGCCGGCAGCTATGAGTCATTTAAGTCCCTAGTTAAAACTCATTTGTTTCGTTCCTATTATTTTACTCGATGTTCACTCTAGTCTTATTTTGTCATGTATATTTAATTTTAATATTATTATGTAATTGATTTTTGTACAGTGTGCTGAGATAATGTGTATGTGGTGCACTTTAAACAATAAATGATTAGATGATTAGATTAGAATGGAATGCACCCATGTCTATTAACTTTATCGACTTCAAAAAGTCGTTTGATTGTGTGCATCGCGACAGCCTATGGGAAATCCTGAGATCACAAAAATGGTATCCCCAAAAGACTGTCACCTTGGTAGGTTTAATGAACACTTTAAATGCAGTATCACCTTGAACAACTCTTTGTCGGAGTGGTTCTCAGTGAAGTCTGGAGTGAGACAGGGTTGCATGTCACCTCTTTCTCGTGGTAATTGACCAGATCACGAGGGAAACAACATCAGACAGACCTCGAGGCATACAATGGACCCTGCTCTCCCACATTGAAGATCTAGATTTTGCAGTTGACTTTGCTGTAATTTGAACTTAGTACATACAACCATCTACATGAAAAAGCAAACAGGTTAAATACTTATGCCAAACGGACATGGTTAAATATAAACACAGCAAAGACCCAGGTGATGAACACCAATATTACACCCCCTCCACCTCTCACTGTAATGGGGAAGTATTGGAGTCTATTGAGTACTTCACATACCTTATCAGCAAAAATGTATGGCTCTGAATGCTGACGTAAGCGAGGTAGACTCATTTAATAATGTTAATAATGGCTACATTAGGCCAATAACAAGATATCTAACACAGACCTATGTATGAGATGACTGGAAGCCAGAGCATATCGTCCTTGAGATCAGGCACCGCCGAATCCACGTACTGAGGATGCCACAAGATTGTTTCCCCAATTAAGTTCCCATGATTATTGATAGAGTTATTATGTTTTGTTCGTGCTGTTGCTTTTTACCAGCTTTGGTGCTATCATCGCCAGTCATTGGGAGCGCATTTTCGTGTCTGTTTCCAAGACAACAGAAAAAGTCTGTGAAATTCGGTGAACAAAATGTCGTAATAATTGTCTTGCAAGTGGCTAATTCTCAAACGGTCACAAATCCATTGTATTTGTGATGAATTGTATTTAATCTAAGCTTTGATGTCCATTTGGAGACAGACAGATAACACAGCTGCTCACCATTTAGTATTGGTGCAAGACGGACCCACTTCTGGTCTAGTAACATTATACGCACGGTAGACTATTGACCCGCTCACACACTATCCGCCTCTAGCTGCTCACGACAACTGACTCAACTAATTATTATTAGAGCCGACACAGTGAACGCCCTCTGTCGATGGACTTTGTACAATGGCTGGTGAACAATAAATTACAATGTAAAACCGTCTTACGTCATGTTTACTAACCATTAGAGCTACGCACATCATTGAGTAACTCTGCATAACAGCACGAGATGAAGACCTTAGTTTTTTAAATAAATATTTTGCTTGGACAGTTACTCGCCATTTACTCGAATGTAGTTAGTACGAATGAAATCGGCACACTAGACAAATTCCCCAAAGTCCATCAAGCAGAAGTAGTTATTGGCGCACCTAGAAATTCAATTTTCATTGGGCATGTGTATCACAAACTATTGACAAGGTCTCGTCTGTTATGCGCCGCATCGTGTTTGAGAAATGTTTCGGCTTGCCGATCGTTCAACTATTGTGGTACCACCAAATTGTGCCAGTTAAATAATGCGACGTTAACCGACTACCCACAGGATTTAAACATTGCAGATGGCTGCTCGTACTTCAGTATCATAGTGGGTAAGAACACCATATTAATTTACCAAAATTTGCTGTATATTCTGACGAAAGTGAAAAATCAATCAATATTTTTTTTTTAATGTTACTATGCATAAACACCAGACAATTTAGATAATCTTATTTCGGCAGTGAAGAAAAATCTCACTGTTGTTTATAACTTATGGTGCTCTAAAAAAAAAACACCTTTTATATGTTGCATGTGTGAATTGAAAAATCCCATGTTTGAGTTGAAACGTCGCGTGTGTCAGTTGTAGTGTCGTACTTGTCAGTTTTATCGTCACATTTTGTGAGTTGTAGTGAGTTGTACCGTAGCGTGTGTGATGTTGTATCTCATATGTATCGATGAAATTTCATCAGTGTGTTGGGGTGTGTTTGTTTCGCACAAATCCAGATCTTGATCACCAGACATTCCGTACGGTTTAGACAGTTTACTTATCCGGTTCCTGTATTTTCTGATCCTGCTCGCGCAGTGGATACGTGCTAAATCAAAGATGACGCAAACGAAAATAATTATATAATTACGCAATTGTTCCCCCAAATATGATATCTAAAAGCGGGGAAGGCTGTGCGACCTGGGGTGCGCCCACATTGGCAAAATCCAGGATGTGACACTGCCTTCATCCCCTCCCCCCCCACTTCTAAGTGGTGATCGACGCCCATCATGACATGAAGTGAATTCTGACTTCTAGCGTTGTATGTGCAGATTGATCTTAAACATGGTCCTATGAAATAGGTGTTTTTTTCATTGTATACAATAAAGTATGCCTACTGAAACATATATTTGTCATTTGTAATTTTTCCCCTCACGTTTATACCATACAAATATTAATTTTTAAATTTAGGGGGTGCTTTTCGACACGCCCATACCCCTCATTAACATAAAATTCGTGACGTACACTGAGGCAATTCCCGATCCGCGATCCACAGCACTTGCAGACAGACGAGCAGACATGCTTTGAACGGGGCCTTCACAGCCAGTTCGGTATGGCTTAAGGCCATGCTGCTACCAGATGCAATTCCAACGATATTCCCGCTAAGTAAGAAGACTGTGAAGGCTCCAACGAAGAAGAGAGGTGTTTTTTAAAGCGAGAAAGACTCAGGGTAAGTGGCCATTTGGTAATACTCCCATGCATAACCCAGTCCACTTCCGTGCAAAACGACATGTTCACACCATGCTCACCGTTTCAGTGTTCACGGCATGAAAACATGCCGTGATTTTCCGCATTAATAAAAACATCGTGTCTGATTTTATATCCTGGTAAGACAAACATAAAAACATCAAACCTTTCTCATTATGCCTGCGCTTGTTTTGAGGTTTTTTTTTAATGATCAGAACTTTGACTCAACTGTTTCTGTTATTTCATAAAAATAACACCGTAATGTTAGCATTGCCTTCGGTGTGTGTTCTGACCGCATGATGGGGGTTTGCCCTGCGCTTCACGGATAACTCTCCTCTCTTTCGCGTGTTACAGCTAGCTTTTCGTAGAGTAATTCTCCCGTGCTTCTGGCCTAAAATGCGTCTGTGTGTGCATGACAACGCTAAGCGTGCATTGTACCGTGACGGGGACAACTCGACCCTCTATAATTATTAGAAGACTGTTATCCGATCAAAGTCTGGCACCAAACCATACCGCCTAGCTCCGCGAGTGTAAAATTCTCTGCCTTTGTGTACGTCACGAACGTTTCGTTAAAACTTCGAAAATTCGGGGGGTAAATTTTTGATTCTTAGATAAACAATTAATAATCCACTCGACACAAAAAAAAACATTTAAAATTGTTTTTAATTCATACCAATCAATATAACAGCACCAAAAAATAAAGTTTGGTAAATACACTCTTCACAGGACCTTTAAGTGCCTTGTGCCAATTTGTACATAAAATATGCATTTTACATTATACACTCACTGGCCAAAAGTATTGCAACATGAATTTGTACGAGACATTGCCTAGACGGATGACCGCAATTATCAGGTCACGTGGTTACCCGACAAAGTATTGAAGGACTTTGTTTCCGAGCAAGAACAGTAAAAAAGAACATTGACTTCAAAGCACAGGCACTTTCAAGAAGTCTTAAGTAGTGTAAATAAAATAAAATAAATTATTGTAACGCAGTTCTCCAAACTGAACTTTGGTGTGAATTTCAATGTTGCAATACTTATGGCCAGTGAGTGTATTCGGTCTGACTTAGATGCCCTAATAATGCAATACAAATGGGTGAAGGGCATATTTTTTGTGCATTGGAACATTTGTGTACATTTTGTATATTGTACTCGGCCAATTTGTATTTCAAAAGAGCAACCTTAACAGACTCAATGGATGTTTTGTGTTCCTTCCTAAATGGTTGTATAATATGATGGATAGCCTATACTGTTATAATTCAATGTATCTTTTATTGTAAGGTCTTCTGTTTATCAATTAGCGTAATGGTTGGCCTTGGTAACTGACTCGCTTATAGCATTTTGATTGTATCATATGATTTATATCACCAGTTGAATTGATTGTTTTGTTACTGGCATAGTCATCATACAAGACTAGCGCTCCAAGAAGCCCATTACTGGAATTACAAATGAATTATTTATGCACTTCTGGTGACGTGAAAACCATTACGGCTACAATAAAGAAAGCTGTATAAATTATCATGAAGCTGAGAAGATTGGCAAGGGGCCAAACTAATTCAGTCGCAAAGCGAGCTTACGGCGTGGGTTCCTGCCTGAGGAAATTCAGTCACGTGTAGTATAGTACGCACTAACGGTTGCGATGCTGCGGGTATATCTGACCAGTGAAAGTATAGCCTCGATTGTCGCATTACGGATTTCTCTCATCCAGCGGTTTCCGAGTTGGTTCTTGAGTCCACTTGGTAAAAGCACATCCTTTTAGACATTGTAATTATCATGTCAATAAACTTTTTCAGATAGTGAGTTAATCCTTTTTAATAGGGTTAATTACTTATATGTACCGTACGAGCTGGCTGAGAGTTTTCATAGAAAAATAAGCACAAGAAGCTGTTGAAATACATCCCTACCATGTGAACATTGAAAATACTGATGAAAAGCTATTACATTTCAAACTTTTAATCATTAAAAAAAGAGATCTTGTTGCTGCAACCGCCCGCCAAATTACGTGCGCTGTGCGTGTGTGCAAGCATGGATATCATTATGTCCTACTATTGAATTAATACTATTTAATTAATAGTGATACGGAAATGGATCCAACAAAATAGTAATAATTTGTGTGCCTCAGGACGCACTTGTGCCCTGACACTCTCAAACTGCTGAGACACCAAAGGATTGGTATTCGCAACAAGGATGTTTATACCTTCACGATTATACCTTCAAGTTCAGGGATTACACGCATTAAATCGAAGCAACTTAGCAAGATAGGCATAGCTATAGGTTATACTACTGCACATAATAGTTCTAGCTCAAAGACTAAAGCCATTTATCGTTCTTTGTGTGATTCAATGTTTGTTTACTTCTTAAGTGGTAGCATCAGGAAATCAACTCCATTGTAATTTAGTTTACTTTTTTTGTAATCCTACAGGGGTGCTACCTTTGTTTCTGTTTCTGTTAATTTAATGTAATTTTTTTTTTTTCTACCTGTGAAATCAATAAATGAAATGAAATGAATGAAAAGGCTATCTAGCTGACTCTCAGATGTTTATGATGAGATATCATGAAGTAAACCTGTCAAGTTGTTGGGATAATCTGTAAGGAACACAAAAACTAACACAAATTAAGCTATAAAGTCGAAAGCAAACTATTAAAATCACGATAAACAATTCAGAGAGCTCACTGAATTAACATGAAAATTATATGATTTAAACTCAACTAAATGCACTAATTTCTATATCTGATTGATCTAGGATAATTACTGAATTCAATTGAACAATAATTAAGGATTCTTACCAAATTAGGGAATGTGAAGTCCATAAGGGTGAATAAACTGAGGTAAAAAAAATACATTTGATTACATTCACAACAGTTTAACAGTGTGGTTTAAAGATGGATGCTGCCATTTGTTTACGTGGCAAGATACATTTGTGTCTGTAATGATATGCCCAGGCAAGAAGGATCCTAGATAAACCTTACTGGCTGACCACCAGTCTTTAGGACATTCTTTAACTTGCCATATGCACACATCCAGATCATGGCGGTGAAGGGTGGGTTTTTTGTGCATTGGAACATTTGTGTACATTTTTGTATATCGCACTCAACCAATTTGTATTGCAAAAGAGCAATTTTAATAGACTTAATGGATGTGTTGTATTCATTCCTACATGATTGTGTCATATGATGGATATAGCCTACTGTTATAATTAAATGTTGATACATCTTTTACTGTAAGGTTTTCTGTTTATCAATTAACGTAATGGTTGCCCTTGGTAACTGGCTCGCGTATAGCATTTTTATTGTATAATATGATTTACATCAACAGTTTTTATTACTGGCATAGTCATCAATCAAGAAGCTCCATTACTGGAATTAATTATTCACATGCTGTACTTCTGGTGATGTGAAAATCATTATGGCTACAACTAGAAACCGTTGTTTGTTGTAACAAACACACAGCGGCGTAGCCACGGGGGGCCTGGGGGGCACATGGCCCACACAAATTTCCAGTGCCCCCCCCCCAGGTGCCCCCACGAAAAATCCTCATAGTGCCCCCAAAAAACAGAAAAGAAAAGGAAAAGGGAAAAAACTCATACCCCCTGGGCCCCCCCCCCCACTGAAAAGCAATCCCCCCCCCCCTGTCCCCCACTGAAAAAGTCCAGGCTACGCCGCTGCAAACACACGGTGTTTAGGTTAACTTCCGGTTCAATGAAATGGCCATCGATGACGCAACAATCATATTTTTAGAATATTATAACAATATCAATCTCAAGTGTTGAATTTGAACTTCCTGTTTGGACCGGAAGTAAAGGTCAGATCAGTGCTTTTGAAATTCAGATATCTGACACAACACTTCTTCCTCACAAAAAAAGTAATGAAAAAATAACGTTAGTAGCTGCTTTGGATTAGGAGATAGAATTACATAAAATGTGCTATGCTGAACACCTTAACTTTCGGTTCATTCACATGACTGAATTAAGCCTACACTTCACAAAAGTAATACCTTGGATGTCTGTAGTCAATATTGAAGATGCATACATCTTAGATGATATTTGCTATAGTTCATGATTTATTTTTTCCCCAAAGGGTACTACATTTGAAGTAATTCCTCAGTAAAAAGTAAGTTGGGGCAAGTTTACAATCATATACTTACAAATACAAGTTGAGTATGTTTTATTTATATGCAACCTTAGAGAAATCATTGACAATTAGCCATGGCTAGTATTTAGAAAATGGAAATAATTTTATTTTTTAAAGACAATTTTAAAGACAATCTTTTTTCTACTGCAATTTTTCTGGTACATTTCTTAAATAATCTGAACCTAAAATGTTCGAATAAAATGTATAAACGGTTTTGCCCATAGTAAAATGTATCATAATTATCTCAAATCAGCTTGAAAAATCATCCTCTAATCATCGACATTTGTACTCCCTCTGTATTAAAATATTTTATGAAACAAATACTTCCGTGCATGACTGTGGGCGATGTACACATTGTGTCCATGTGAACATGTTAAATCATTGAGTAAGCCTTGCAGAAACCGCTAACCATCTCTTATTTCGGAAGATTCATTTAATAAGACAAAAATCAGAACATTGTTTTTATTGTGACCGAATTAAACAAGTTTTTACTCATTAGGGTTTCGGCCTGGTCGCCGAAAGCCTATTGTTTTCGTTCGAATATTTTTCTTCTTGTTTCCGCCAAAACCCCATAGGTTTAACATGTGAAAGTTGTCGATGGATGATGTCATTAGCACCGTCACATCAATACAAAACATGAACCATATGAAAGCCCGTGATGTGAATTAGTGTCTAAAACAAAGTACGTCATCATAACGTCAGTAAATATCTTTTTTTTCTTTCTTTTTTTTCTTTCTTTTTTAACGCAAATTCGCCCCACACAAGGCCAATGGCCACTCCGAGGTGGGGGCTACTAAGTCATTGAGTTATTACAACGACTCCATACTGAAGAAACCAGCCCCTCGCACCGAAACAAGACAAGTTAATAACCATCCTCTTCACGGTGCGAATAGGACTGGGAGGAGTAACTAGTTCAGAACAAGACAGTTGATTAACTGCCTCTGCCCCTATAAGCAATTATGGTAAAGTGTCTTGCTCAAGGACACAAGTGTCACGGCCGGGATTCGAACCCACACTCTGCTGCTAACACCAGAACTTGAGTCCGAAGCTAATGTTATTCATATTTTAGTGTGACGCTGTGGGGGGTCTCGACCCTTGTGAAAACTCGACCTAAACAAAACTCGACCCACGAGCTGTCATATAAGCACTTGGCATTTTCGCATAAAAACAAAACACGCACCATATGAAAGCCCATAATGTGACTTAGTTTCTAAAACCAGTTACGTCATCATTACGTCAGTAAATATTTGTTCATTAACAATTTAGTCTAATCTGCGAAGATTATGATGTACCGGTAGTCAATATAAACTTCGAAATGTTATTGCTCGAATTTACCAACTGTGGGTAGAATGTGGTACCATCTTTTCTCACCCTTTATCACGATAGCAATAAAAAACAGTAGCACGTTCTGTTGTCATTCAACTCTTGGTTTTGCAGAAAGGGAAATTTCCATAGGGACTGTACATGTTGGTATGATTACGTGACGACGTTTGTATAGCTACAGGGTTTGTACACATGTGTTGATTCTACAATACGATGTTCTTTGTTTTCGTATGTTTGAATCGTTTGAGAATCGTTGCACACATTTAATGAAAGGGCATTAACTTGATTCGTTACCGTACATCCTTTGCATTTATCCACATACAAATTGTCTCAAACGTGTAGGGGACAAACAATGAAATGTGTGTGTACAATGATTACAGTTCATGCGTTTTAAGTTTATTTCAATATATCGTAAATACTAAACAAAGAACTCAGTGTCCCAATAATTATCAATACACACGTAGCCGAAACCCCTGTGTTCGTTTTCATCGAACACTTCGTTGTAATTGTGTACTATTGTAGTAATATCTGTACAGATAATACTGCAAACAATAGTTTCGATTTCGAACAATAACAAATACCTCATCAGTCTTCTGCCACCTACTGTCCAAAAAACTCCCACTCACAGTCTCATCTACCCACCCGTCCCGTCGATCGTGTCTTGCCTAAAATTATGTTTGTACTACTTGGACGTCTAAGGAACACACAATGCAACGTTTGTATACAATGACTACAATTAATGCGCATTTTCAGCTTATTCCAATATATCATAACTTTCGTAACACTAAACAAAGAACTTGGGACATCAGTGCCCAATATTATCAATACATCTGAAACCCATGTCAAGCTTAACCTCTAGTTTTCTTTGATTTTGTTAGAGATGTATTTCTTTGGGCTGGGGCCGAGACATGAAATAACTACAGGAAAACCACAAGGGACAAATAGACAATAATATTACAAAATAAACAATTAATTCTTTGATTCGCAAATAACAATGGCTGAATTTATTATGAGAAAATTAGTTTAATTTAGAAATATACAATTGTTAACAGTTTTATGATGAAGTTTACTTTGAATAAATTGTTAAATGAATCCTTATAAGCTTGGGCGATATCGATTTCTTTCATCTACGATATATCGGCAAACAAATATCGCGATTTTCGATATAAAATCGCGATTATATTTTCATTCATGCATGATTGCTTTAGAGCCGATAACCACAGGTATATACCCTTCTACAAGCGTCACAATAAATCACAAATTCATTTCCAGAGCGTGTATGTACTTCTGAAGTAGTTCGCTTTTGTTTCTCACTTCCAAAAGCTGAAAAGACTGTTCTAATTTTTGTGGCGATTTTTTTTTAATAGCAATTTTTTTTAATCGCGATATATTTTTTTAATCGCGATAATTTTTTTTAATCGCGATTTGCCGATATCTCGATAACATAAAAAGGTTCTCGATATCGTAATCGAATAAAAAAAGGTATCGCGATATTCGATATTATCGTGTTATCGCCCAAGCTTAAAATCCTTATAAATCCTTAGTAATGACTATTACTTAAATTCTATGTAATTATAGTGGTACCTTAAATCCGCAAGGAAGGGTATAAGAAACCGACAACGGTGGAAACAACAGGAACAACCGTTTTCTTCGATGTAAAAAATATATAAATATTGCGTCGTTAACCACCAGAACAACTGGAAATGTAAACAAACAACTGGAGTTATGGACTCTCGCATAAACATACAAGTAAGATGTGATGGTGTCCAAGAACACAGAATTGTACACAACGGTGAGCATTTAAGATCTGAAAACATCATCGAAGGCTACAAACTAATCACTGCATCAGGCTGGAGAAATCTGCAGAGGGTGGAGTTGGCATCCTGTTGAGTCCCTACGCAAAGAAATCCCTGTCTTCAATAAGTTATGTGAGCTCAAGAATCATCAAATCAACATTCAATGGCAATCCTGAAACTACAATAATTACTACATATTCTCCCACTAATGTGACAGTGAAGAAGAAGTATAAGGCTTACTCAAATAAGCTAAACGCAGCAACACAGTCAGTTCCTACTCAAAAATGTCTTGGGTGTTATGGAGATTTCAATGCTAGAATTGAGAAGGATACTGTCAATCATACGTACTATGACACGATCAATCGGAATGGAGAACTTCTGTACAACTTATGGGCTTGAAAACTGTGATTAATGAATGCAAAGGCATAATACATGATTATGTCACAGAGTAGTAAATACACGAATCAGATTAAGTCTTTGAGCAATCAGCAAGGCCCAACCAAAGAAGGTGAAGTACGACTGGAGTATTAATCTATGCCAGGACCCTGAGCTTCAAGACAGATACACAGTTAAATTTCAAAATAGGTACGGTACAACAGTTTAAACGACAACTGTGATGATTACCGCTCAAAACATCAGAATTAATGCACTGAGCTTTAGTGAAAAAGTGGAAGCTGCACGAACAGACTTGAGACTCGCCTATGAAAGATATGTTTAAATAGACAGCGAGGAGACGACATTATATCTTGAAGACGGAAGAAAAGAAGCTGGAGTCAATGCAGAATTCCTCGATCGCAAATTGCAGGAAGAGCGAGTTGCAAACTGGTATACATGCTTCCAACAGCTGCTGATGGGTAATCCACCAACTGTGGCAAATGAGGATGAAATGATCCCAACAATATCTGATGAACTTCCAGTGAGGTGTGATGCCTTTGACAAGGAGGAATATCAGAAGGCCAATAAATATGACGATCAGAGCATACTGAGGACGATCAGAGCATACTGATCGAAACGTCGAGTTGTACCACCAGTTCTTTTCAGAACTAATTACTACTCAATTGAGATTCCACATGGTGTCACCGCAATTAGTCTTACTTATCATCCTCACCATGCAAAGCTACAAGTTTTACCTAAATATGACATCGATGATATTATCTTAGTTATGTAAAGCACTACTGGAGGGGCAGAAACCAGATCAATGGGCTATCCTTAACCAATATTCCAGTTCCAAAGTCTGGTGACTTAATCCAAGCAGGAATTAAACTGCAGAGGGATATGCAAAAGCCTACAAGAGGCTCAGACCACATATAGACAGTTTACTTAGGACCAATCAGAACGGATTCAGAGAGGGCATATCTACCACATCTCATATATTTGGACTTCGCCGGATCATGGAGGGTATAAATTTCAACAATTACCTTCCACGCAGTCATCACCTTTATAAATTTTCAAAAAAGATAATAAATATCCTATAGAGCTTATGGAATCCCGCAAACCATGACTGATGGAATTGAAGACAAAGGCTAAAGTTGTCTCACCTGATGGAGAGACTGAACTCTTTGAGATACTTGCAGGTGTACTGCAAGGAGACACTCTTGCTCCCTACCTGTTTATTCACCATCAAACCAAAGCAATCCCGTCGAGTACCTCCAAAAACCGATTTAGACTATGCAGACGACACTGACACAGCAGAACAAGCCCAAGAGTTGCTAAATGCTGTAGAAACAGCAGCCCTTTTACGTGGGGCTTCATGAATGCAAACAAAACCAAGTGCATGCTGTTAAACCAACATAATAATGTTGAAATCACCACGACTGGTGGCAGCAAACTTGTATCTGTAAAGGACTTCAAGTATTTTGGGGAATGGATATGCAGTAGTCAACACGACATAGCTGTGAGAAAGGCCATTGCTTTGAAGTCATGTAATGCACTCTGCAAAGTCTGAAAGTCAAACAGATCAAATAACGCCTATTCAAAGCATCAGTAGAAAGTGTCGTTCTCTAGCTTGTGGGGCTGAAACCTAACTCCTAACAACTATACACACAGGAAGATTGTGCGACCACTTCATGATTCTGATCTGCGTGCATTTGGAGCATGGATTACCAACAATTAACCCATGGACCGAGGTGTTTGAAACCAAGGGAGCTACAGCAAAGTGCAATAACTTCTACAGATCACTCAAGACCGCTGTCATTGGCACTTACTTCCCATGTAAGACAGTGAAACTACTCACGGCTGAGAAACCTTGGATGACACCCAGAATTAAATCCCTCATCGTCAAGCGACAGAGAGCATACCATCAAGCTATGACCAACCTATGGAAATACCTCCACAACAAAATCAAGCGATACATTGCACAGGCCAAGGAGTATTACACTGCCATGGTACAGCGTCTCAAAAAAAACACCCAGCAACATGGCATAAACACATAAAAAGAACGTGAAAAATCACCCATCAATAGAAATCCCAGGTCCATCAGAACAACGTCTTACTGACACTGAAAAAGCCACCATCATCAACAAACACTTTGTTTCCATTGCTAGTGACCTCCCTAAATTGAATACTGCCAACCTTCCTGCCTATGTCGGAGCAATGCCCTGTTGTGCAACCTTGGGATGTTTGTGCGCAGCTAAGCAAAACGAAACTCAATAAATGCGGTGGCCCAGACGGTATTCCCCAGCGAATCATCAACAAATTTGACGTTGAACTTAGCACGCCACTTGCACATATCCTAAACACATCATACAGTGAAGGAGTCATGCCGGAGCAGTGGAAGAAGGCACTTGTCACACCAGTCCCGAAATGTAGCCCAACAACTTTGCAGCAACTACGCCCGATATCATTAACTGATCATTTTGCCAAGGTTGCAAAAACATAACAGGGAAAATAACATGCAAAAGACTGCGATTTGCTGGGTACTGTTACAAGAGTCAAGGCGAAATTGTGTCAAGCCTGGTGCTGTGGAACCCCAATCGTGGACAACATGTAGACAGACCTGCCAATATCTATGTGGACACCATAGGCAATGGCACAGAACTGACCATAAAAGGCATGGAAACAGCAATGAGGGACAGAACAACTTGGAGAGCCATCCTAGGAGCCCGACCGAGGTGGCACTAGTACTAGTTGTAATAGTATTGTGGAAAAGGGATTTTCTAATCACGACTGAGGTGCATTGGGTGGAAATATCTACCAAAACTAGTATTTAATATCCAACATGGTCGGCGCAAATAACACCCTTTCTGGGTCAATTCTCACTCGGGAGTAGTTAAGTGAAGAGACTTCATTTTGAATCTAGAACATTTTTATTTATTATTATTATTTTTTATTTTTATTTTTTAATTTTTTCAGAACTTCCAAGAGCAGTCTTTTCTGGTTGCCACGATATCATAGCCACCGAACTGACAGTCTATACGATACCCAATGCCACCAATGCTAACACTGGTATGCCACTCACCGTGTCGTGCAGTCCAATGCCGGGGACCCTGACGAATTTCACCAAGAACATCACGGTGGTTAATTGTACGGCGAGTGATGCTGAGGGGCACGTGGCACCACAAGTTTGTTCTTTTAACGTTCAACTTGGTAAGGAATCTCCCTATGCTTTCTTTATGACCCACATGGTGTCCCAAAATTGTCCCTTGGTTTTTCGTATCATAATTCCCAAATTATCATAATTTGGGCTCTATAAATCCAGTTGTTATTATTATTATTATTATTATTTTTATTTTTATTACCATTTTTGAGCACATTTATTGTGTCCCTATTTGTTTTGTGTAGTGAAATATTCATCGAATGTAGTTGAATAAGAACGCTCATTACAAATACCTTCATACCTTCTAGTTTCACAAACATAGTACAGGCGAGTAAATACGTTAAGGGAAGGGTAGAGACAAATTTTGCCCGGAAAATATTGGTATTGATATCACAGAACAACAACCCCCTCCCTCCTTTTAGCGGTAAAAATGTGGTCAAATAATTTGCTGTGGGGTCAATTATATTTAATCTATTTTAACAAAATAAATAAATATACTCATTGTAAAATTATGGGTAGTTAGTTCTATAAGATCTTAAAATACAGACATTACTCTGACTCTGACTGAAAAATATATAGAAATATGCAAAAGTGTAAAACGAAATATGAAAGTTTCAGCTCAATAATATTGGGACCTCACATTTCTAGGGGAAAGTTACATAATATAAAATAAAAAAATATAAAACAATAATCAACGCATGAGCTTCAAAACACATATCATCATTATCCAATTTGCCTGTTGTTATGATAAACCAGTATGTTAACAAATACGGAAACCAGAGATTTATTTTTGAATCTTAAATCCATATTTGTCACTGGATTCTCCTTAATTTCAAAATTACAGGCGAACAATAGCAAACATCGGCTAGCTGAGAATTAAGTAATTCTTCATGAGATCATTATGGTCGAATCCTGATCAGGATGCTTATAATTGTGTCGACGTTATTTTCAGATGTTTGTTTGTTTGATTGTTTGTATCATTCAGCTTGCCGTGATCCTCTAGGGATGGAGAGTGGGGATATACCTAACAGCAGTTTGTCAGTGTCGACTACCTCCTCAAGTTCAGAGCCAAAGGAAGAGTCTCGGCTCAATTATAATGGTAATCCTTATCTTGTATAACTCTTATGTTCTAAATAGATCCATATATTCTCCTTTCATTTTACAGAAAATGTATTAATGCCACTAAATGACGGTTAAGACATTCTGATTGGTTGAGACCTGATCACATGGGAATATCACGTAGGTTATTATTTACATACTGCAACGTCACATTGACTAGGCATGATAGACATGGAATATAGGCTGTGGGCTGCAGGGGCCTACCGTGCACCACCAACCCAACCCATCGCCATTTATTTTTGTGTGTGTATTCCTTTGGAAACAAAATGAAGAAAAAAAAATGTGAAAAGTTTGGGTGGCATTATCTCTTGTAGCCCACTATTTGCTTGCCGTCACAATGAGCTTAGTTCATAATTCTGAACACTAGAGGTCGAAGAAGATCAAACTGTTCGCCATTACTCCATCATGCTTTGACTTATTATAATGTAACTTGGTACAATTAATGTTCAGTCACATATGTCGTTATGATGACGGCATCGGTTGTCATGAAAACGACCGTAGATTATGCATATTTAAAAAATTGGGATTTTCAGAAAAATATATCATTATAAGTCATTTAATTTTTATAGTTGCCACCAAGAACAACAAAACAATAATTAATTTATGCCTTAAATTATCTAATGGAACTACACAAATGTGTGATTTTAGTGTGTGTTTTTTTATCTCTGGGGCCACTATTTAGCTCACATGGTATAAAGCTTAGTTGGATGTCCATGGCACTAAAGATTGAATAATCCTTTATTTCTAGAACTCGAACATGCTTTGACCAACATTAATCAAACTTGGCACAATAAATGTTCATTCATATGTCGTCAGGATGACATCATTGGCTGCCATGGCGCTGTACTTGGATGCATATTATGTGCACATGAATTAATGGTTAAAGTTATTTATTTTTAGCCATTGTATGTAGTGCACTAGTTATCACTATGGGGATAAAGTATCATTAATTTTACCTGGAAATGATATGTCAACTGTAATGTAAGTAAAAAATCTTCAAAGTTTTAGTTCAGCTGTCTCTGGAGCTCCATGTTTATCAGCCTCTATTCAGCCAGGAATCCTTAGCATTTGGGGAGAGTGTATTTTCCATTACTTCTGCATGTTTTGACATACAGTACTAAAGCATAGCACATTCTGTGTTCATTTATACGTTGTCAACATGATATCATTGGTTTCCACGGAAGCTACTTCTATGTTGAACTACATCTTCTGGTTCATTGTCGCCTAGGTCCTATCTGTGAAAAGAAGCTCCCTGTTTTGGGACGGAGAGTCTACCTTTGCAAGGAAGCTGCACCCACCCTTTCAAGGAAGCCTAGTTGTAGATCCAAGGTGCACAGGAGCACCAAATCAATAAAATAATCCTTCCCAAAAATAAAACGTTTGGATGGCAGATGAATCACACGGCAGTCCCCATATTACGGAAGCCACATTTCGTGATGGGATGCGGAACAAGTGCCGCAGTGCCAGCCTATTATTCCAACATTGTTGTATTGTCCGACATCATGATGATCCTGTATCGGACGTATTAATTTGGTGCTCCCATACAGCCTGGATTCACAATGCAGCTTCCTTGCAAAGGTGGACTCTCCATACCAAACAGAGAGCTTTTTCTTACAGACAAGGACCTGGTTAGCAATGAGCAATAAGATGTAGTTCAACACAGAAGTAGTTTCCAACCAATGATGTCATCTTGACAACGTATGAATAAACATTAAATATACAATGTAAGTCAAAGCATGCCGAAGTAATGGATGTTTGTTTAATCCCCTCCCACCCCAAGGATTTCCGGCTGAATTAGACATGATGGAGGCTTAAACAATGACCTCCAAAACTTTTAAAATTCATCTTTTGTTTTTTCCTTACATTATAGTTGACAAATCCTTACCAGGTAAAACTTAATGATACTTTATCCTATAGTGATTGTGTACTACAATGGCTAAAAATAATAAATAAATTTAACCATTAATTCATGTGTGCATAATATGCATCCAAATCCAAAAGTTAACAAATTTTTGTGGTGACATTAGACACAGACAAACCCATTTTTTGTTCTTGGAGGCTATAAAAACTAAATGACTTATAACAAGATGTTTATCTGAAAATCCCAATTATTAAAATATGCATAAAATATGTGCAAGTATAGCGCCCTCTAGCGGTCGTTTTCATGACAACCGATGACATCACAATGACGACATATAATTGAAAAAAGCATGATGGAGTAATAGCGGGACGTTTTATTTTCTTCCACCCTTAGTCCAAAGAATTATCAACTAAGCTCATTGCAACCCAAAATATTCACTGTTAACATTTTGTTCATGTTTAGAACAAAAAATATATTGATGACGGTGGGTTATGTGGATGCATGCACAGTAGACCCCTCCAGCCCACAAACTAATAATTCTTCCGCAATACCATAAGTCTTGAATATATAATTACATGTTTCTATACTAAATCAAGTTGAAATAATATTTTTGTTTTGATCATCCGTGTATTATTGGGGGTCCAGTTTCTAGTCCAGTCATGTCCTATGGATACATATTAAGGACATGATGACATAAATGATCATCCTTTCGTTCGGAGTATTGATCCGTACGTACGAATTAGTTACGAAATACGTAATAATTATACGTATAACACACATATGTAATATTAATTCATATTATTAATCCGTATGTCCGGATTATTATCCTTTCATTATGTCCTATTTATGCTTCCGTAATTCCCAGAAAAATCCCGTTGTAGACAGGATAAACACCCAATCACAAAATTACAGTCATATAAACTCCAATATACCAGAATAAATCTCAATTTCAATACCATTCAAGGAAAGCATTTTCATAAGATAGGTCTACCTCCCACGGTCACAGATGACAATCTGTGGAGCACATGTCCTCAAATTATGGAGGTCGAAAAGTGGACATCTGCTTTTCAGCTTTCTAAATAATGAAAAAGCAGATTGAACGTTGTTGGCTAGTGCATTTTTCTACTTTTCTGCTTTTCTTCCACCTAAAAAGTAGATTGAACATTTTTGTAACATCCATTTTTCTACTTTTCTGCTTTTCAGTTTCAAGAAAAGCAGATTTTACTTGTTCACCTACACTGGCGGTCAAAAAGTGGACATCTGCTTTTCTGGTTTCCTACAACCCGAAAAGCAGATCGAACGTTTTGGACAAATCAATTTTTCTGCTTTCCTGCTTCCCGAAAAGCGGATCGAACGTTTTCTCAACAGTGGCCTAAAAGTGGACAAGTTTGCTTTGCGCTTGAAGAAAAGCAGATTGAATGATTTGATAAATCTACTCCCTTATCCACAAAATAATGGACGAACCCTACCAATCCACCAAAACAATGCATGTGATAACCGTTGCTGAAAAACAGGGGGCGGCACATCACAGATCAAACGGAACGCGCCTATATATGGCGCCTACGTCAGACATGTATTGTGATGGTAGGATTAGTCCATTATTTTGTAGATAAGGGAGTAGATTTATACCAACACGATATACGTGATAACCGTCGCTGAAAAACAGGGGGCGGTATATCACAGATCAAACGGAACGCACCTACCTGGCGCCTACGTCAGAAAAGTAGAAAAATTTATGTTACCAAAATGTTCAATCTAATTTTTAAATGGAAGAAAAGCAGAAAAGTAGAAAAATGCACTAGCCAACAACGTTCAATCTGTTTTTCATTATTTAGAAAGCTGAAAAGCAGATGTCCACTTTTCGACCTCCATACTCAAATAGAAATGACGCGGCATTAAGGCTATAAGGCTACTGTAGTCTAGAGTACTGGGTATCCATTTTAGAAGACCACATTACAGCAGATCGATAAGGGGTGTTACGTATCCCATCATATTTTCGCATGTTAAATGACAAATTCACCATCTCCTATGTTTTTTTAAATTATGAAATGTTGTTTTTTTTCCGCGTGTCTCGCTAATATTGCAACAGATCAAATAGGTTAGCACATCCATTTTCAAATTATGTGTACAAACCAACGGGACAGTCTTGGCACATTTTGATCCAACCCCTGTCTGAAACCCTGCATAAAATAAAGAAAAACGAACCATTTGATTACAATGTATAGCATCATAGCATATGAAGCCCCTGAGCTGCTTGGGCCCATAAGCGGCCACATCCGAGAGCAAGTCCCTTAAATGTTTAAGCCCCACTATGCAGAAACTATGTAGGCCTACAGCTTTTAAAATCACTTGAATTATTGGAGAAATTCAAAACATAATTTTGACTTTTAATTTTGATTATTTTATTTGCCGGATATCATTATGACGACGCTTTGTTTTTTGTTTTTTTCAAAAAGACTCACAAATGTCCTCAAAACGAAACAACACTTACCGTTTCCCATGCCCATCAAAATTGGTATGAAAATAAGTGATGTGATGTCCCTTTGGCTCATTTGTGCAGTAGCACAGGGAGGGGAGAAGAGAGTATTTCTGATCACGTTTATTTTCTTTTGCTTTTTCTGATATTTATATAGGTGCCTGGTGTGCAAGGGAAAGAGATCAGAACCAGTGGATTCTTGTGGACCTGCAAATGTCAGTTACAATCACTGGCCTCGTCACTCAAGGGGATCCAAATTATAGTGATTGGACGAAGTCATATAAAGTAAAGTACAGTGACAATGGGACTGAGTTGATCTACGTGACTGGAGCCGATGGACCATTGGAGGTAGGTCCTATCAAGATGGCCTACTTGCACTGTTTTCCCCTCAAATCAATCAACTCCTATGGCAATTGAGACTCATGGTTATTATACACATAGTGCTACGTTAAATGCACTACCTCAAGATAGACATGGTATAGTTCTTTTGCAATACAAAATGTCTAGTCTTCATTCAAATGTACACTGATTTCTATACTTTAAAGCATCTATGAAATGCATAATCTCCAAGAAAGAGAGAAAGTGAAGAAATAGTTAAAACAACATATTTTAGGATCATCCACGTATTATTGGTGGAAGGGGCGCTTAATAGGACAGCAACATTTGAGAATCGGTAATCCGTACGTACAAATTATGAATCAACTTTGAGGCAGTGGCGTGGCCAGGATTTTCAGAGTGGGGGTGGCAAACATTTTTGAGGGTTAATTAACCGACACAAAACTCAAATAAACCGACAAATTATGTCAATCTTCATCAGACGTTCAGAAGTTCAGAAAAACAAACAAGTTCGTGAAATTACCGACATATGTACACCATTTTGCCAACAAGTGGTGGTGGCCTCCCCCTGCCTTTCCCCCACCCCCCAGCAACGCCACTGCTACTGTATCAGGGTAGCATGTTCATGAGATAGGAAAGCATGTTCATGAGATAGGTCCACCTCCCACGGTCATGGATGACAATCTGTGGATAATGATAATAATAATGATGTAGACTTATATAGCACACGTATCCACCAAACTGGTGCTCAAGGCGCATTACATTATTACCCCTGGATCACATGCCCTCAACTAGAAATGACGCGGTAACTAATAGCAATGTCCCTCAATAAGGCTACCGTCGTCTAAAATACTATTCATCAGAGAGCATTATACATTATGAACGCAGATCGATAAGTGGCGTTATGTACCTATCCCATGTTTAAAGGGGGAAATGACTAATGTGCACATGAACAATATGTCATGCTTGCTATTAAATTATTGCATGATTTTATTATCTGTATCTGGCTGATATTGCAGCAGATCAAATCATTTTCCGTAATGAATAACAATTATTCTACATGTACGTTCGAACAACCATTTAGAAATTATTTGCAAAAAAACTACAGTTTTAGCACAGTTTGATTCTAACACTATCTAAAAAAAACACCTGCATGACATGAAGAAATAAACACGTTGATAACATCAAAGCATATACAGATCATAATAAAAAAAAAACTTTTCACTGTTTAACAGATATTCCATATCCCTCCCCCCCCCCCTCCGCGAGTATAGGCCTACATGTATGCATCTAACTTCAAAAGTTTTGATTTGTAGCACCTCTTCTTTAATTTCGCTTAATTTGTTTTCTCCCGTGATTTCTCACCTATTGACCGCTTTTAAATATTTTGGAGCAATTTTGTTTTGTGCGATGAACGCAATTGGAAATATTTTGTCGTTAATTTGGGAAATGATATTTCTAAAAAAATAAATAAATACAGAATTAGCTGTTGCAAACAACCCAACCTAAAAGACCAGTATAAATGCCAAATAGTAGTTTTGGCCTGTAGCATGCTCTTTCTCAATGGCAAAATGGAGGATATACAAACATACACTCATACATAAACAGAACAAAGAACTGAAGTTAGTCAGGTGTGACCAGACAAAAGAGAGATTAAATATGAATAGATTAAGGTGTAGGGCGAGCAGGAGTTTTTGGCTGGAAGAAGAAAGTAGAAGATGAAAGGAAAGTGAAAGTGAAAAGGAAAGAGTCAGATAGACAATGAGAGTATAACAAAACAGACAAATAGTCAAGCAAACAAATGTGTAAAAAAAAATTTAAAAAAATAAAAAATAGCATTTCTATTCACTTCATCTAGTAAAATAGGAATTTTCTGATGAAAAATAAAATTTCTTTTAAAAATGCGAAAGATGCCGTTAAAATAACGAGAACACGGGCATTACATCTTTAACGGTAAATAAGTGCCTAAATTAATTTATGACAGGACCCACCATCGATACAATTTGGGACATATTTGTTGTAAAACCATGCTTATCATGATTATTTGTTATCCTTCCGTCAAGTAAAATTGCAATGATCTGATGAAACAAAATATTTTCGAAAATTGCCGTCAAAATAGCGAAAACACGGGCGATACATCTTTAAAGATATCTCATTTCAAAGTAATTGTTTCCAGTCAAAAAGGAAAATATCAATGTTTAAATGAAAACCCAAATTTCCGGAAATTGCCGGTAAAACACGGGCGATGTTGAACATTTCAATTATCTTACAATACGACATCAATTTACCATTCTCAGTAACCTGTCTAAGGTCTGTAATCCCCATAGGCTTAAGCACATACTGTCCAGCTGCTTATCATCGTTACTTATAATTACATTGTTCTTTCATTAAGGCACTTCATGGGCCTAGACGCGTCGTTAACACAAGTACATTCATGTAGGCCTATTACAATATTATCAGCCTCTATTTGATAAACGTATTGGCAATCATTTCACTTTTCTTTGGAATGGCAGATTGATACCGTCATCAGTTTTACACCAAGTAAGTTTGGTTATATTTCAATTACCAATGCTATCTTTAATAATAGGAATAATAGGAATAGTTCTCATTTTATATACATGTATTTATTCCAAAAATGGGTTGCATTATGGACGCTATTCAGCCATTATAGATCATAATGCTCTGATTTTAATGTAATAAACCAGTTATCAATCAATAAATTGCTATCTATATTGATCACTTTCAGAATTTTGTAAACATAAACCTTTGCACTTTAAAAAAAATTGTCACAGTTTGGTTTCAAACCAGATTACTTAATCTTCATAAAGTAAGTATGCATGCACAAAGCGACATTTACCCAAAGTGTACGGGGGCTTTAATGATAGATAAAAAATAATTACAATGTGTCCGTTTCTTTGTTGTTTGTCTTCAGTTTGAAGGCAACACAGACCGTAACACATCAGTAACTGTCTACTTTCCCGCGGCTCTGCAGACGAGATTCATACAGATAGAACCCGTCACGTGGCAGAATCTGATATGTATGCGCTTCGAACTACTTGGATGCAGAGGTGATTTTTCATGCTGTGTTTTCTGTATGAGTAGAATGGCAACAGGGGGACGTCAACAATGTGCCTAATTGTGCATATTTATTTTTGCAAACAATTGCAACTAAGTAATATGTCAAATATACGATTGACATGCACCAGAATACGTTTGAGAATACACATAATCCAAACTTTTCTCCCGATGAATATTTACGTACGGCAATGTTTTAGCTTCATCATACATGACATTTCTCGGCCCCTATTTAATTTCTCCGCCTCTATTGTAGCTTCTATTGCCCTTCTGCTCTGTGAAATAATTACTGTTATCAACTCATAATAGGCGATCCTAATACGCATGGGGTGGTGATCTGGCTTGGGGAGGTTCATTTCCCCCAATATTTGTGACGGGGATTGAAACTGCAATGTGCCCCTCCATTTATCCCATAACTGGCGACCCTAATAAGCATGATACGGGAATGGTTCATGTTCCCTCCCCCCCCCCCAATATTTGTGACGGGGACAGAGACGGCAATGCCCCCCCCCCCCACTAATCGTCATCCCATATTTAAAAGAGTTATTCCGAGTGCACATTTTTTTTTTTAATTTTTTTTTTAATTTTTTTTTTTCATTGTCCTCAACCAACAGCGGTAAACGCCAATAACAGGATGGGAAGATAAATAAATGCATCTAAAATCTTTAAAATTACATAAATATATAGCAAAATTCCCAAAAATGACAGTATAAAATTGCACAGATTTACCGGTACATTTTGTGCTAATAATCAAACATTAAAATCGACATTCAGAACAGACACAAAAAGCACATCACACCTCCTAATAGGATGTAGATAGGCTACCAAATATATATCAGTATAAAAATAAATAAATAGAATATCCAAACTTAAAAACATTACAAGGAATCGACGACGCTAATCGGTGGTGCAACTCATATTATGTAGCTACAAATTCAACTGCATGATGATCATGTGTTATGAACATCGTTGATGTAGCACAGAATTATGCTAACATTATTATTCTGATTTGTTTCTGCAGCAAACTAATGATGTATATTCCTGATATCGACGATCAGCAACGTCAGTGAAGAGGAAAAGACGAGTCTCCATAAATTACTTCAAGTTATACGTGTATAAAGTCAATTATAGTGAATGTCCCGTCCGTCACGTCATAAACCCACACGAACAATTGACTTTCACTGGATCATTAGTCGAAACAGTCGTAACGGACGGGACAACAATACAACTTTACCTGCAGGAAATAACCATGACGCTATTACTACATTTCATGCTCCTTCGCTTCGCTCATACGCATGAAAAATAGTTTCATTCTAATGGACGACATAATATTGACGCTGACACTATTTCTGATTTCATAATTCTTTATTATTCAGAGCATGGGAAACGGCCAGCTGTGACCGCAGGGTTACACAGGTTTGATTGTACAAAAGTTATTAATTGTTGTAAATAATTATTATTGATATAAATTAGTAAAATTTAGTAAATATATAGTTAGTAAACTTCATTAGCCACCATTCTGCTCTACTTTAGAGCATTGCCCTTCAGGCTCCTCGGACAACTGTCCGTCTCGGTACTTCGTACCTTTCTCATCTCTTCTTTCAATATTCCAATACCTTCTGTATACACGTAATTCCTTTTACCGAGTTCCTGTAAATATCTGCACATTTTTATATATTTTTTGGGGGGTTAACTTTGAAGTAATCTTGAAACTTCCAATCTACGAGAAACTTCTCTTTTTACATATCTGTTTTTTTGCATTGTGGGTCTTCCAACGACCATGTTCCATAAGTAATTCTTCAGATAGCCCTTTATTTATTACTGACCAAGTGTGACGCCCCTCCTGACCTCATGCTATGGAGTCCATATTTCTTTGGATCATCTATTCCGACTTGCTTAAGTGCGTCTAAGAACAATTCCCGGTATCTAGTATAGCTGAGAGGTCTTTGCGCGATGGGTTTATATGATTCTTGTAGATGATTGATATGATAGAGCCGAAAAGAGAAATTCATCCTGTCCGAACATTAGGTTGCATTTTGACATGTATCTATATAGAACTTGTACTGAAGAATAAAGGTCTTTAGTATCCGAAATGAACGTGGTGGAACCCTCTCTACACACGTCTGTTTTAGACCTTGAATGTAGATTTCACACCTCTACCGTCCGGCAATTGTTTTATATGGCTGGTCTCGGAGTTGGCCATTTCATCATGCCTAAACAAAAGAGTGAATTTGAGTAAGATGTAGCAAGCCGTCCCTCATTTGGATCAGGGAACTATCGGCTTTTGCATATTTCTCCACTATTAATTTGACCAGATCTAAGGATATTGGTTCTATTTGATGCGGCGGTTTATGAAGTTTTCTCTTTTGCGCATTTAGGATATGTTGCACCACCTTTGAATCTAGAGGGTTAGGTTTGGAATTGATTAATGAATGAAGCCATTTTAGGTTTTTGAATAATCTAATGCAAAAAAAGGAAAACAAAACAAAAAATGGATTAGATGACATGTTAATTACACTCATTCGTACAATCAATATAAAGTACACAAATATCGCCATGGAAGCTGTCCGACCCAAACAATGAATTCTTGTTCCTTCCTAGTTGTAGTACCTGTGACCCTGTAATGGTAAAAGTTCCTTTATCCAGACTCTATAGCAGGACCAGAGTAACGGCCAGAATGAAGAGAAGGCCATAATGGGCAAACTAAAGCCCCTTTCCCTTACATAAATAAAGATGTCTAAGTACGCTTGGTATAATGACCACAGGGGAAAACCAGGAGGCAGTTTTCCTTGGACCACCCTGTGTGAAAGCGTCCACCCAGCCGTTCCTGGGTTCCAGAATCTTGAGAAGAATCTAGGTAATTTTGCATTGTAGTAAGACGCAAAACAGTCTACGGTAAGTGGGCCCCATAAATTGTTTATTACTTGAAGGAGTTTTTGCAATATTCCCAATCATCAAGGTCTATAAGTCTACTGATAAGGTCTGCTTGTTCATTTTGGTTTCTGGGGATCCATTGTACGTCTAGTCTAATGTTGTTAAGACATGTATTGAAAATGCTCACAGCTAGATTTTTGTAATTCTGGTTTCATGCTTCCTGACTCGACTATGTGAGCTGCGGATTGGCTGTCAGTAGATTTTTAACTGGGAGTCTGAAACCATTGGCAGAAAAGAACAAATCGCAAAATGTATAGTTTCCAGTTCTCGCCAAGTTGAGCTCTTTTGGCCTCAATTTCGTTCCACTGTTTGTGGGCGGTGTGAACATCGTTACAGATGATTGGACCTGAACCTATCGAACTAGCATCACAGCAGGAAATGTTAACCTTGTCAACTGCAAAAATGCGTCGTACATTCAACTCTGACATGATTCTTCCAAAAGTTAATCTCAGACTTACATAATTCATCTAACCACGTGTATACATCTTTGTGATCAGCCTTTGCAATTTCAATCTGACAATGCCTGGTCATTAATCTAGTGATATTACCACAAACTGGACCGAGGGAAATTATTTGCCCAACAAACGAATGTAGTTGTCTGATTTTAATGGGTTTAATTTGCTCAACATCATAATTTATATTGATTGTTTAATCTTGTCGATACGCCGTTGTAGGACCTGTAAGGTACCAGCTATTGTGTCCCATTTCATGCCTAACCACTCAGTGCAGCTTGAGGGAGTCCAGCAACTCTTCTTGATATTATAGATCATACCTGCTCGTAATAAATCATTACGTGTGTGTTTGATACCTCCTTTGCTACTTGTAAATTTGATTCTTCACTCTCATAGGTATTACTAGAATTACACAGAATCCGTCATCCAAGTAAACTGCTATAAGAATTCCGGCCGATCTCCAATGAGTTACCAGGGGCCTCAAGACTTTAGTGAACAAGTATGGGCGGAAGCCAAACCAAAAGGGAGGACATTGAATTCAAAGTATCTGGTTACTACCCTAATTCCCAAGAAAACCAAGAAACTTTTGATAATCTACGTCAATGTCAACATGATGATACCCGGATTTTAAATCAAATGTAATAATGTGAGCATTCTTCGACATAAATTGGAGACCAATTCTTCCAATCATCCAACTTGAAGTGTACCTTATTGACAAACTTATTCAGGCTGCTCAGATCGAGAATCAATCTCTTTTGTCTGAGGTTTGGCAGGCTACTGAAAGTGGACTAACAATATATGATGGCTGGACCTTTTCTGTTATTCTGCCAGTTTGTAACAATTCGAGAATGGATTCAGAGACAAATGTATGCTCCTTTAATGCAGATTTGTTGTTAAGATATTTCATCGCCGGAGGTATTCTGACAAAAGGAATTTTATAACCTTGCTTAATGACTGACAATATCATCTCTGAGGTACCAATCTCTTTCCAAAATTGTAAACGCTCTCTAAGCCTCCCTTTAACCTTGATTTCGTCTGTCTTTAACTCACTAAGATTACATGATTCGTAACCACATCGTACCTGTAATACCGGTACGTCTTCGAATTTGTTTTCAATGGCAGTGGACTTAAGCAATGGTGTTGTTGGCCGTGCCACTGGAAGCTGCTGCTCCGCTACCTGGGGCTGATCTGATTGCCGACATGGGGGATGGTAGGGCTCTTTGTGCGACTGGGACCTGCCAAGGAATTCCTCTGGGATGGAAATTGCTGTAATCAATGGCTGGCAAAGCGTGTGCAGATGGTTTGGCTTTTGGGCCAAAGAAGTAGGGACACTCTCGAGCCCAGTGTCTGGGCATCCTACAGGTGTAGCAAGCCCCAGCATTTGGCAAGCCTAAGCAGAAGGAAAACAAAAATACAAATCCGAACAGAAAAAACACACTTATTGGAAGTTAACGTCTAGCTACTATCGTTGTGTAACCCAACGGCGTGCGACGGCCTGAACTGAATTCTGTATGTGCGTTCTCAGCTTATATACGAAGATTTGCTTCGTTGCACTTAGGAATGTAATTTATTCATGCGTTGCTTCATCAATTCAGCCAACGCCCATGGTGTGACCCGCCGCTGTAGTGTCCTGCTCTATTATGTCCTCCAACCGAACAAAACCCCATCTTCTCATTATTCATAACAAAGGTGTTCGCAGACTCCGAAGAGTGGAATAAATTACCACCACTAATAAAAGATAAATAGATTAAAGGAAAGGTACAACATTGTTAATTACCTGATTACACAATTACCGAATTATTATCGGAAAGCTAACTGAATTGATGTTGGTTCAAATAATTCTGTCTAAAGTGCTCTCAGTGAAGCTTATTTCAAAAGGCTGCCAGACGGCAATTTTTTATATATTTTGTTTTGTTATCTGTAAAAAGTGCGAATGCTAGTTCACACTTTTGGAGCGGTGTGCGGTCTGTCAATGCATGTACCTTGAACCTCTTGTTTCATTAATGTGTTTTTGTAATCATGTCATTTGACGTTTAACATTATAATAGGCTACTCAGTGCTGTTTTGTAGTGAACTTTGTGAACATTTGCAATTTTTGATGTAAGCTGTCTACATTGCACTTGCAGTTTCAGTAATTTTTGATCGTATAATCGTGTCATTTGACAATTAACATTTTAATATTTAGTGGTGTTTTAGCGTGAACCTTGTTTGAAGGGTCTCTAAATTGAAAGGTTATGCAGATACACATTTTTGCAAATACGCAATGCTTCTTGACAGTTTAAACAGTTATGTGTAGTTCATTTCCAACATACAGTTGAAGACTGGGTTTACTTCCTAAATTAACCAAACATTATTCTGATTATTCACACATGAGGGCGCTATTTTGTAAGATCACAATGCAGTTCACGGTACCACAGCAGCATTAACACTGTACTCGAAAACCCCAACACATTGCACAACATGCAAGCAAGCAGTGATTAATGTACCTCACTGAAAGCTAAACGAACACTTCATCTAGCAACTAGAAAAAGTTCAGGAATTTTATTTGTGAAAAGACCAGGAATTTAATCAACTTTTTTGCACAAACCAACCATGATATTGGATCTGATTCTGCACGCTCGTGAATATGCACATTTTCATTACTATAGTTGCCATTAATTGACAAACATGCATTAAAACTCCCACACAGTTATGAAACATTGTTTTAAGATTATAAATAATTTCATATTGCCTAGGCCCTTAAAAAACATTTGCAATCTTTCATGTTAGCAATTTACATTGTATTTGCAGTTTAAGTATTTTCGGTTGTGCAATCGTATCATTTGATGTTTATAATATTTAACAGTCAGTAGTGTTCCATGTCAATATAGAACGTTTACATATCTTGTTCAATATTTATTCAAACTTATATTTATTATTTCCATTACCTCGAGGGTTCATTAGTGTGTGGACATAAAATCATTACCAATATATACTACACAAAACAATTTAGGGAACACCGGATTTTTAACATCAAATAGGTTTGAAATGTTCCATGAACCGGGATTTTCATTTGCAATATCCTCTCTCTTTCAGTAGTCATATCATGAAATGTGTAATCACTACATGCATCCTTTATCATCTGTTTCATTGTGCAGTTGTTTCTCATCAATTATGTGAAACATATTGTGTTTATCTGAAATAAATGATCTTGCTTTTAACTGAGATTATTTCGGTGTTCCCTAAATTGTTTTGAGTAGTATATAACGTAATCCATGGGTCAAGGCCGCTATTCATTAGCATGGAAATGTGACATTTTGTTCTGGTTTAACGTGCCATAATTTTATGGGAGTTTCAAAACCCAACTATAATTTCAAGGGAGGGAAAAGCACTGAAAAAACCGCGCTTGTTTACGTAGCTATCATTTTAGCTGTTTACATTGCATTTTGTAATTTCATTAATGTTTAGATCAAGTATTGTGTAATTTTTAACATTTTAATATTAAGGATTGAGTGTTCAAGACACAGAGCTGAAGTTTAGACTCATCATGAACATTTGGAGTTGAAGTTTTGCCAATTGCTTATTGATGTGGTTAAGTTCACTATTGGGGGTTGGTTCAGGCCGGAGCGCTAGTTATGTAAGTTTTTCCATTTTACGGCGACCGGCTTTTTTACCTCTATGTGTGCGGCGGTATGTTTGGGGTTGATTGGCAAGTATTCCAAGACAGTTTAATCATGGAGGAAGAACACAGATTGACTCAATGCTGAATAAGATAAAGCTGTAATATCAGTAAATGGAGCATTGCGAAGATTGAGTAGTTCATTGCGGCTGTAGGAAATTTCATGGAACTGAGTGACATTGGTGGGTGTGTTGATCAGTGTTTCAGATCCAGGGTTTGGGTTTATGTCGCCAGAAATTAAGAGTTCCAGGTGAAAGGTGGCAGATGAGTTATCATAATATGATATAGGACAAATCAAAAATTTAAGATGGTGGATTTGTTGTTGTTTTTTATGTAGCATGCAAGTACTAGCTGTAGGCTGCGTGCTGTAGCCATATTCTAAAGATGGGTCATTCTAAAGAATAGGATAAACGGGATGTAGACCTCCATTGTCTAATAACAAAGCTATTGATCCAAGCAAAAGGCTTGTGGTCAAGCTACGGATTATAATCTAAGTCAGGGTTGACTGCACAAGAAGTGTGAAGATAGAAGATGGGTATCCACTACACAGTAAAAACTTATAGCAGAGACAGACAAAATACAACAATTTTTCTTCACTTATTACCAGAAGACAAATGTTCCAATACTCACGTAAAAACGTCCAGTAGATTTCAGGTGTAATAAGTAATCCACTAGTATAAAAATGAAGACACACTTGTAGCTATAAAACACTTATTTTGCACAAAAAATTGGAGAGCTGTTATGAGTGGCTGCTTGTTCGGCGCTCACTAATTCATCTATCGTAAAATAATGGTAACGTGACTATTCTACACTCCTCTGACAGGTGACGCTTCAGCCATCCCCGAGTCCCCTTTGATTGCTTTCCGTCGCCCCAGCAACCTGATATATCAGTTCGGACTGATATAGGCCTATTGGTTCGTTACTGATCAAGACTCACCTCAGGGGTGCTCTAAATGTACCCGCCCGAGATGCAAAACCTGTTTGTATCTCAAACCTGCTCAGACGGTGAAAAGCCACAGTACTGGTCTCACCTACACAATCAGAACTAAATCCCAGTGTGACACACCCAATATTATATATGTAATCTCATGTAAAAGATGTGGTATACAATATGTAGGAGAGACAAAGACCAAATTGTGTTTACGCTTTGCCAACCATGTCTCCTCTGTGAAAACTAGAAAACCCTACCCTGTAGCAATCCACTTTAACAGCCCTAATCATAGCATTAAGGATGTTGAAGTCATTGAAATTGAAGCCTGCACTAGCGATGACACACATCGCAAACTTAAGGAGTCACACGTGGCCGAGCGGTCTAGCGCACCGAACTCAAGTTCTGGTGTTGCCAGCAGCAGGGTGTGGGTTCGAGCCCCGGTCGTGACACTTGTATCCTTGAGCAAGGTACTTAACCATAATTGCTTCGTCCTTCGGATGGGACGTAAAGCCGTAGGTCCCGTGTGTTGTATAATGCACGTAAAGTGGATTGTCGTGGCCGAGCGGTCTAGCACTGAACTCAAGTTCTGGTGTTGCCAGCAGCAGAGTGTGGGTTCGAGCTCCAGCCGTGACACCTGTGTCCTTGAGCAAGACACTTAACCATAATTGCTTCTCTCCACCCAGGGGTTAAATGGGTACCTGTGAAGGCAGAGATGGTTTGCTCTCTATGCGCTAGAAATGGCAGCAATTGAGCTGTATACTCCCCAGGGAGCTGAGATGGTTTCAGGAATGATTTATGAGCCTTATGAGCCTTATGAGCAGGGATAATAATATAATGCGCCTTGAGCGCCACTTAGTTGGTGGATACGTGCGCTATATAAATCTATACATTATTATTATTATTATTATCACACTTCAACCCAAGGGTCTTAACATCAACACGGGTATCAAATAACCCATTTATTTTCACTTATATAATTTAATCTATTACTAGATTTCATCCACTGCCCGGATATATGGGTTTTTTTCATTATCGTGTATGTCATTTCTTTCCCACCTGTTTGCCACTTTTATTTTGGGACAACAATTTTAATCTAGCTAATATAATTACACCCACGTGCCAACATCTCATTTGTATGGTAAGTAAGACTAATTGCGGTGACACCATTTGTATGGTGTTGACCCTTTTTGTTGTCATATCCCTTTGAGTGATATTCTATTCATATCCTAGCTTCGCCACAAGCCACTGTATCTACCATATAGTCCGCTCTATTGTGTGGCTCACTAATTCTTCCTTTGTTTACTTCCCACACTCCTGTTGGCATATGACGCTCGATGAGCAGCGCAGAGCTCCCCTCCCGTTGTGTCTTCGTTGTGTTCCAGGAATCGAATTCTTTAGAGGATTTTTGGGGGAGAGGTCCGTTAACAATAGAACAACAGAGTGTTGGTGGATAGGGACATTTGGGGGTGGCACTCTGCCGCATATCTAGCATGGTATACCTGTTGGCTTCAACCAGTTTGGTGCCTATTTTTAATTGGCTACTGTTTTCCCGCTTTTTTGGATCCCGCCCCATGATCCTTTGCTTTCCCTTTTCCCTATAAATGGATGTGTCTTTTATGTTTGTATCTTGTCTACGCCTCTGATGAAGGTCCGGTTTGGATCGATCGAAAGCTAAAGCACCTAACTGAATAAATTTCGGGGATATTATATCAAACATCATTTTAGGTGTTTTTTTATCCTTAATTAACCACTGCCTGTGCCTGTTACCATTATGGAACGCACAACGTTCTCACATATTCACAAAAAAAGGTGTTCGCAGACTCCGTAGAGTGGAATAAATTACCACCACTAATAAAAGACAAATAGATTAAAGGAAATGTACAGCATTGTTAATTACATGATTATATAGTTACCGAATTATTATCGGAAAGCTAATTGATATGAAGTTGGTTCAAATAATTATGTCTAAAGTGCTCTCAGTGAAGCTTATTTCAAAAGGCTGCCAGACAGCCCTTTTTGTTTTTCAGTTAAAAGTGCGAATGCTTGTTTACACTTTTGTCATGACATTTTTTTTAAATTGAACTGTTTTTTCTGAGAAGAACCTGTGGTGAGGTAACTTGATGTTTCGATCATTATATACTGTGATCTTCTTCAGCAGAAAGAACCAACACTTATTACATCTCGTAATAGATTGCTACATGGTGCTACCACAAACCTTACAATAGAATATAAATGGATGTGTCTTTTATATTTGTATCTTGTCTACGCCTCTGATGAAGGTCCGGTTTGGATCGAAAGCTAAAGTACCTAACTAAATAAATTTCAGGGATATTATATCAAACATCATTTTAGGTGTTTTTTTATCCTTAATTAAACACTGCCTGTGCCTGTTACCATAGTGAACGCACAACGTTCTCACATGGAAACCAGGCGGTGTGCCATTTGGCCGGGAATGCTTTGTTGTTCCCAACAGGAACGATAAATTGGGAACATTCTGTTAATGAGTAACCACACTGGAGATACATGGTACTCCCATTTGGAACAGCTGTTGTTCCCATTTGGAAACATTAAATGTTACCTTCTTTAAAGGAACGTTCAAAAGGAACGGGAATGTTCCGCGTTTTGAGATGTTTACTTGAACGAAGAGGCCAGAGATTCATAAGGTATTGTGCGCCCAATAGTTTGTATTCATTACTCTACTGAGAGTCACTTGACCGGTTCTGAAACTGTCGTTACAGCTTCTGGGCGACTTCTTTGCTTGGGGATGGGACAACTTGGACATCTGAAGGTATTGGTTTGACGATGTTCAATAAAATCTGGAAGAGAAATGGGGGGAAAATTAGCAGAATTGAAAAATTGAAATGAAACATACAAAGAAATAAAATTGGAACAAATGGAATTGGAATCATGATCAAACCTGTGAAATGGTGTCTCATTATTAGATGGCTTACGTTATCATTCTCAGTGCCAACACCCTTCTCTTCTCGGTGTCCCTGCTTGCTGTCAGCCTCCTTCTCGGGTGGATTCACTTCATTTTTAAGTCTTATCAGCTCAGCACGGAGAAGCATCACATTCAATAGCATCGGCTGATCACGTACCCTAGGAGGTGGGGGAGTCTCGCTGTGGAGTAATAATTAAAGACTAAAAAGGCATCATCGCATTAATTAATTAGAAACAGCACCAACCAGAACTGTTGTACATTTTTAGAGCTGGTCTAATTCTGCAACTAAACCTACAACCGTTCAGTGTCGTTCTTGTCCGCATCGCCTGTCTGAATCCTTTGATTCATTTGTCATTGACGGTGTTATATTATAGGCATTTCTAGATCAGCCTCAGTCC
The DNA here is from genome assembly GCA_029582265.1 of Zoroaster sp. YZ-2022. NCBI lineage: Eukaryota > Metazoa > Echinodermata > Asteroidea > Forcipulatida > Zoroasteridae > Zoroaster > Zoroaster sp. YZ-2022. The sequence continues at coordinate 26,354,808 of CM055819.1, read as the reverse complement.
AGGTTGGACTTTCACCTTCGTTTCAGTGAATACAGAGAAGGGGTCCATATTTGGGTTAAGCATACATCAGCCCCAGCTCTTTTGAATATGTCTCAATATTTGCTTTTGAACAATTTTTCTGATCAAGTTGTCATTTTTGCATTTATATGTATTTTTTATCGATAAGCTCCAATATAAAATTTAATTGAAATTGAGTATGGTTGTAACATCGACTGCAGACAAAATATGAGAGTAGGTTTTGCAGTATTTTGGTTATTAGCTAGACTAGCCTGAATTAAGCTCAGCCTGTGAGTGCGCGCTGCTGTGGTATTTGCAAAAACATAATTGCCTCAAATGACCATGGTTAACAATTCGTGACTTAGAGCTGTCAGTGCTAAGGTAAATCCACGATTAGGAAGCACACAAGGGCAAGTACACGTTACGGGGAACACAACATTAGAATGTAACAAATTACAACTCATTTCTATTTAATTTTTGAGTCAATTTGTTTTGTTTTCTTGTCAAATTTTCTTGTCAAATGCTGAGATCTGATTGCCTTATATTTTCAAGTTCGGGAGTGAAGCCATGAACTAGCATTGACCAAGGAGCGTCGGATGTGTGCATAGGTATGACTGCAGGAAACACAACGTTATTGGATCGCAGCATACTGTGTTTCTTTTACCTTTCATTTTTTAGTTGTTCCAGGAGGGTACGAATGGCTGCAATGATCCCAATAGAGGCATATTTCTCAACGTCACTGTCCTCTGAGTTATTGACACAAATTCGTCGAAGGTCTTCTAGATCAGACGGGAGGGATACTCTGTACTTGGCATACAGGTCTATCCACAGCGGGTCAAAGAGATTGAATTCACATGGAATCAAATGAAAGTACGTCGGCAGTTGGGGTAGATTGTGGACTGTAATTGGGAAGAACATTTGCGTGTCACTTCGATATTTTTGGCGGAGTATAACAGTGTGGAGCTCCTCGGTCTGCTCCAAGGATTCCAAATAGCTGGTCGACAGGAAGACCACCACCTTCCGAGCCGATTCCATCAGGGCAAGACGTTCGCTTTCAGTGGCGGCTGTTTCTTTGATTACGAGCCCCGGGCTGACCCGGCGAAGGATCCTTGTCATGAAGGCTACAAACTTTTTATCTTCTCGTGCACAACTGAAAGCGACGTCACATGGTTTACCATCGGAGGCTTTCTTAGAGTCAGAAAGGTATAAGCCTTTGATGGAAGGAGGGAATGTTACATCTAAGTCTTCTCTCTTCAGGATGTGTTCCTTGTTCCCATATTTTAAGCAGAACTTCAGTCGTCTGCACTCAACGGCATATTCCGAAGCATCGACAATTGTCCTCTGAAGATGTTTGCAACAGTAAAACAAACAAATTGTGTTTTTATCGCTGAGAAATATTACAAAAACTAAATATTTGATCAGAATTTGTTTTCTTGTGTGTTAAATGCTTGAAGCCATAGAGAAATTCTAGCATGTGCACGATTCAGTTCTGAACACTTGACTCGTTTTCGCATGATGATAAACCATTAATTTTATAATGGGTACAATTTAAGATTATTTTCATATTTCCTTCCACCATTAATTACTGTTTATTTAGTATCCAATACTCATGTATGGGTTCAGTAACATACAGCGACATAGCCAGGACTTTTCAGTGGGGGCCCAGGGGGTATGGGTTTTTCAGTGGTGGGGGGGTCATGTTTTTTTAAGGGGCACTATTGGAATTTTTCGTGGGGGGCACCTGGGAGGCACGTGCCCCCAGCCCCCCCCCCTCCCCCCCCCCCCCGTGGCTACGCCGCTGGTAACATATCGTACCTCTTTCCTTTGTAAGATTGGCTCTATCTGTGGGTCGCAGTCTCCGCCCCCAATCCAACTCACCAGGGATGTACAGACCACTTCTACGGCCCGATCATACACCCCTGGGGTGGCGTTGATCATTTTGACCTGTGTGATCTCTGGGAGTGGATCGACGAGAGCCTCTATGCAGACAGGTATATGACGGAGGTTAGAATTCTGTTTAGCGAGAAATATTTGGTTTAGGGTTTATAGAGTTATATGCATTGATGTAGCGGGGTCCAACTTGCCTAAAATGTCCCCTCTTTGTATTTAATCTCCCCATAGCATAAGTCACAGGAGGATGGGAGGGGCAATGTCTCATTCATTATTCAAACTGGAAGTAAAAACTTTGCTAAAAAAAAACTCATTTTTTCAGCATATGTCTAGTGTAAAGTCTTGAGGAGGCGAGACTGGGGTTCTTGTGTTTAAGTAGAGCAGTGCCTCACTATCAGCAGGGATGTACACTCCCCATGGAGCTGAAATTTACTCAATGACCAAGAAGAGTACACTCTTAAAACTAAAGTGTTGAATCAACATTTTAAAGAGTTCGGTCAGTGACTACTCTTTATAAAGTTGGATTTAACTTTTAAAAGTGTTGAATTAACATTGATAAAGTTAGACTTAACTTAACTCCGTGTTTATTCAACACTTTCTTTTAGTTGAATTTAACTTTATAAAGAGTAGTCACTGACCGAACTCTTAAAAAGTTGATTCAACACTTTAGTTTTAAGAGTGTACGGTATTATAGGCCTATATAGCAACTTGACTGTCACGTTTTGATCGGGCTGACCCCAATCTTATTCATACGGTACGTAATGTGCGCCCATTATATACGCACATTCTTTTTGGTTCCAAAGCTGGCATACATTTGTGTGTAATTTAAGCCCAATTCCTTGGTTATAACATTCAAACGTGACTCTTGACAGCAGAATTTTGACTTTGTTAATAAGATTTTGAGTCTTCACAATACATGTGTTAAAGGCAATTGTCTCAAGCTTTCTAATTTCTTGTGTAATCCCCTAAAACACTCTTCCTGAATCCTCCAAAATCCTCCAGTGCACTTTTGGAAACGTGCCCTTATCTTCAAAAAGCCTCATGCATTTTCGTTGATCTTTCATATTCAGCACTCATGGCCTGTGCTTCTTGCCAGGTAGTAATTGTGCCCCATTTGAAGAGGTGAATTTACCAGTTTTCAACATTGCTGATTTTCCCCAAAAAAGTGCCCCTTGGAGGATTTTGAAGGATTTGAGGTGGTTAGGGTTTAAGAAATGAGTGTTCAATACATTTCCAATGGGCTTCTGATGATCGTTGGATATGGAGCCAGCTCGTGCGAAGTGGGCTTATTTTATGTTGTAATGACATCACACTTACCCAAAATTTGTTGGGCTTTTTTGGTTTTATGAGAGAAGCTGGGTTAGCTGACCCAACCCACCCCTACGCAACCTCCTCTTTAGAAAAAAAAGTGTGCAACCAAGTATTCCCAAAGTTTAGGAAAATACAGGCCCCTTTTGAAGATCCCAATGTTAAAACTCACAGTTGAGCAGTGTTTAGCCAGGGCCAAGTTGAATTCTTCAATGCACATAGCTGACTTCATGTAGCTGTTGGACACGAGAGCAATGAAGGAACGACAACCATCAATGGCATGGTATAACATCCGCTGCCAGGCAGTACCTTAAAAGAAAACAATAATAATTATTTTGGAGATGGCTGGTTCAGGCCTGCAGCCAGGAATGGGAACTTAGGTGGCCACCAGGGGCCAATTTCAAAGAGCTGATAAGCAGAGAATATTGCTAAGCAAATATTTTTGCTAAGAAAGATAAAACAGACTACCAGCCAAAATGCATACATTTTGTATGAAAGTTTGGCTGGTAACCAAATAAATTTACTAAGCAAACCTTTCTGGTAAGCAATTTTTTCTGCTATAAGCAGCTCTGAAATTGGCCCCAGGAGTATGTGGAGGCGCACAAATATTGGTTTTGTATGTGAGAATCTACAAAATATATATTTAAATACAATTTCACCAGAAAAAATTGTTTACCAGCTTTGAGTTCCTGTACATCAAAGAATATCCTGAGCTTTGGGTTCAGTTTCTGCAGTTTCTCAACAATAGGGATGGCTAGCTTGGAATCCTTATGGGAATACGACACAAATACATCATAGTGGAGTGGAGTGACGTCTGCTATCACCATCTCGGTGTGGACTTTCATGCTAGCATGCTCTAAAGAGTGGACCAGATGCTCACAACCGTCGCTGATTTTTGCTGCATCCTTTGGGCTGAAATTAACAAGAAATGATAAGATAGTAGTACTCATGCTCATACTCGTATTCTTACTCAAGTTATTTTTTCTTTACTCATAATCATGAAGAAGTACTCAGCTACATCTAATACAGTTGTAGTACTCATACTCTAGACTTGTCTGATCGCCATCATAGTACTATTATTTAAAAAAATGTTATATATTAAAAACCTGCATAATGAATCACTGGTGTTAGTATGAATGATCACTCAAAAATATTCATATAACAGTTGGAAATGCATTTATCTTTATATTTTTATATTGGGCAATTGACAAGTTTAAATGTTGGGAAGGTTGCCATAGAGCAAGGACCACACCCCACCCCCATCCCCACCCCCTCCCAAACTTATCTCACCGCCCATAAAAAGGGTAGTGAGCCAGAACCCCCATTTTACCACTACTCCAGATGATATTACACAAAATATCTTGTTCTTTTTAACGAGATGTTTTATTAATGGGTCACAGTGAGTGTACAATAGCAATTCTTATGTGCTGAAAATGTTTTGCATACTGGCGTAACAAAACAACAAAAACACTTTAACAAACGACTAGCTGTTGTCTGTACCTGTTTTTTTTTATACAGATTCTCACCTGCTGTATTTAGGAGCATCAGATGTTTGTGGACCGATATCCTTTATACATACGCTCGTCCATGGTGATTTTGAGCGGCAGTTTTTTATTTTTTATTTTTTCCCGAAATATGTTTTGCGCCTTTCAAGGCGTCGTCGTCTCGGGAAGCTGCCAAACACATGCATCACGAAACTACACCAGCTGGACAACAAGTCAAAAACTTAAATGCTGTACCGAAACCTATTTTTTTCTGTTTATTTTTTATCAACAAATTTTATTCCACTGGGTCATAATTTCATCATTTAAAAATACGCTTACATCTTGAAAACCATATACTCTGAAATGGTCTCTTTTATAAACCAGGAATTACCCACGTGAATGCAATCCACTACAATCATGTTTGTTTGTGGTGTAATCGAGGACCTTCCATTGGTCCCCTCTTTTGTTCCCTTTGTTCCCTTTGTTGCGGGACTTTGTTTAGATACCTCACATTTGCAAACAATAACCCAGCATGCCTTACCATTCCTGGCGAGAGCGCTGTGACTACAAGAGTTGCTATAATGTATATGTCACTCAAATGTAGTCCCTCCATCTTTCTCCATGATGCATTATGCAAGTTATCAAAATACGCGTTTTATTCCTATGATGTTGTACTCTGAAGCTTTGGTACATGATTTGTAATCAATTTATGGAAGACGCACTTTGTTTTCATGAGGCCACTGCGTAAGCGATTCCGATCGCATTACTACAATGGAATAGGATGCACGTTATAAATTTTATAAAACTGTTCGCATTGTTTAAAAACACTATTTTGCAAGAAAATGCAAGACATTGCTTTTGTTTTTAAAATGTCACAAACATCGAGTTCGCGTCCCAAGTCCGAGTCCGAGTCCAAGTCCGAGTAATTGTTAATCATGATTCGAGTCCAAGTACGAGTCAACAAAAATGTGACTCGAATCAGACTCGAGTCCGAGTTTGAGTCACGAGTCACACAAGTCTGTCATACTTGAGTTAATTTTTCTGTACTCATGAAGAACTATATAGAGTTGGAGTACTCATATTCGTTATTGAGTACAGTTTTCTGTACTCATACTCGTGCTATTTGCCAAGGCTGGGTGTATACAGTAAGATGACTATACCTCAGGAAGATATATTCTGATATTTTGAAGTCCGGATTTTGGAATGGCAAATTTCATGATGATGGGATGCAGATAACTGCCCGGTAGAACGGTATATACGCTGTTCGGAAATGCACACGGTGGTGGTAGATTAGTTTGTATTGAAAACATAAATGTTTTCACTATTTTTCCTACCTGCAATCAATGTACTGTACAAGTCCCATATACGTTGGCATATCCTTAACATACTCTATATAGAGAGGTGCCAAGAGGTCTCGCTGGGCCCTTCTATTGCAACACAGCGCCAAGTTGTACAAGTCAACACAGACCTTGCTCTCAAGAAATGCAGGGCTTAGGACTGTGAAGACAGGGAAAAATCAAATAATAATAGGCTCATGTAATTTACTTCAGTATATTGTAAACACTTTTTCACTGGAGTTTCTCTTCAAAATAGCTGAACCTATTTGAATTAAAATAGACTTATGCAATACCAATATGATATTTCTGCAAAAATATAAGTATATTTATTAAAATATATTTGCATAGATATTGTCGTCTTATAAAGTTTTAAAAAACAACCCATTTTTTTTCTTTTAAAAGCGTATATTCCATATATTTTCCTATTTCACGGGCCGTTTTGTTTGTATTCAGTGAACTTCTGTTTTGCTTGTTAAGAGGAAATACATTACCTTTATAGGCTAGTATGAAAGGATTCACACATTTATAATTGTAATCAAGTCTGTGTACTGCGGTACAACGAAAGAGAATGTCTGAAGACCCTTACTTGGTACCACCCTGGCGCATCGTGACATGATTTTAATCATGTCTTCTTGCCAGGATGTCTCATCAAGGACCTGCTTGCACTTGTAAATCCTGATGTCTGGCTTGAAACCTCGGAGACTGGCTTCCACTAGCGACGCAATCTCATCGTCCTCAGGGCTGTGAGATAAGTAGATGTCATACTCTAAAGGCACGGCCTGGTTGAATATGGAAACAAACATTATGGTTCAATATTTTCAAATATTCATATACTTTTGGCATTTTCCCCCAAATTTTACCTTAAATTTGGTGTGTAATTTTTTTTTGTGCTGCTATACAAATTATTCTATTAAAGGTATTTTCTCATTTTAAAGAGAAACCTCTATGGTAACTGTGCCTCATTTTTTGTCAAACCTTATGGTCAAACATTGAAAACTCTACAAGAACAAGGACAAGAACAAATACACGTGTGTGAAGGCAGAGCAAGAATAAACATAGGCCTGAAAAATGGGTAGCAGGCCTGGATCTCCCTTTGGTCTAGAGGACAAAACCCCCTGAACCTCCTGGATGTTTAATTTTGGAGGATTTACAGACTCTCTACATCCCCACAAACAAGAAACTATAAAATGTTTGGACACAATACAGTACAGGCTACTTCTTTCTTTCCTTTGTGGCTATACTTCTCTTCTTTAAAGAAATGTCTGAGGCAAAAAGAGATTTTGTAAAAAATAAATAAATAAATAAATTTAAAAAAATTTATTAAAAAAAATCCTGAGAAATCATAGGTCTGACATGTACTTCAGGCTCAGAGGTCAAATGCTCACACCGCTACAGCAAGTTCAACTTGTTCAACTTGCTGTACATATAAATATTCTATGAATTTTCTCAAATTCTCCAAAAAGCCCCCCTCAGTTTTTAAACCAGCAAACAAACCCGTACTTACCACTGGCATCAACTCCAGTTTGTTATATCGCTTCTTTAGACCTTCAAAAGCCTTGAGGATCCCGTCTGGATCCCTCATCATCATGGTGATCACCTTGCCCTTGACAACGTTAGCGTACAGCACAATTTTCAGCCGTTTGAGAGGCAACCCCGCTTTCATCCATTTGACGGCGGCATCCACCATCCCAATCAACATGGTGGCTTCATCAATGCCCTAGGAAGAAATTTAAGAAAATGAAAAACTTTTCAGTGTTACAAATTTTAAAAAATGAGTACAGGGAACCTCTCTGTCACAACCTTGTTCCCAGGTTTTTCGAATTGTTTTTGTTTACCTTGTACCAATGCTCTCTTGGGTGGTTTTTCGGTAAAACCGAGTAGTGACGGGGTTTTGTTTAAAGCGAAACCAAACCGATGGGTTTTACTATACCAAAAACCAATAAAATACCGCTGTTTTAGTACGATGATAAAAGACATTCAATGGATATTAGGCCAAAAAACGTCTCCGTTTTCTGGTCACCGGTCAGCTTTTCTTTTTTTTTTTTTTTTTTTTTTGCCAACAGGGAAATACGTGATACATGTATACGCGGGGACCAAATTTCCCATACACAAAGCATGGTGGCTAAGAGAGGCCTCACAAATCGGGCAAACGTTCATACCCCTGTGTGAAAAAAAAGTCGCTTAAAACACAGCGCGGCCGAATACCAATCGATCAAGCAATTTTGGCTGCAATTGGACATCGTTTCATAGAAACAACAAAAGAAGAAAATTAAAAATGTCGACGCCCGGGTCTGAGACGACGCGCGCGGAGACCAGAAACCAGAGACTATTGTTTTTGCATAAGGACTGTTATTATTATTATTTTTCTGTTCGCGGTTTTTTGTCTGGTGGTATACTGGCTAGCAATTTAAAACCGTCCAAACTTATCTGTAAATATCCGAAAATCTTGGATATGTAAATTAGGTGATTTACATATCTAATTACGTGATTTACATATTGCTATTCTGGTACCGGTACAGAGAATAGTGTGTGCTACAGTGGAGAGGCAGTCTGCACTTGTAAGCAGGATATTGTGGGTTCGAATTCCACCCGAGTCGCCTGTTTCTGCAGACACTCGGAAAGCACCGAGTATACAGTCCTTCATACATACCTTGGTGTAGGACAAAAGTTTGAATCAATTGTTTATTACACCACACAATTATACAATCAATTGACAAAATCAAATAACTTATGAAAAGCATGTTATCAATGTCGTTTCAAATTACAAATTGCCAAATATTTCTATATAATGACCCAACACTTCTTGACCACTTTCCTCTACAGCTACACTCTTTACACAATTCCTTTTGTAGAGGACCTCCCATCTATACCTGTGCTCCTGTGTTGAGTAACGGAGTGATGACTGTTCCAGATTTATTGCCGAGGACAGGTACGAGACAGCGGAATACATTTCCCACCAGTTCCTGGGGACGGCAGGCTCGACCCCTAACGGGAATAACGATACAAATTTGTTGACATGAACATGACATTTCTTGAGGGCGATCATTCTCCTGAGGACGATCAGAGCACACTGATCGAAACGTCGAGTTGTACCTCCAGTTCTTTTCAGAACTAATTACTACTCAATTGAGATTCCACATGGTGTCACCGCAATTAGTCTTACTTATGACATTTCATTTAATAAGATAATTAAACCTAGCAGAGGAAGGGAATAGTAGTCTAGTAAAACTTTTAGAAGTAATTTACAAAATGAATTTCTGTCATCCGAATACAAACAATTTGAATGCAATTTTCACTATTTGCTTGTTGACACAATGAGATAAGCTGAAACTTGTGCAGGTTATATTTTTTTAAATAATATATATGTTAATTCTTGTTAATGTTAATGTGAATGTTTTTAAATAATTTACCAATGAAGCGTACGTTGGCTTTAAGATATATCGCGTGTGTTTGGGCCGATTTTACGGTAAAAATAGATTTAAATGTTGAATTGCTATTTTTCTGGGGTTAAGGAAGTTATAAGCTTTCATTTGAGACATGGAACGAAAAAATCCATCAAGGATTAAGTACTACAGTAAAATAACAACTCAAATTAATCAAATGCTGGCCCACTGTTTTAATCCTCACACAATTTGCCCACACAATTTATTGTACATAAACGGTACATGAGGGCGTGTGCAGTCTTCCGATTGGCCAGCGCGGCTGTCAATCAGAATCAAGCGGATTTTAAAATATCGCTTTTATTTACAGTTTCAAACATCCGAATTTCATGGGATTTTGTTTGTTTGTTTGTTTGTTTGTTTGGTTTTTTTTCTTCTTCTTCTTCTTCTTTTTTTTGTTTTTTGTTTGTTTTGTTTTTGTTTTTTGTTTTTTGTTTTTTGTTTTGTTTAATAACGATGTTATCTTTCAAAATTCGTTAGTTTTTTAAGTTCTATTTTGGGGGTCTCTTGAGCCAAAGACGAGCGATATATCTTTAAAGATATTACTGAGGATACCAGCACTATTCCGATGAAGGAAGATCAAAGGACGTACATACCTGTTTTCAAAGCACAATAATTTCCTATAAGGCATATGGTCGGGAAGAGGTTGAGACATCCAGCACATTGTAAGCATGGCGGAGATCCTCAGCCTTGTTCTCGGCAAGCTGTCGGACGCTCAGCTTTAGATTGCTCTGAAGAGAACCAACTAAAGTGTTGGGTACCGGCGAATAGCTATCTGTTAATGAAGGAAAGACCAATGAGACAGAAATTAATTTAAATTGCTTAAATTAACAAATAAAAGAACTAAAACAAGAAATTAAATAAATTACCGTAATAGTTTCATGGTTGAAAACCATTATACACCTTTGATAAAATGTCTGTAAATGCATCCTTTCTTAATGACAATCAAGAATGTATAAAATCCAACCAGTGAAAGTTTCAGCTTATTTTAATGTCGTTCACAAGAAAGTGGTAAAAATGCAATCAGATTGTTCATTGATTATAACATTATTGATTATAATTATTGATTATAAAATGGAATTACTGTCTTCAGATAACAAATTAATTTTAGTTTGCTAATTTTACGAAATCGACAGCACCTGAGACACAATTATTTTAAGGCATGTTTGAAACCATCTGAAACTTTACACCGCCAGCGTATGTTTTTTCCCAGGACAAATGAGGCCACTTAGCATAAATGGGCGTGTTTTATCCACTTTCTCGCACGTGCGCACAGTCGAGTCGATGGCTCAGAACAAACTAACACAGCACACACAGTACACACACACCCACACACAGTCTTCATAAGGTAGGGAATATTAAAGCATGTACATGTACATGTACATGTATGCATTGGCCTTCTGGCCACAATGCATTCTACAACACTGCCGAGTAAAGATGTACTTTTATAGCACTGCATTAGTTATAGGTGACACAAGTCTTCATCTTTTTTTACCGTTAAAACATCTCCCTATTTTAGAACCATAGAAAAAGGACATAGGCCTCGGGAGATGACAATAACAATATTAAGGCCTATACCTGTAATCGAGGGAAAGTTTCCAGACTATCAGGGCAAGGTTTTCCTGCGGATCGCGCATCTCCACACGCCGCCAGAAAGGCTGCGAAGTGCGCACGCGCGAAGACTGATTTGGGCAGAAAACATGCCCATTAATTTATGCTTAGTGGCCTCATTTGTCCTGGGGAAAAAAATACGCAAACCACCACTTGTGCACAATGTTTAAGCATGTGTTTTTTAGCAGACGACAAAATGGCCAACATCTCACTTGACTACAATTATTACCCTCTCCGTAAATGTGTCCTCTATAATCTTTTAAAGGAAAATATGTGATATTTGTCATATTTGGGGGGAAAAAAGTGGCGGTTGTATTCTACATTCTTTCCTAAGTTTTAAATAAAACCAATCATTAAGTTTTTTCGAGAATACCACTAGTGTATAAATATGGGCTTTTTATTTAACACAACACTGATTCTAGATCTTGCCTCCCGGCTGCACTGATAGAGATCAAGCGTTTGATCAAAGTTCAAAATTTTGTTAAGATCAAACAAATGTTTTGATAGATTGATCAGATTGATCTGGCCTTTATGCTATATAGTACTCACTCCCAAAAACAGAGACACAGATGACATCAACTTTGTCTTTCACATCCAAGCGTGTGATATCCCCAAGGCACAACTCAATGTAGCATTTGCCGCAGGACTGCGTGTCGATTACCAGTGTGTCTTTGACCAGGAACCCAGACATAATTGTTGGAGGTGGGCAGCAGGTCTTTCAACAATTTCAAAAATACAGTACAAACTACAAATCTATCTAAGATGGTTTAGTAATCGAGTGATCCTTAACAATAATGAATTGACACTGTTGACTGTGAGAGACCGGTTGATATAAACAATCCTAACTTATTATATATCTGCACAGACTGCACTCAACACAGCTAGTACAGCTAAATAGTGCAAAAGTAGGAACCGGCAGTGAGCGCTGTAACTATATCCAGGTACCCAACTTCCAGTTTCTGATAATAGCCATCAGGACAGAGCCAAAACACGCTGACAAAGATAAGCCAGATGAGTCACGCACGAATGATTCATCATTTCAATAATTATGTCCACCCACATATAAGAAGTTAGTGAAGGTCAATTTCTCGTACTGTGTTCAGTGGCGTAGCCAGGATTTTCAGAGTGGGGGAAAAAAAAAAATTGAGAAAATTTACCGACACAAAGCTCACATGAAGTATTATTTGTTTCCCCCCAGAATGGACGATCTCTAAAGTCGCTCGGGGGTGGCGGGTGGGGGTAGGAGTGTCAATTATATTTTTGCACTCAGTTTTTGCATGCATGCCCAGGTGGAGGTTATTTCCAACCCTCCCCAAACACCGCTTAAAACAACAAAGAAATACCAACAAGTTTGTGAATTTACCAACAAACACTATTTTCCCCCTTGGCTACGCCACTGACCGTGTTAAATACATTGTGTATATATTTAACTCTTAGTGGGGGTCCTTATGTCGTCAGGTGTTTTCTAAGACCTAGAAGCAATCTGAAGCCAGTTTTGGAATTCTTAGAGGGTCTATATTAAGGATTTACATGTTTACAACAAATCTTTTTGAGTTAACACCCCCTTTGGCGGCCATTTTGAAAATGGCGGGAAAATATATACTTTTGTCCATAACTCCAGAAGTATACAGGTTATAGTTTACATTTTAATATTTTTTCAATATTTTATGGGTCGGGGATTCCAAAAAGATCACTGACAATTGAGAGAAATTCATTGTTAGGTACAAAACTGAAACCACGCCCATTTTAGATGATATGCCACGCCTCTTAATGCTTATAGCTTAGTACATAGGCTATAGTTTATATTTTAGTATTTTATCACTATTTTATGGGCCAGGGATTCCAAAAAGATCACTGACAATTGAGAAAAATCCATTGTTAGGTACAAAACTGAGGCCACGCCCATTGTAGATGATATGCCACGCCTCTTAATGCTTACAGTTTCCCAGTTTGGTAAGTATGTAAATGAATACACGTTTAAACCCCTGCCGGCAATTGATGACTGACCCAACCAGGTTTTACCATTTTTTTAATATTCCCTGATGAGTTCCACAGTGTAATTGAGGAAAGATGGGTGAACAAGAGCTTAACATCATAATACCCAGTGATTTTTCACCCTTTAAGTCCCTAACCATTCACAAAATCGTGTGGTTAATACTATTTCCAGGCAGTGAGGATTTTCCTCACAATTTATTGGGTTGAGTCTTGAAGACGTGAAACGGGAAAATTTGCTGTTACTATTAAGAGATTCAAATAGAATAAGGCAAGGGGGAATTCCCCCCCCCCTTTATAAAAGGTCCCACTTTTGAATTTTATTTATTTGTTTTTATTTATAATCTTGAGTAGTTTTGTTTGTAACCAGTGTAGTTAATGAGTTTCTGTAACTAAACAAACAAAATCTCATAAACTGGCCCAAAATTTCTTTAAATGTTCAAAAACCATTCTTAAATGTTTTTCGTAAATTTTTTGAAATTTAATATTTTTTTCCGTTATAATAATGTTTTTGGTTTTTAGTACAAATTTCAAACCAAATTGATTTTATTTATTTTTTTTTTTAGGTGGGTGGGCTCAGGTTGAGGAGTGGGGTGGGCCTGGGGGAGGGTTAAGACTGGCTAACGTTTAAGGGCGGTCATTGGAATTTGGAATAATCCTTTGAAATTTATACCACTGGCGGCCGTCTGATAATTCCCCCGGCAAAATAAAACTTAACTGAAATTAGAAAGGGCTCAAATCGTCAGCAACATCACAAAGAGCTAAAAAGAGCACTGGAAATGTCTACAGGCAGAAAATCACGTTTGAAGGAAGGCACTTTTTCAAAATCACCATATCTACATCATTCTGTTGGCCGAACTGTATGATTTTTGTATGAAACAAAAGCTTATTACAATTAGTATTTTTGCAATTGATATCATTAACAGTACAAAAATGCCTTAATTAATTAATAAAACTATTTGGCACTTTGTGAAAACGCGAAAATCGGAAAACCTTATCATTTTACCCACAAAATCAAGTATGAACTTGCCAGTTTTACTTGATGACAATGAATTTTTAAATGATAATTTTGATTATTATTTTGTCCTATACGACCTCCGTACCATATAGTAATGTGTTACTATATTTCATCTGTTAATAAATCTTAGGAAATCGTTACGATATCGTTACGAATCGTTACGAATCGTTACTGTGGAGTGCCATGGTCGAGCGGTTTAGTGCATCGGATTTGTGTTCTGGTGGCTGAGTCGTCAGAATGTGGGTTCGAATCCCGATCGCGACCGTGGTACTTGTGTCCTTGAGCAAGACACTTTACCATAATTGCTTCTCTCCACCCAGGAGTAAATGGGTACCTGTGAGGGCAGAGTTGGTTGCTGTGTTTGATTAGCCCATATGCGCCGAAATGGCAGCAATTGAGCTGTATACTCCCCAGGGAGCTGAGATGGTTTCAGGAATGATTTATGCACCTGATGAGCACGGGGTAATAATGTACAGCGCTTTGATACCTTGTTTAAGAGCGCTTTAAAATGCCCTATATTATTATTATTACGGTATTATTACGATAAACTATTGCTTGAAGTTGTTCGTAATGTACGTTGGACGTAAAGCCTAAAACCTTTTGATAAGGATGTTAAGTAATTTCAAACTGGAAACTTCTATAACATTATCAACATTTTAATTAATAAATCATAAGAATTACATAAAATGAGATGAACAATTAACTCTTAAACACTGATTTTATACAACGAAATGTTAAAACGGTAATATCCAAAAGTAATTTTTAAAAAATATTGAGTTCATTCTTCATATTAGTTATAATCTATACAAAGTGTAAGTAAGACTAATTGCGGTGACACCACGTGAAATTCTCTATTGAGTAGTAATTAGTTCTGAAAAGAACTGGAACTAATTGCTACTCAATAGAGAGTTTCACATGGTGTCACCGCAATTAGTCTTACTTATCCTCTTCACCATGCAGAGCTACAAGTTTTACAATTGTCTTATTGTTGTCTTACTGTATACTGTTATGACTAAACAAAATGGTGCACTGAACTTAAATCCTGATTTTATATTTTAAAAAAACAATTGAATGTACGGTTTGATCAACATTGCAGAGCAAACCTCTACATTATACATGTATCCTACATGTATTTCAGATATACAGTTTACTTACAAATTTACAGATCAGGAAATAAACTGATGAAAATTATAATTATAATTGTATAAAGGTTCCATCAGACTTAATAGTTGAGGGGCTATATGAAAATGTTCAGTATAGTCATACATGAATACACAAATTATATATACAAGTTAATAAAAAAATCACTAATATTTATGAAATATTATTTAGAATCACATTCGTTAATTTAAACAGTTCATATCACAAAGCTTTTACAACGCCAGTACCAAAAGCAGTGTAAATTTAGGGAGAGGCCGACCCCCGGCCCAGATTTTTTAATAAGCAAGGAGAAGAAATATATATATATATTACCGGGTACTTAAGAAATGCTGATTTATATCCCATAATTCCGACTGCCAATTTATCCAACATAATTTTAAAAATATATGGTCCATAGAAAGGTTTTTTCGTATCGAGCAAAAATAGCGATATGTCAGTATATTGATGAAATAATAAGTATATTAAATGTCTGCCGTATTGCCTTTAGGATAAAGGCCTTGCGTGCGTTTAATTCTGGCAATGGTGTCTATATCCGTGATTATAAAATTTTGTAAGTTTAAGATTATAAAATTTTGTAAGACCAAGGCTTAATTTTGCATTTTAAGGCTTGATGGATTAGTTTGGGGAATTTAACCGTAGGGTTTCATATCAATTTTAACATGTCTTTTGTGTTTTGGGTTTCATATCAATTAATTTCAACGTGTCTTTGTGTTTGATGATAAACAAAATCAGATATATAGATTATTTTTATCACGCTGCAGCAGTGGCGCAACGAAAGAGGGGCAGGGGGATGGCAGGATTTTTGAAAACATTTCGGAAATTTCGGCTTTTGGGAGAAAATAACATAATAAGCAAGGAGAAGAAAAAACATAGTACCTATTACTTAAGGATTGCTGATTATTCCGATATCCCATAATTCCGACTGCCAATTTATCCGCCAGGCGACCCCCTGGCCCGCTTTTGACATAGATTTCAGTAATAAAGAATGGTTTCATGTACGGAAAATACTTCTTATATAAAGCTAATATTCTGACTGCTCAATACAAATTTTCATTAGTCGGACAAGCAATCCAAAAAACTGAAGGGACTTTTGTTAGAGATGTTTCTGACAACAACCAGGAAGCCAACTTTTCATCTGACTCTCACAGCTTCGGCCTATTATTTCCAACTCAATAGCAACACAATATCCAGAACTGGTTAACCCTTTCAGTACCAGCCCATTTTTCACAGTGTGACATTCCATACCAGGTAAATACTGGTGCAGATAATCCCTTGTGTACCATAGCAATTTTGGTGGCTTCTAATGAAGAGCGCCACCATTCTACACTCTGTAGTTAATGTACATGCACATGTGTGCAATTCCACTGTACAGCATGCAGCTTTAAGTATTACAAATAACATTTGGAAAATTTGAAACTTTGCATGATTACATTCATTCATTCATTCATTCATTGATGGTTTATTACACTAAAAATGTCACATGGCAGCCAAAGGCTGAATTGCGTGCACTTTTTACAATGTGTTACAATTAATACAATTAAAATAAAACAATTACAATTTCAGAATTTAAAATGTATATACATACAAACACGGTAAAACAGGTGTAATAAAATAATTAAGAAATTAAAAATATGTGGCTAAATAATGTAATAATTTATATGTGTGTTGTAGTGTTAAGTAGATTAATAAAATACGGAATGGCACTGTTACGAAATCTCTGAGTTTTACAGAAATACTGTTGATATTTAACCTTTTGTCTCAAAAAACAGTCAACAGGATTTTTCAAAGGGAGCCAATTTTGATACTGAGGATGGCTAGCTAAAGCAGTGGCAAAATCAACACAGATATTGTGTCTTCTCACTTACAGGGTTTGAAATTTACATACTGATAGGGCCAGGTTGTAAGATACATAATCAACACCAAGGATAATTCTACAGGCTCTTTTTTGGATACTTTCTATCAGATTAATCTGTTTCTGAGTAAGAGCCTTATTGAATACTGGGACACATTTACAATTTCTAACATAATGTTTACGCCATTCTGAACTATCTATCTATTGATTGAAGGACATTCAATCAATGACCCCCATTCAATGTTGGTTGGGATTGTGGGCACACGAACACAGTTGTTGACCAACATTGAATAGGAGGGGGCGGAGGGGAGGGAGGGGTAGGGGAGCCAAGAGTGATGGAGATTCGAATGTGTACAAAGAGTGGCCAAAAAAACTGATTAATTTACAATAACAAATCCACTTTTTGGTTATAATTTTTATGAAAATACATTCACCGGCGATTGCACTCTATTTTGAACAGTAAGGTTGAATAATTATGCTCGTTAATATAGTTTACACATAAATCTAAGGTGTCTGCTTACCACAACAATAATTAGTTGTTGGCCAGTCGGTTACCTCAAAATAGGTTGTTTGCAATTTATGCAAAGTGCAAAGTATGGTATTTCTCAAAGCAAGGAACTACGCACATCGGATATGTACATTTTTTACATATCATCCTCGTTTGTTTTCTATTGTGTAATCGCCGGTTGCTACAAACAATGCAGTCACGTTTTCTTCCGGAAGGGTTTTTGCCAGGATAATGCATTTTCTCCATCAGCCGAACAGGAAGGTTATTCGCATTGGATCGTGTAAAACGCAGCATTGTATTACGTTCCCAACCTGTGAGTAGGCCGTCTATGACCAACGGCGGATCTAGGCCCAAAGTTTAGGGGGGGCCAAATGCTCAGTGGAGGGGCGTATTTGCGAGCGCAAAACGTTTCTGGTGGGGTTTGTTTGTTTTGTGGGGCTAGACGACAATACTTGATTTAGTATGAAATTTCAGTGATAAGCTTTGGATTTGAACCCGCAACCTTGTGATTGTAGGCTAGGTCCTGCGGTCTAACCACTTGACTAATGCAGGGTTTCCGGAAATGCTTAGCTTCTGGTTGCTCTGAGCGGACAAATATTATTCATAAATAGATTAGCTTTTTCCACTGTACATGAGCCCTATAATGGTCGTTGAAATACCTGTATGGCAAAATGTGGCGATTGGAGGAAACAACAACAATCAGTTAAAGCAAGAAACTAAAGTTCAATCGATGGACACCGCTTGTGGCGAAGTACTCAATAACCCGAGTGGTGGTTGGGAGACGGTCACGATGAGCTTGAAGGAGGATGAGAGACTCCAGGCGATCCTCTCTCATGGTTGAACGCAAAGCAGTCAGGGTACGCTCCACCTTGGAGTGTGCAAGTTGTAAAAGTTATTAATGCAAATTAATGTTTAAATAAAGCCGCCTGAAATAATCCATTGATGACACAGAACTCTGGAATTAACGGCAGTTATTATTGATCAAATTGATCCTTTCTACAAAAGGGTAGATTTTCAGAAAACAATCATTGACATGTTTTAAGATATGGCCACTCATCTGGGTTAGGCTGGTGCCCGCATGGAGTCCCCAGAGTGTTATGGTATGTACATACATTATTGTGTAATCTACACAGTGCTGCAAAAACAGCCCACTGTATTTTACGTTGATACTTACTGCTCATATGACGATGGAAGACGAATCTTTCAAGTCACTGCTCCTGCTCGTACTCACAAGATTGAAATGCGTTTTATGCACGCGATGTTCGCGCCAAGTCTAAACGTAGGCCTACATTGCGGACGTTGCATGGCTCACCTAATATCCAGGAAACCCCACACAACCAGTCGCGTGTGCATAAGCCATGCATACAATCACCGTGTACGCCTCGTCTAATGCAGCTTGGCTTAACTGCACAAACTACCATTGCAAATTTTGTGGCAATGTTGGATCGTGAGTAGGATTATGAACACATTCATGTAGCCAATCAGTGTGTTGTAATTTGCATACTTTAACAAAAGCTGAACGTATAAGCAAGACTTAGCTGCACAAGGAGGGGCGTAAAGTTGTGGGGTTTTGTTTTGTCTCTCTTTTCCCCTTTTTTCTTCTTTCTTTCTTTTCTTTTCTTTTTTTTTTTTTTTTTTTTGGGGGGGGGCGTACAGCTTCGGTTTTTTTGGGGGGCCATGGCCCCCGTTGGCCCCCCCCTGGATCCGCCGTTGTCTATGACTTGAAGACGGAAGTCAAGATTACTGACATGCTTGTTTGTTGGTATGCTGTTGAAAATTACCGTGGCATTGAGCATGGATATGTTCAACATACTGAAAAACACTCGTTTCCACCATTTCAAACTTCTGTGTGTATGTGTGTAGTACTGAAAAATTTGATTAGCGAGATCGGTTCCTCCCATGAATTTGTTGTAGTTATCTATAGATTTGGGCTTAGCAATTTCACGAAATCCACTTTCGCTCTTATTACACCGAATTTGTTTTGTAATTACTTGGCAATCACCTACATTTGTACAACATTTTTGTTATCATGCCAAACAATGCATAACTGACCAGCCTTCTCATAAAATGTTGGGTTATCTCCCTTTTTCATTCTATTTGTCTTTGGGTGGGCTGCATTCGGTATTCCCTGTGCAGTATAACGCACTGGACCACAACATCCAAATCCTAATTGAGACAGTTTGGATACCAGAGCTGGTCTGTTAAAGTAATTATCACAATAAATTACATGTCCTTTATGTTCAAGTCCATTTAGAAGTTCAACGACGACTTCTCCTGGGATGGTTAGGTCAGAGGGATGGCAATTTGAGGGGGATGAATCGGTATCTACATGTACATGTAGCCTTCTTGAAGTTTTTGTCTCCTTGGCAGCAGCTCCTGTGTACAGCATCCACGAATAGGTGTAACCCGTCTCTGACTCGTTCAAAGAGAATGCCTTAATTCCCCATTTGACCGGTTTTCTGGGCATGTACTGTAGAAACCCGAGGCGTCCCTTAAATTTGAGCATACTCTCATCAGGTGATAGGTTCTGTCCAGGGTAATAGAGGCTGCGAAATTTGGGGAGGAGGACATTCAGCAAAGGCCTAACTTTCTTAAGCTTGTCACATCCAGAGGCTGGTTCAGGCAACCGGTTGTCGGAGAGGTGAAAAAATCGCAGAATGGAAATAAATCTATTTCTTGACATTATGGATGGATAAAATGACATCCGTAGAACTTCATATGTTGACCAGTACATACTGTACTGAGGCGACTTGTTGATGCCCATAGCAAGCAGTAGCGCTACAAATGCCATCATTTCATTCGAGTGAGTGGGGGTCCAGGAGGTTTCTGAAACAGTTTGCTCTGCATAGCGGTTTGTTTCGTCTACAAGCAGATCCCAGACGGCACTGCAGAAGAACAACTGGAATACCTGTACTGCAGAAAGGCCTGAGAAGTCACCTGCAGGACCAGAGCTTCCGGTGAAGTGCATCGGCTTCCTGTTGAGATGACTGATCTCTTTCCAACCCGATCTGAAGTCTGTTTTCTTCCATCTGGATTTGGCATTTTTCTGCGGAAGGGAATAGACAAAATGCATGAGGGTGCTTTTCGTCTATCACACAGTATAATTTATGAAAAGTGTGCCTAAAATTGGCACTATTTCCGCTGTTTTTTGATGACCAGATTGATGAAATTTTGGGGACTTTTTTTATAATCTCGTAATACAATAATTTTAATTTGGGGGGAAGGTCCACAGTTATCATGGCAACGGTTGTAATGTAATTAAATATCCATTTGTTTTTTAGTGTCATGCAAAAATCATGCAATTGCATATATTTCGTCTTTAATAACATGTTACACGCCATCTTCTATATTTTGAATACATAAATGAATAACATAATCATGTGATAAATCTTTTAATCCAACATGGCCGCCAATGGTGGCCATCTTGGCTTTTTAAATTGGCGGCCATTTATTTAGAGTATAGATGTTTGGTGTGGTTTTTTTGTTGGGGGGGGCAATAGTTTACTCACGATCTCGTCAAACATGAAATTACGCGGAAAAGAGCATACGTAAAATAGAACTGGCATTTATCTACACTCAATGTTAAATTCGTTGCATACAGCTTAAAATGAAGCTATTCTCCAAAATCCAATTAAAAACTGATGTTAAAAGGGTAGGCTAGTGCCTAACTAATGTTATACGGTCATGACCTACACAATATAAATACCTCATCCTGCGGATCCACGTCGCTCGAATGTCCTTTTTCGCCTTCGCTTGAGGATTCATCATCATCCTGATCATCGCTGCTAGTTTCATCATTCTCCGTGTCGATCTCCATTTCCGAGTCACTATCATCAAATATCTCTGCCAAAATGGCAGCATTTCTATCGCTGTCCATGATTAAGTTTCGATTCGGCAGCCACTATCCCGCAGCCACTTTTTCTTTTGAATAACGCGCTGGCTGGGGGGGGGGGGACGCTAACTGTGCGCGGATTAATTAAATCGTCGATAGAGGGTGACCGTCATGAAATTCGCCTAAGCATTTTGGCTGGGGACCAATAAGCTCCGCCGGTCGTAAAACAATACGTTTGCAAAGGTGCCATTTGTATCCCCTGGTCTGGAACAATGACCACAAATATGTGCCATTTGGCGCCCGCGGTATGGATAGGGTTAATCCGTCACTTCGTTACAGCATTTCATATGATCAGGCCATTGGCATGTGTGGTTCCAATTGACAAAAAGATGGATGCTTCTATTTTAGTTAGATAATTCGACTCAATTAATAAAGTTAAATATCCCATTTAAGAAAAGCTTCTTATACAAAATAAAAGACAATCCGCCCACACGCCCACAATTACAACAACTTATGGCGTTTGGATTTCTGAAAAAAAGTGAAATTTTGAATTTGAGTACCGGTACATAATCTCAATAGTGCATTGAACCCATGGGCTATCGCCTTGGGAATATTAATATACACACATCTCAAAATCCAACCAGCGAGGGTTTATTATATTGAAGAAATTGCCAATTCAATGACTGCCGTATTGCTTTTGGGATGAAGGCCTTTATTGCGCTTAATTCGTGATGATAAAATTTGCAAGTTTACGATGGTAAGACCAAGGCTTAATTTTGCATTTTAAGAGTTGATGGATTAGTTTGAGGAATTTAACCGGAAGGTGCCGTGTCAATTTCAACGTGTCTTTGTGTTTTATGATAAACAAATTCAGCAGTGGCGTATAGCTAAGGGGTGGGGGGGGGGGGGGGATATTTAACAACATTTTGGAAGTTGGGCTTTTTGGAGAAAATAACATGAAAAGCAAGGAGAAGAAAATATATAAGAATTGCTGATTATTCCGACAGCCCATAATTCCGACTGTCAATTTATCCAACAGAATTCTTCGGCCAAGGTCTAGTAAAACTGCTCGTTAATATTGCTCCAACCAGTAGCGTATGGCTGTCAAGGATTAGTACCAGTAAATAACAAACTCAAATTAATAAAATGAAGGGTCACTGTTTTAATCATCAGCTTGCACGAGGGCGTTGTGCAGTCTTCCGATTGGACAGCGCCAAAAATTACTTTTATACAGTTTCCGACATCCGAATTTCATTAAACAAAATGTGTTCGTTTAATAACGATATTATCTTGTAAATTTCACTTTTGAAATTTTTGGGTTCTCTTGAGCCAAACACGGGCGATATATGCCTATTTATCTTATAGGCCTACGCCTTACTCATTGCCATGGTCGAGCGGTTTAATGCATCGAATTTGTGTTCTGATGGCCGAGTCGTCAGAATGTGGGTTTGAATCCCGACCGCGACCATGGTGCTTATGTCCTTGAGCAAGACACTTTACCATAATTGCTTCTCTCCACCCAGGGGTAAATGGGTACCTGAGAGGGCAGAGTTGGTTGTTGTGTTTGATTAGACCATATTCGCTGAAATGGCAGCAATTGAGCTATTATTATTATTATTATTATTATTATTATTATTATTATTATTATTATTATTATTATTATTATTATTATTATTATTATTATTATTATTATTATTATTATTATTATTATTATTATTATTATTATTATTATTATTATTATTATTATTATTATTATTATTATAATACCACTTCACCGTGTGACTGTGTGAAATAACATGTAAAAATATGCAGAGGCAATGCATATTTGAAACTTGTTCTTTCCTAAATATCAAATTACATTTTGATATGAAAATCTACTTGGGCCTATAAATACATTACTTACATAACGATTATGCTTCCCTGACGATATGGAGCGCGCCAAGTTTGGCCAACATTGTATCTTCGTAACTGCATGCACCACTATCTATGGTTACTACCAGATCAATGTGGACGTGATCGCAGAGCGTTCGGTCCACGTGTTTTCAAACAGATCAGTATAACTAACACTTGTGGATCGAAGCTGGCAAAGAAACTGGATATGACAGCGCCCCCATTTGACAGAACTAGTCTTTCTTGGTGTCATCATCTCAAAGTTTCTACATGAATATGCCTCCACCACATATATTTACAATTCATGACCATGTGCACTTAATTTCTTATTTTTGTTTTGCATTATGGAAATAGGAAAGAATGTAGAATACAACCGCCACTTTACTATCCATATTATGACAAATATCAGAGATTTTCCTAAAGGAGAGGAAAGTGTAGTCAAGCGAGGATTGGAAATGATACTGTGGGAGATTTCGAGCAATGAATGTATGCACATCCAGTGAGATGTTGGCCATTTTGTTGTCTGCTGTAAAATACATGCTTAGACCTGCTTAGATATTGTGTGGCGGTTGGGTTCAACATTCTTTCCAAAATGGCTGTCGAATTGAATTTGAATCCAAAGTCATGTCTGCTGGTGAGCTGGTCTGCCGCCCTCCCCCACCTCCTGTCACAGGCAAATCCAGAATCTGTCATGCAGAGTATCACACCAATTACCAACAACCCAAATAAAAACAATAAAAACAGTTTCAATTTGTTTGTCAAGTTGACTTTTAATGTATTGCTATTTTTTTTGTAAATTAAACAAACAAAATTGGACATGTCAACATCACATTCTTACTTAAAGTTGGCTTAAAAATATATCAAATTTAATATCTACATAAAAAATATTCTCTGACCTAATGCTGCATACATGCATGAATTGATATAAAACATAAAATATAATATTTTTTCTATCAGTTTAGTTGCGTTAGCTAATTATGTAAGTTGAATTCAATATTTCTCAATATTTTTATTAAAATATTCTTAGACAAGTATGTAATTAAGTTTTGAGCAGAACTTCATCATGACCTTGGTTCGGTGATGTGTGGTTCAGCAATGTGTAGGTAAGATATACATGTACATGATATCAACATGCACAGTAAATATTCTACTTCATCACCCCTATGAATCTGAAGCCTAAGATCTCATGATTTATTCACACATCTGTTACTAATAAGATGCGTTATTTTACTTGATAGATGAGTAATTTATGTATCACATTTTTTTACTTTTTGAAATTTCTCTATTAAAAACCCTCCTACTACTACAAGGGTCAAAATCAGTCAAAATGTTGAAATACTTCCCAAGGTATATCTAGTGCACTTAAAAGTTGAACACTGTCAAACCTTACGTGTAGTAAGTACATTTACAGGTCAAAATGAGTCGACTGTTTTTTAATGGTAAAAGCATTGCCTGGTATTGCTCAGGATGGTCAAAATGACCAGTCAAAAATGTCCCTGTGTGCACATTTGGGTCAACAGTCAAAACAGGCAGTTGACTGGTTTTGACATCTACAGCAATCTCCCACTAAAGTGCATCAATAGTAGGAGGGTTAAGTAAAGGCTGTTTGTGGTGACACCATTTGATTTTTTTTGCTCCATTTTGAGTTGTAATTAGTTCTGAAAAGAACTGGTGGTTACAACTTGACGTTTCGATCAGTATGCTCTGATCGTCTTCAGGAGAATGCCGGACTCTGGGAGACGCTGCTTCTTAAAGTAGACTAGTGGAGGGATTTGCTCTAACACTGGATGCTGGTGGATTAGTGTGTTGTTGTGTGTTGTTGTGTGCAGGTGGGAACTGGGATTCTTGGAGTGGGGCGAGAGGAGTGTGTGCTCGCGGATCCTCCAGCAGTCTACTTAAGCAGCAGCATCTCCTGAAGACGATCAGAGCATACTGATCGAAATGTCGAGTTTTGACTGCCAGCCAGTTCTTTTCAGAACTAATTACTACTCAAAAATGATTTGTTTTAAAAAAAAAAAATTTCACATGGTGTCACCATAAACTGTCTTTACTTACTCTTTTCACCATGCAAAGCTATTGCAAAAATATTGCGTTTGGAGAGTATTATATAAGACAGATAAAATATAACTATATCTCAATATAACTATATCTCAAGTTAATTACAAATGTGCATAATGTGAAAGACATTTTGAAATGGTAAGATACACTTGTAACCCATTTTCTGATTGGGTTGATAATTGGTGGATCGGGGTGGGGGTAAGAGAAAATGTTTACACCCCCCCCCCCCCAACCAAACAATCAGCCAAAAAAAAATTTGTTTTTAATTGGTATTGTAATTTTAAGTAAGGCAACCTCACATCTTATCAATTGTCACTTGATCAATTGTCACATGTATGAATGCCAAAATACAAATTGTTCAAGGGAAGATACATCATTGGTATTTTCAGCAAAATTGCTTCTATGAATATGCTTCCTTTCTTTAAATCACAAAGATAACATAAAGATAGCATACATAAAGATAACATAAAGATAACATAAAGATAACACAAAGATAACACAAAGATAACATAAAGATAGCATAAAGATAACATAAAGATAGCATAAAGATAGCATAAAGATAAAGATAACATAATGATAGCATACATAAAGATAACACAAAGATAACACAAAGATAACACAAAGATAACACAAAGATAACACAAAGATAACACAAAGATAACACAAAGATAACACAAAGATAACATAAAGATAGCATAAAGATAGCATAAAGATAACATAAAGAAAGCATAAAGATAAAGATAACATAAAGATAGCATAACATAAAGATAACATAAAGATAACATAAAGATAACATAAAGATAACACAAAGATAACACAAAGATAACACAAAGATAACACAAAGATAACATAAAGATAGCATAAAGATAACATAAAGATAACACAAAGATAACACAAAGATAACATAAAGATAGCATAAAGATAGCATAAAGATAACATAAAGATAGCATAAAGATAGCATAAAGATAACATAAAGATAGCATAAAGATAGCATAAAGATAACATAAAGAAAGCATAAAGATAAAGATAACATAAAGATAGCATAACATAAAGATAACATAAAGATAACATAAAGATAACATAAAGATAACATAACATAAAGATAACATAAATATAACAAAGATAACATAACATAAAGATAACATAAAGATAACATAAAGATAGCATAAAGATAGCATAAAGATAGCATAAAGAAAGCATAAAGACAGCATAAAGATAGCATAAAGATAGCATAAAGACAGCATAAAGATAGCATAAAGATAGCATAAAGATAACATAAAGATAGCATAAACATAAAGATAACATAAAGGTAGCATAAACATAAAGATAGCATAAAAATACCATAAACATAAATATATTATAAAAAATAACACAAAGATAGCATAAAGATAGCATTAACATAAAGATAACCAAAAATAGCATAAAGATAAATAAAGATAGCATAAACATAAAGATAACATAAAGATAGCATAAACATAAAGATAATATACTTGAAGCAAAAAGGCAACTTTTTGAAAAAAAGTGCATTCTGTTTTGTGTTTTCTCTGAAATGACAGCACTTCACCTCAAATTAGCTTTCAAACATTTATCTGGTAATTTTGTAATTAGGTACATATTAAAGTTGTACCTTCCCTTAAAAATGTCACTTTAATTATAATCACTACTATCCGACACAAAATCCCTGATATTGTCAGACATCATTTCAAACTGTACACAAATGTGACATGGTTTATGATTATAAAATTATGGTATTATACGTATTTATCAAATATAATTTCAATACGCCAATCTAGATTGAACCCCTAATAAAGCCCGCCAACCCTTGCAATGTTGAAATCCTTGGTAGAGGTAAGGGTGAAAAATTCATTCAGACACACCTAAGGGAATGGATTTTAGCTTGATAGTCAATCCATTAGTAAGGCACATTTGATTCAGATTCACCATCAAAAATAGTGTGTGTTTGCAAAACAGACAGTTTGGAATACTTCAGCAATATACTTGTACATGTACTGCAAAGAAGTGTACATAAATATGAAATTGGCCCCAGGGTTTTACCAGAGGTATAAACTCCTATTAAGCATAGCAATTTTATACACAAAAAAGGTACACCAATATTCTACTATAAATACATGTATATACACAAGATATACCAATATAGAATTTGATTGCAAAACTGATTAAACATTACGTACAATGAATAAAACAAAATTAATAAAAAACGGAAATGCTTTAAAGGCCTACCCATTTCTCCGATAAGTTTTGAAATTCAGAGAGCAATGCAAGTCGCACTACCCTTATTCTGTTTTGTTCCATCTTGTCCAGGTGACTGGTTTGAACCGGTTTTATCTGTTTTGCCTGGCTGGCTTGAACCGGTTTGAACTGGTTCACCTAGCTGGTTTGAACTAATTTCATCCTGAGCCAGATTATCAGTGTGTGAATGAACTTTGCCATTTTCCTCAGTGGGTCCAGAACCAGTCAAGACCAGTTCGTCAGTGCAACCTGCTGGCTGGTTTGAACTCGTTCCTTCTTGTTTATCCTGAGCTGAGATATCAGGGGATGCCGTGCCGTCCTTCTGCTCCTCTTTTAAGGAGTGATTCTCAGATGGGGGCTGCTTTGACATGTTGATGTCATCAGATGTCTGTGCATTGGTGTTGTCGTTGAATGATAATGACACTAAGTACTAAAAAGAAATAAGAGAAATAGAGATGACCTTACTTTGTCTGTCCATCCATCTGATTTTCAAAAAAGGAATGTGGGTTTCGAAACAGAGCCAGAAAGAAAGAGATGGAGAGAATGATAAGAGAGCAACAAGGTGTGACAAAATATACCAGGGGTTTGATTTGACAAAAGTGAAAAATCCTGGAAAATGGGTAGCAGGCCTGGGTCTCCCTTTGGTCTGGAGGACAAAGGCCCCTGATGAACCTCCTGGATGTTTAATTTTGGAGGATTTACAGAACTCTCCACATCCCCACAAACAAGAAACTAGATATGTTGACACATACAGGCTACTTATATCTTTCGTTGGTGGCTACTTATCTCCTTTCAAGAAAATTTTGGGGCGAAGGCAGATTTGTAAAAAAAAACTGAAATCAGGAAAAATCCTGAGAAATCGTCCCTAATTTGCCATAGTGACCAATCCGACTTTTTTCAATTTTAAGTTTTCCCGCCCATTAGTACATTCAGGAAGAGACCTACCATTGTATCTAATCCACGTGCATGTATTCCTTATAGTTTTGGAGATAGAGCATGCATTCAAAGGACGAATGCTCTAACTGGCTATTTTTGTAATTTGGCAAAGTGACCAATACCGCATTGGTCACTATGCCAACTTAATTCGGGATTGGTCACTATGGCAAATTAGGGACGAAATAGGTGGAGGCTAGAAGTTAAGGCTGTGCGTATACAGTTATTTCTGGAACCGGATACCCGAAATTGAAAATCTTTGGATACCTGGATACAATTTTGTAAAACCACATAAATACTCCCGAATGTATAAAATAACCAGATATGAACACATGACTCATAAAAAATGTGGACTTACATGTACTGTAATAATTTCCCGCCTCTACATTAAAAACGACTCATAGTCATAGCATCCCCATTCCCCAAATTCTGTTAACAAAAAATCAAAGACTTCCATGTGTGCGGCTTAAATGTCCGGTTGAAATGGAACCGGGTAATGACAGTTTCGGTTGGGTCTTCGGGTACTCGGATACAGTAGAGTCAATGTAACAAAAATTTACCGACTGACAGAGAACAAAATTTACTGAGACACAGATAAACCTAATCCTATGAAAAAAAAAGTAGGATTTGAAGCTATGCATGGAGGAATGACGGTACGAGGAAGTTTGAAATACGGCTGTGCGTTTTCGGTTATTTCGGGAACCGAATACCCGAAATTGGAAATCTTCGGATATCCAGGTACCCGTAAACAATTTGTAAAAACACATAAATACTCTCAATATGTACACGAGTTTCTCTTGTTTACTTAGAGTCATAATAAATGTGGACTTACTGTAATAATTTTCCCTCCTCTACACTAAAAACGACTCGTAGCATCCCCATTCCCCACACAACAAAATGTTAACAAAAAATCAGAGACTTCCATTTGTGTCGCTTAAATCTTCAGTCAAAATTTTTGAAAGTCGTGTACGGGTAATTGGAACCGAAAAACTGAACCGGGTAATGACAGTTTCGGTCGGGTATTCGGATACCCTCCACAGCCTTAGTTTGAAATACATGTAACACCATGTACCATCTCAAATGAATAGTGTGTTGGTTCTGAGACAGAGGTTTGACAACTCAACGTTTCGATCAGTAATACTCTGATCGTCTTCCGGAAAATGCCGGATTCGGAGGTTGGACTCATTCGAGATATGAACATGGCACTAACGCAAGCTTCCTCTGAGAAAAATACTTTGAAGATGTTTAGTTGGACAGATATTTCTGTGTCGAGAGACAACCCTTACCTCTCCAACAGAATCTGCAGTGTTGTCTTCAAATGAGTTGTCAATTTGATATTTGAGTTTCATCACGTTAACGAGGGTTGATGATGGTTTGACTCCGTCGGTTGATTTTGTGGCTTTCCTGTAAAGTGAATGACAACATTGAACAGGTTTTCTCGTGAAAAATATTGTTTATGGTAAGGCATTTTTAAGAACATTTTGTGAGAAAAAATACCAGCATAATAGCTTTTTCACAGCACTACTTTGCAAATAAAAACTACTTTGGTCATTGCATATCAGGCATTGCTGAAAAAGGAATACGACGGATACTTTAGAAAGACTTGGCTTTTAACGATTCTAAATTATACAAACTAAAGTATCAGAGAAGGTTTACGGGAATATCAGTTTCAATGACAGAAAATTCTAAACAGCACAGGATAAAGCAAACAAACAAAAAGTATCCAGTTTCTGGTCAAAGATTGGCTTAAAATTCAGTGTGGTGACGCTTTTTTTTTTTTAAATATTTTTATTTACGTTTTTTTTTGCCAACCAGTAAAATATGTGATGCATGTATATACGGTTAATCGAACCAGATTTAATTTCCCATACTCAAAGTAAGTGACTAAGAGAGGCCGCATACCCCTATGCTAAAAAGTCATTTAAAAAAACAGTGTGGCAGAATTCCAATTCATCCAGCAATTTTGGATGCTATCGTTTCAATGCAAAAAAAAAAAAAAAAAAAGCAAACTAAAAATGCTGACATATTTGTTATTTGGTTTTATAATTTTTCAAATTTCTTAGTATTTTTTATATGATTTTTGAACATTTTGTTTTTAGCATTGGTTGCTATGGGAGTTATTTTAGTGGGGAGAACCAAGGTACTTCCCAATGGTACCAAGGCAATCCCAATCCTATGTAGGTTAGAGGGACTTTTATAATTGCCCGGGTACCATTGTGGAGTGGGTGACAACGACCCCTTCGGCACAACTAATTGGGAAATATGAGACAATTAGAATGTAGGATAATACCTTTGTGTCGTTATCTCCTGTAGAATCTGAAAAGCTGCTACATGGAGAGCCAACTTCGTTGGTGCTGCAATTTCATTGTTATGGCTGTCCAGCACATCCAGTGTGTCGTCGATCTTAGGAATACGTGCATTGCACAGCGCGGGCCACATTTTGTCCGCAGCGTTGACATCAGACGGCACCAGGCGAAAGTACACGGGCCGCTGCGGGAGAACATGGATATGAACCGGGAATATAATCCGGCCGGAGCTCATGCGTTGGCGTGACAGAGCTATGTTGAACTCTTCGCACTTCTCCTGTGAGTGAGTGTAATGTGGGGATAGGAATGCAACTATGTGTTTTGCCTGGTCGATAAGGGACAGTCGTTCCAGGTCTGATGATGGTTTCACTTTAACCGTAAGTCCGGCGACTTTGCCAAGCATCTTGGCTAGGCAGAGAGCATATTTCTCATCCTCTGCGGCATAGCTGAAGGCAACATCACACTCGCTTGCCTCATGCTTGGGGCATTTTGGCAAAGAATTAGGAAGCTGTGTTGGGAATGATGATCGTTTCACGATCAGTTTCTCTTTGTCACCATACTGCATTCGAAATCGAAGACGTCGTATGCTTTCAATTACTGTGTCAAAATCAACTGTCAATTCCTGAAATCAAGAGTTAACAACAAAAATAAAACAAAGTTTAAAATACTGTGAAGTGTCTAGTTCGAGGACACAAGTATCATAGTGTCATTTACAGAGGTGTGATTTGAAAAATGTAAAAAATCCTGAAAAGTGTGTAGCAGGCCTGGGTCTCCCCTTGGTCTAGAGGACAAAGCCCCCTGAACCTCCTGGATGTTTAGTTTTTGGAGGATTTACAGACTCTCCACATTCCCACAAACAAGAAACTAGAGGTGTGGACACAATACAGGCTACTTCTTTCTTTCCTTGGTGGCTAGCTTCTCTTCTTTCGAGAAAATGTTGAGACAAAGGGAGGTTTGTAAAACAATCGTGAAATCAGGAAAAATCCTGAGAAGTCACAGGCCTGCATTTAGGAATCAAACCCAAAGTCTACGGACTTCGCCTTCGCCAAACACAAGTCAGAATAAAAGTCAGTGTGTTCATTTCAAAATAATCCTTCTAACATTCAAGGCACTCCATGGCTCTGCCCCACTCTACATATCCAGAACTTGTTGACTGTCAGACCAGGTTTAAGGTCGACCAGCATGTTCTTGGTTCCCCGGACTCGCTTATAGCCAGTTACGGGGACAGGGCATTTTCCTGTATCGCACCTAGGCTGTGGAACTCCCTACCAGAAGACCTCATCAGGGAAGTACACAGTCAGCAGCGACTCAAGACTCACACTTGCTTTTACATCTAGTTGAGAATTTTCTTGTTTACATTTAGACCAGCGCCTTTGAATGCTTTACAGTGTACTGCACCCTACAAATGCTGTGATACACATGCTGTGATACACACGCTGTGATGCACACGCTGTGATGGGTAGGCACTG
Organism: Zoroaster sp. YZ-2022; assembly: GCA_029582265.1. Classification (NCBI taxonomy): domain Eukaryota; kingdom Metazoa; phylum Echinodermata; class Asteroidea; order Forcipulatida; family Zoroasteridae; genus Zoroaster; species Zoroaster sp. YZ-2022. The sequence continues at coordinate 26,322,472 of CM055819.1, read as the reverse complement.
GCAAGGTTGTGGGGACCTATAACAAAAGGGATGGCAAGAACGCCGTACCTGTGGGGACATTTTCATGTCCCCACAACATTTTCGGTCCCCACAACTGTGTCTAATAGCGAGTGTATGTCCCCACAACTACGGTGCGTGACTGTGTGCACACGCTGTGATACACACACTGTGATACACACGCTGTGATACACACGCTGTGATACACACGCTGTGATACACACGCTGTGATACACACGCTGTGATACACACGCACACAGTCACACACCGTAGTTGTGGGGACATACACTCGCTATTAGATGCAGTTGTGGGGACCGAAAACGTTGTGGGGACAGGAAAATGTCCCCACAGATACTCCGTTCTTGCCTTCCCTTTTGTTATAGGTCCCCACAACCTTGCCAGTGCCTACCCTGTGATACACACACTGTGATACACACGCTGTGATACAAATGCTGTGATACAAATGCTGTGATAAAATCTTCTTTTTTTTTTTTTTTTGTATTTTCAAGGCATATAATCCACCACAAACTTTTCGGATTGCTTTTCGGATTGTGCCTCCACTGTATATTTCCTATACGTTATTTATATGTAATGTGAAGTGGAAATAAATGTTTCATTGAATTGTATTGCATTGATATTATTATTAATAAAGTCTTAAATTTGCTAGGCAGTGATATCAGGGGGCTAATTTAAGAGTTGCTTAATTATTAGCAGATAAAATTGCTTACCAGAAATATTAGCTTAGCAATAATTCTTTGGTTGCAAGCCAAACTTTCACACAAAATGTATGCATTTTAGTCGGTAGTCTGTTTTATATTGCTTAGCAAAAATATTTGCTTAGGATAATTTTTTGCTTAATTAGAAGCTCTATGAAATTGGCCCCAAGTGAATGCCCTCTATAACCCACCTTATCTTTCTCAAATACCACTTTCATCTCACTGCCCACATCTTTTCCTGCCAGCCAATCAACGGCAGCGGTGCATGTAGTTTCTACTGCCTGGCGGAAGTTTTCACCCTTGGCATTCACCATCTTGACCTTGGTGAATTCTGCAGTTATCCCAAATATGTCTTCAATGCAGAGGGGGATAAGCTTTAGAGTAGGAGACTGACAGAAAGAAACAAAACAGTACATTGGTTTAAAAGTTTGAGAATAATTTGCCGATGCTTTCACATTCTAAACAGATACAAAACATATTTATCCCTAACCCCCTAGGTATTCTGGCTAGGAACCTTCCTGAATCCTCCAAAATCCATCAAGTGCCCTTTTTGGAAACATGCCCTTATCTTCAGAATGCACCACGCATTTCCGTTGATCTTTCATATTCAGCACTTATGGCCTGTACTTCTTGCCAGGTAGTAATTTTGCCCCATTTGAAGAGGTGAAAGTACCAGTTTCCAACAGTGTTGAATTTACCCAAAAAGTACCCCTTGGAGGATGTTGTAGGATTTGGGGTAGTTAGGGTTAAAGAAACCAGCTTAATAGCATATTAGCTGCTTTTGTTGATAGTTTGTTTAAAATAAAATTGATGTTGTTAAACATAAATACTTATCCTACTCAAACTAACGTTCAAACAATGATGAAACTATCCCCAGCCTGTGTCCTCCCGGTTCTCCCCAGCTTAGAATTTGGATTCCTTAACCAGTTCGCTTCGGAGGCCGTGTATACACGCAATATTTTTTTGGACAGCGGATCGGAAAGCGTCTAAACACGCATTCCGATTTTTGTGTGTGTCACCGGGAGACTTGTCAACACGCCACACGTGGCGTGCAGTCGGGCGTGACTGACTTGTATACTGCAATGTCGTTTCCGGAGTCCATGGGGTCACGGTTCGGTGGCCCCGGACAAAATGCACTGCAAATACTGAACGAGTTCACTCTTTTCGTTGATTTTTGCCTAATCCCTTTATCCAAGACCTATTCCTTTGACGTACCAGCCAAGCATTTGTAAAAAGGGATTTATATCCATTGTTTACGAGGCATTCGATCTCTCTCCAGGTATGCCGTCTTTTCAACCGGGCGCTGGTCGCTAATAGGCCGTTGCATCGGGGCTTGCCAAAGGTCTAATTGTGCTGAACAAAAACAACCGTAATTAAAAAACTAGCCATTTAATTCTCAAACTGTCAATGAGTAAAGGTGTTTATTTGGGTATCCGAACTTAGTTTCATTGTCAAAAAAAATTATTAATGGCTAGAAATTTTTTCAGATTTTTCACTGAAAATAAACCCGCACGGGGGACCGGAAAAAAATTAATATTCCCGACGTCAACTGGTTAAAACATGTAAAAAAAATAATAAAAAGTCTGCATTGCCCCACCCCCCCCCCACCCCCTCCCCCTCCCCCCCCCCCCCCTCACCTCCAACCAAAAGAAAATCCCCCCTTGAACCAACCCTAGTTACGCCGCTGGTGTCATACTTTGATAATAATAATTTTGGGCAGTTACAAAAAAGTGTCCAAGGAAAGAAAAAAAATACTCAAGTATCAGTACCAGAGCTGCATGTTTTGACAGTTCCCAATAACTGCATCTTTACGGGCAACTTGGATTTGGCTTACAGCTGCTGCAAGTGTTCTCATTTTTATTCACAGTAAAGTGCTTTACCAACCAATGATGATTGATTTAATTTTGCCCTACACCGACGTATGTATAGCACTGCATACTCAGTGCTTTCCGAGTGTCTGTGAAAAAAGGCGACTCGAGCGGGATTCAAACCCATGACCTCCTGCTTACTAGTGCAGATGTCTTAACCTCTCGACCGCCGAGCTTGCCAATGATGCATGGAATTTGTCAAAACGCCTGTGTGCCGCACACAGTGCGTATGCATAATGCACAGGTATGCATTCAAAATTGGTTAGTCATGGCCTGTTCAGATGGCCGATGTTACATGGTGTGACATCAAGTGAAAACTATCTATTAGGGCTCAGGCGCTTACCTCTGAGCAATGCTTGGCCAATGCTAGGTTGTACTCCTCCTGGCAGATAGCTGAACTGAGGTACTTGTTGGACACCAGGGCCAGCATGATACGTGAGCCATCAATGGAATGGTACAACGTGCGCTGCCACGCACTACCTGCATGGACAATTGCAACCAGAGAATTGCAGTTTGTGTACTGATGTGCTTGTTTTAGTTCATTAACCCTAACCTTCCCAAATCCTCCAAAATCCTCTTTGCTAAAGTGAAGGATTTTGAAGGATTGAGGTTACATGCTCTTTGCTAAAGTGAAGGATTTATTGCATGGAGCAATAAACAGTGTCCACTGACCCAAGCACTCACCTTGCAATCACTACAACAAACATGGATGTACATGTACCATGGAAAGGCAAGTATGCCTAATAACCTCAATCCTTTAACATCCTTTACTTTAGCAAAGAGGATTTGGGAAGGTTAAGGTTAAGCTTGCTTCATTCCTTTACCAGATTTGAAAGTGACAGTTCCTGGTGGAACAGCTGCAGGAAGCAGACAAAAGAAGTGATAACTGACAGTCCTAATACCTACAAAGCGGCTACTGTCGTCTGGAACATCAATGACACTGCCACTGCTAATCCTTCACTAATCCTCCCTACACAATAGGCAGTAATGCGCTATATAAGAATGGAATATTATTATTATTATTATTATTAATCCTTTAACGGCCCTTTTGTCTGACCCAGGAGGGCCAAGTTTGGCTGGGTGCATTCAAGCATTGAACAAACTATCCTCTCAACTGTTCGAATATTGAATCGTCTTTCAATAGTTTGAAAGGGCTCAATGGCCCAGTAAGACTGTTGGCCTTTTGCTTGTTCGTTCGTTCGTTCCTTTGGTTGCCAACAAGTCAGTACAATGGGCGATTACACAGGCAGGCTGGAAGAAAGCCAGTCTGCCTTGTCATCATCAAGGTTCATTATGCCATCAAACCCATGTTTGATGGCATCCTTTTGCTGATGGCTGAGGAAAGGGTAGCATATATGGCATTCAACTCTTCATGAGACATACATTGTATATCCAGATGGGATATTATCTTTTAAAGATATACATGTACTGCCCATATTTGTTCCAATTTGGAAGCAAAAAAACAGTTTAAACGTTGAATTGCTCTTTTTTTTGGAGTAAGGAAGTTATAAGCTTTCATTTGAGACATTGAACGAAATAAATCCGTCAAGGATTAAGTACTACAGTAAAATAACAACTCAAATTAATCAAATGCTGGCCCATGTTTCAATCCTCAGTTTGCATGAGGGCATATGCTGTCTTCCGATTGGCCAGCATGGCAGTCAATCAGAATCAAGGGTGTATTAAATATCACTTTTATACAGTTTCCAACATCCGAATTTCATAATATTTTGGAGTTCGTTTAATAACGATCTTTAATGATCGACAATCAACCGACCTGTCTTCAATTCCTGTATGTCAAAGAAAAGCCGGAGGTCTGGATTGAGACGTGTCAGGACCTCCACGATGTGATTGGCCCTCTCCGAGTCACAGTGGGAGTAAGAGATGAAGATGTCATACTGGATGGATGGATCCACTAGCGGCTTGGCTTTCAAGGTGACGCTGAACGACAAGACAATCTGGTGGCATGCATCGCCAATGCGATCCTGGTCACTGGACCTGTTTAATAACATTATTATTAAAATGACAATTTTAATAATTAAAAAATAGTAGTTAATGACCTCACCCTTTAACTCCAGCAAGATCTTACTCATATTTAGCTTACCAGAAGCTTGTTGGCAATGTTGTCCCCCTAGGATGTGATCCTTGATATACTAAATGCATGTCACAGTTACTAAAAAGTGCAGTGTTATAATCACCTTTAAGCCCCGGTTTAATTTTGGTATATACCCCTCTATTTAACTTGCATATTCATGTTATTCCTTTTTCATGTAAATATTACTTTCTTATTTAAATCTATGAAGCGCCCTCTATGTCCCTTGTTGTATTTCGCACGCTTCTTTGAATTGTGCATCATTCTGATCTTGATAAGAACTACATGTATGTGTTTTGTGTACTCTTCACCAATTACAGATAATGACTTCTTATATCTTAGGTAAAACTTGTAGCTTTGCATGGTGAAGAGGATAAGTAAGACTAATTGCGGTGACACCATGTGAAATTCTCAATTGAGTAGTAATTAGTTCTGAAAAGAACTGGAGGTACAACTCCACGTTTCGATCAGTATGCTCTGATCGTCCTCAGGAGAATGCCGGACTCTGGGAAATGCTGCTGCTTAAGTAGGCTGCTGGAGGATTACACGATGACAGGATGCTGGAGGATTAGTTCGTTGAGGCGTGCTACTCAATTGAGAATTGAGAATTGAGGCGTTACTACTTATCTTATATCTTGTTTTTCATATTTATGTATCCTTTAAAAACCATTTAAACAGAGAAAGATTGATCTAATTTCATATTAATTGTGAGGTTTTTTTTCCCCTAAATTATAAATTAAATAATTGTTTTATTAATATTAGTCATTCTGATCATGATTGAAGAAATTATAAAAATCATGTATTTTGCATACTCTTTGCCAATTACAGATTCTGCAATAAACCAGCAAACTCATACAAGTGCTTTCCTAATACTCACTCCGTGTCCTGCATTTTTAACTAAGGGTCACACATACATTTTTGGCAACCAACATGACCGTTTTCCTATACGGAACAATGGAGTTCAATCGCCTGGCCGGGATCTACCATTTTTGCATTAGACTGCAGGTTCCTTTGAACCTGCAGTTGTTTATGCACAAATGGTATAAGCAGCTTGCAACAGCTATCTCTTTATCCAAAACTATTTCATCATACGTAACCGTTTCTTTAGGAGCTGTCCACAATTGTAAATATTTTCAGTTTGGTACTGAGAGAGCTGTGTTCAAGATGCCTCCTCCCCAGTCTTTGAAATTAATAATAATAACAATTATTAATATTATAATCCTAAAGGCTTTAGAGAGACATAGGAACATCCATTAGACTGGAATTATTACAGAAGGCGGCACTCTTAGGGACAGCAATGATTCTGTGAAAGACACTCAAGATCTACGGCTACAGGACGTAGCTTGACTTGTACAGTGCCTTGATCTAGTTGCTAGGATATGTGCGCTTTATAAGAATCGTGTATTATTATTATTATTATTATTATTATTATTATTGTTGAAGTGTAGCCAGCTTTCTTTTCATGCTGTGCTTGTGCAAAATAATAATAATAATAATCGCTTTATTTAGTGACGGTAACTAATGATGGAGTGTCGTGGCCGAGCAGTCTAGCGCATCGGACATCGGTGCATCAAGTTCTGGTGTTGTCAGAATGTAGGTTTGAATCCAGGCCTGGCCGGTCGCAGTGCTTGTGTCCCTAAGCAAGACACTTAACCATAATTGCTTCGTCCTTTGGATGGGACACTAAGCCGGAGGTCCCGTGTACTAGATTATTAAAGTAATGCATTTAAAAGAACCTAGAAGTAGAACACTTATCGTGGAAGAGTAGGGGTTTACTTCAGTGCAACAAGCACTCTTGTTTACAGGTTTCCTCGGGCTTAACTGTGCTTTTGAGGGATCCATGGTTTCATTACCAGATAACAAATGTATTTAATAGTAACTATGTCACCAACAGATGATTTTCAATATAGCCCTACCCTTGCACTGTAAGGGAGGAGTGCCAAAGTCATGGTACAGCCAAGCCTTTGAGAAGCCTGGCAAGGCCCAGGCTTTGCCCAGGCTTTGCCCAGGCCTATATAATCCCCTAGCTGAGTGCAAAAGACCCTTTACTGATGAATAGATCTGAAATAGATCTTATTGTTAAGACAGACTTGACCGACACCTCAGCTGACTTTTGTTCACAACTGCAGCCATTATAATGAGCTCTACTTGAATGGGCTAGGCCCTCCAGAACCCCAGGTTATGTTGATTGGCAGATACTGTATTAGGTAAAACTTGTAGCTTTGCATGGTGAGGATGATAAGTAAGACTAATTGCGGTGACACCATGTGGAATCTCAATTTAGTAATTAGTTCTGAAAAGAACTGGGGGTACAACTCTGAGTTGTACCCCCAGTTCTTTTCAGAACTAATTACTACTCAATTGAGATTCCACATGGTGTCACCGCAATTAGTCTTAGATACTGTATTGTTACAGGATTAGGACTTAAAAAAGACCGATGAGGAGGCCTGGTAGACTGGGCCTGGCTGGGCTTCTTAAAGGCTTGACTGTACCAAGACTTTGGCCCTCCTCTCTAAGTTCAATTGAACTTCTGTTAAGAAATAATTGACCCTTTTACCTGCAATTTTTCAACAAGACTGGCAAAATCCTCTCTCCTTCATACTCTCAAGAAATATTTACCTGCAGTCCACGTATTGCACTTGGGTCATGTATGTAGGCAGGTTACTTTCCTCTATGTAGAACGGTGCTAACATGTTCCTGTTGGACTTTCTCGAGCAGCACAATGCAATGTTGTACTGTTCTATGCAGGACACGCATTGAAGGTAGTTGGGAGTCAGCACTGCAAACCAAAGGATGTGATTAATTATACAAAATTAACGAGCAGCACTTTACATTTTTAGATTGAGAAAAGTAATGTACATGTGAGCTGAAATGTGAATATTCAGGTTTGTACAGAACTAAAGAAAAATATGAGCACATTCCTAGATGCTTTGTTTCTTAATGACAGGGACAGTAAGAGGTCCATTTAAAAAAAAATTTTTTTTACACAAATCGCCCCACACAAGGCCAATGGCCACTCCAAGGTGGGGCTACTTAGTCATTGAGTTGTTACAACGACTCCACACTGAAGAAACCAGCCCCTCACACCGAAACAAGACAAGTTAATAACCAGCCTCTTCACTGTGCGAATAGTACTGGGAGGGGTAACTAGTCCAGAACAAGGCAGTTGTTAAACTGCCTCTGCCCCTATAAGCAATTATGGTTAAGTGTCTTGCTCAAGGACACAAGTGTCACAGCTGGGATTCGAACCCACATTCTGCTGCTAACACCACAACTTGAGTCCGGTAAGCTAGACCGCTCGGCCACGACACTCCACGACACTCCTTTCAGAAGAGCCCCACCCTCTCGGCCACGCCCTTCCCATTTTCAAAACTCAAATATAATTCTGACTTAAAATTCTTATTTAACCCCTTCATAACTTTGATACAACATACATAAATTATTTAAAGATGACAACTACTTTTGCACGAAAGTCAGGAAAAGGTCACGACAAGACTATACGCTGAGTGACCACAGTTTTTCACAAAACTAATTTGGTGCTAAGTTGATGATGGTATGAAGCATCCCTTCAAATACAAATCTGAAACTTTCCTGTGTTCGTTTGAACTGTACATATTTCTTGATTCTTAGATGGATGCATTTACAGAGATTTTACGACACAGGTACTTTCACTGGCTTCAAAGGGACAATATCATCACGATTAGAGCAGACTTCCAACAGGGCATGGAAACAGTGACTGAAAATGACTGGCTCATTTATGCAGCAGCAACAGTAACATGACCTTATCATGTGGAGTATTATTTTCAGTCACTGAGTTAATCTAAAACTGGCACTCTGATTCCATGCCCTCTTGATCGCACGATACTGTCCCTTTAAGAGCTAATTTTCTACGGTTTCTGTACATACCTACTGTTAGGGCAAATTCTACCACTCAGTGTGATATCATATAGACAGGGGTGTGATTTGACAAAAGTAAAGAATCCTGAAAAATGGGTCTCCCTTTGGTCTAGAGGACAAAGTCCCCTGAACCTCCTGGATGTTTAACTTTGGAGGACTTCTTTGGCCTGGCTTCACAAACGAAGATCTAGGAAGGCAGTTGACCACGTCTGAGAAAGTGTGGACATATGCCTTCGTGCCTGCGCTATGGAGCTTTAAGGTGGAGTGCAGTGTACGCAGAACTGGCCCCATCCTTTACACTCAAGGTTCATCCGCCACGGCCCAGCAAGCTGGGACGGTGACAGTGAGGTCCTCGGGTCGTAGGTTTTATGTCAGAGTTTCCCTCTCTTAGGCAGATTGCCATTCAAGGCTGCAGAAGTCCGCCTCCCCTACTATTCAGACCATAGCTGGTAGGCCGCAGTGAAGAATGATCCTACTGCCGTTGGCCGGAACTGTCGCCGAGTTGACTAAACAAAACCGCCGATAAGCACTGTTACCCAGGTAGGGAGGCTAGGGTGTACTATCACTTGCCCAAGGTGAACACCCAGGCTAGTGGAGGGAAGGAGTTGCCTTACTTCTCCATTCCGGACCAGCATAAAGCAAAGTCCAGACTGTCCAAATCCCCACAAATAAAAAACTAGAGGTTTGGACACAATAAAGGCTACTTTCTTACATGTAATTTCCTTGGTGGCTACTTCTCTTCTTTCAAGAAAATTTTGAGGCAAGGGAGATTTGTAAAAAATCCTGAAATCAGGAAAAATCCTGAGAAATCACAGGCCTGTATGGATGTTAGTCACTAGATTGTACAAGATGTACTCTTTTGCCTACTGGAGGGTGTTAGGCAAAAGTAAGAAAAACCGACAAAATAAAAGAAGAAAAAAAAAAAAAAAATTCTAGAATCACGTCTCCTCACCTGTTATGACCTTTGCACTTTTCAACATGACGTCATACATGTCTTCCTGCCAAACCTCCTCTGCATTTATCTTCTGATTGCTGTCAAAGATGCGGATGTCTGACTTATCAGCCTGTAGCTTATCCGTGATGACGGCAACGACATGGGTGTCGTGTTTACTGAAGGACAGGTAGACGTCAAACTCGATGGTAATTTCCTAGAAATTTTGGGAGGATTTCAGGCAAAAGCAAAGAAAAAATAAATAAAACGAACGCAAAACAAAACCTTTTACAAGCATGCAAAATATGTAGTTTTACAACTCTCAGATAACATATATTATTCAGTAAAGAAACAAACAAATAAGCTGTTCAAAGGTGAAGGGTCAAGGTCAGAGGTGAAAGGTCAAGTGCAGGGTAAAAACTGTGATGCCATTGTAAACTGAGATAATTATGCATGCTAACAAATGTTTTAACGACATGTGTATGACATTTGTATGAGAAACTTCTATTTTCTTTTTATGCATATAAGTAACCATTAAAAGGAAGGTACAATGTTGGCAAAATGCTCTTTTAAAATGACTCGTTTTTATTCAAATATACATTAAACAACCAGCCTGTGAAAACTTTGAGTCGTTAATGGTAAATATAGTGAAAATACATATCAATATTTTATTGAGGAATGTTCTTAGTCAAAACAGCTGGGGGTTAGGGTTAATGATTTATTTACATGAATCAAAAGGAACAACTGTTTGTTGTTATAATCATCAATTAACAGTATATATTTATTTAAAAAACCATTCTACAGTAAAATAACACAGGTATGAAGATCACAGGTGACCCTCACTAGAATTTAAGTACAAAAGCATACACTGTTGTCATTTTAAAAGTGTTCAAAATATATACATATACAGAGTGAGGCTCAGATTCCTGCGTACATGTACATTGTATGCTTTCTTCAGAGAACACTCTTACAATTAAGACATTTTAAAAACTTGTTTGGAGTTGGAGATCTTGACACTCGACGAAAGGGAACAGCTTTAGAACCAGCCTCTATACTTTACTTCCCAAATCTATTGGGGGAGGGAAGGGGGGAGGTAGGGGGGAGGTAAGGCGGGAGGTAAGGCGGGAGGTAAGGGAGAAGGGAAAGGGGAAGGAAAGGGGAAAGGGAAGGGGGAAGGGAAGGGAAGGGGGAAGGAAGGGAAGGGAAGGGAAGGGAAGGGAAGGGGAAGGGAAGGGAAGGGAAGGGAAGGGAAGGGAAGGGAAGGGAAGGGGGTTACAGGGTGGCAAGCAAGGAGGCCATATTAATAACCAAAGTGAAGACCCGATTAGGTCAAAAGTTTGAATTTTTGGACATGGTTGACTTCTGAATTAAAGGGAAGGCGACCAGGACTCACAAAATTTTTAAAAATGCACTAGCCCTATGGGCAGGCAGTTTGTAAATCTGATTGCCTGAAATTTATTTTTCAGTAGCTCTTAGAAATTTTACTAAAATTTATTTCCAACTCAATAATGAGATCCCGAATGGAAAATAAAAGACAACTGCCTCACACTGTTATTTGGCATCTTTAAGAAGGATAAAAAGTTTGTTTCGATACAACAAACTGGTTGCCTGTCGGGGTTGCAACAAGTAACTTGTGGCTGTCCGACAAGGGCGTCGGACAACTGATTTCATGAGCCCTGACGAGTATGCCAAAATAAGTCAATGCAAACTCTTGATTTTGTTCTGTATCCAAAATTACATCTTTAAAAAGGCAGTGTGCATGTACACCATGACAAAAATTTCTGTAAATGTATCCATACATTATACGTTATAAACACCAAGAGAGATGTATAGAAACCAACCAATGTCTGTAAATGAATCCATACTTTATAAGAATCAAGAGATATGTACAGAAACCAACCAATGTCTGTAAATGAATCCATACTTTATAAGAATCAAGAGATATGTACAGAAACCAACCAATGTCTGTAAATGCATCCATACATTATACGTTATAAACACCAAGAGAGATGTATAGAAACCAACCAATGTCTGTAAATGAATCCATACTTTATAAGAATCAAGAGATATGTACAGAAACCAACCAATGTCTGTAAATGAATCCATACTTTATAAGAATCAAGAGATATGTACAGAAACCAACCAATGTCTGTAAATGCATCCATACATTATACGTTATAAACACCAAGAGAGATGTATAGAAACCAACCAATGTCTGTAAATGTATCCATACATTATACGTTATAAACACCAAGAGAGATGTATAGAAACCAACCAATGTCTGTAAATGTATCCATACATTATACGTTATAAACATCAAGAGAGATGTATAGAAACCAACCAATGTCTGTAAATGCATCCATACATTATACGTTATAAACACCAAGAGATATGTACAGAAACCAACCAATGTCTGTAAATGCATCCATACATTATACGTTATAAACACCAAGAGAGATGTATAGAAACCAACCAATGTCTGTAAATGAATCCATACTTTATAAGAATCAAGAGATATGTACAGAAACCAACCAATGTCTGTAAATGAATCCATACTTTATAAGAATCAAGAGATATGTACAGAAACCAACCAATGTCTGTAAATGCATCCATACATTATACGTTATAAACACCAAGAGAGATGTATAGAAACCAACCAATGTCTGTAAATGTATCCATACATTATACGTTATAAACACCAAGAGAGATGTATAGAAACCAACCAATGTCTGTAAATGTATCCATACATTATACGTTATAAACACCAAGAGATATGTACAGAAACCAACCAATGTCTGTAAATGCATCCATACATTATACGTTATAAACATCAACAGAGATGTATAGAAACCAACCAATGTCTGTAAATGCATCCATACTTTATAAGAATCAAGAGATATGTACAGAAACCAACCAATGTCTGTAAATGCATCCATACTTTATAAGAATCAAGAGATATGTACAGAAACCAACCAATGTCTGTAAATGTATCCATACATTATACGTTATAAACACCAAGAGAGATGTATAGAAACCAACCAATGTCTGTAAATGTATCCATACATTATACGTTATAAACACCAAGAGATATGTACAGAAACCAACCAATGTCTGTAAATGTATCCATACATTATACGTTATAAACATCAAGAGAGATGTATAGAAACCAACCAATGTCTGTAAATGTATCCATACATTATATGTTATAAACACCAAGAGATATGTACAGAAACCAACCAATGTCTGTAAATGTATCCATACATTATACGTTATAAACACCAAGAGAGATGTATAGAAACCAACCAATGTCTGTAAATGTATCCATACATTATACGTTATAAACACCAAGAGAGATGTATAGAAACCAACCAATGTCTGTAAATGTATCCATACATTATACGTTATAAACATCAAGAGAGATGTATAGAAACCAACCAATGTCTGTAAATGTATCCATACATTATACGTTATAAACACCAAGAGATATGTACAGAAACCAACCAATGTCTGTAAATGTATCCATACATTATACGTTATAAACATCAAGAGAGATGTATAGAAACCAACCAATGTCTGTAAATGTATCCATACATTATACGTTATAAACATCAAGAGATGTATAGAAACCAACCAATGTCTGTAAATGTATCCATACATTATACGTTATAAACATCAAGAGAGATGTATAGAAACCAACCAATGTCTGTAAATGTATCCATACATTATACGTTATAAACATCAAGAGAGATGTATAGAAACCAACCAATGTCTGTAAATGTATCCATACATTATACGTTATAAACACCAAGAGATGTATAGAAACCAACCAATGTCTGTAAATGTATCCATACATTATACGTTATAAACATCAAGAGAGATGTATAGAAACCAACCAATGTCTGTAAATGTATCCATACATTATACGTTATAAACACCAAGAGAGATGTATAGAAACCAACCAATGTCTGTAAATGCATCCATACATTATACGTTATAAACATCAAGAGAGATGTATAGAAACCAACCAATGTCTGTAAATGTATCCATACATTATACGTTATAAACATCAAGAGAGATGTATAGAAACCAACCAATGTCTGTAAATGCATCCATACATTATACGTTATAAACATCAAGAGAGATGTATAGAAACCAACCAATGTCTGTAAATGTATCCATACATTATACGTTATAAACATCAAGAGAGATGTATAGAAACCAACACGTGAAAGTTTCAGCTTATTTCATTGTGTCGTTAACGAGAAAATAGTGAAAATTGCATTCAGTATTTGTATGCATTCATTCTGTTATGTAGAAAATGGATACATTTCAAAATAAAATTCTTTAACCCTCCTATGGTTTGACCTTTCAAAACCTTTCAAAATCTGCTTACGGGCCAAAATGGCTATCAATAATTATGAACCCTTTAAAACCCTCCAGAATTTGTTGCTACTGAACAACCACACCTTTCAATACCCTTTGAAAGGTATTGAAACATTTCAACACCAGTTTGTTCAGAGAGTTGTTACACCTTTCGAAACCTTTCATAGGTCCCTTTTGTCAGACAGTTTTCTCACCTTTCAAAACCCTTCAGTACAGCAAACTTGAAAGGTTTTGAAAGGTCTGACAATTCTATGGCAACTGCACTGTAAATAGGAGGGTTAAAATTGACAACCGCTAGAGACTCACGATGTGCACGAGGCGAATATCCCGGCAGTGATATTTTGCATGGGGCGGGTGTCCCAATTCAAAATACAACACAACCAGTCTTTGGAGTTTGATGGGCTTGGGGTTGTTAGGGTTACAGAACAATTTGAAGCAAAACGATGGTTATGAAGATGAAACTACTGCAGGAGCGTCGCTCTGTTGTACCTTAGGGATCAGATCCTTCATCATGTAGCGTTCCTTCAGCTCCACAAACTGTGCAAAGACACGTTTGTACTGCTCCGCCCAGGCTTTCTCCAACGCGGCATCATTGTCACCCCGGCAGTACAGCACGATCTTGAGCATGCGCAGAGGCAGACCCGCCTTCATCCAGTTCACTGCAGCCTCCACCATTCCCTTCAGCATGACAACCTGCCCAAAACCCTGTACAGTTGAGAAGAAATTACTATTAAAGCTTAACCCTCCTACTATAGCTGCAATTCAGTGGGAAGTTGCTAACAGAGGTCAAAATCAGTCAACTGCCTGTTTTGACTGTTGACCCAAATGTGCAAGGAGCATTTCTGACTGGTTTTTACTGTCATTTTGACCACCCTGAACAATACCAGACAATGCTTTCACCAGTCAAAAACAACTCATTTTGACCTGTAAATGTACTTACTACACGTAAGGTTTGACAGTGTTTGACTTTTAAGTGCACAATAATAATAATAATAATAATGTATGGACTTATATAGCGCACTTATCACAAGATATACCTTGGCAAGTATATCAACATTTTGACTGATTTTGACCCTTGTAGGGTTAATATAGAAATAGCAGACTTGTATGATTCCTAAAGGGGGCTCAGACTGGATTCCTAAAGGGGGCTCAGACTGGAGTCCTATTTCTTGTTGACTTGGACTCTCAGGGGCATGGCTATGTCCCAAAAGGCGACAGGTCAATTAACTCCAGGGGAAGACTTTGGATTAGTCCATTATCTTTCTAGACCACTTCAATGGTTGATTGATACTATTCAGCTAACCTGGTCTCCTGTGTTCAGCATAGGCGTGATGACTGTGCCGTCTTTGTTATTGAGTATGGGTACCAGGCAGCGGAATACGTCGCCGACCAACTCCTGAGGGCGCCGCGACCCAAATCTGATGAATATCAAAATAGTATTTTATTAGTGAAATTGTCTCATTTGAATACATTTATTACAATACGTGACCCGCATTGGCAAAACCCGAAACTTCTCGGCATTTACCATAATGCGTAACGGCCGCGTAACGGCCATGAAAAGGTCAAAAACTTACCCCAGGGACCAGTTATCATGTCAGCCATAAGGAGCATTTTCTCTAGGTCTTGATGGAAAACGAAAAATCCTGAAACTTTGTTCGGAACATTGTTAATTTTCACGATAAACTTGGGAGGTCACTTTTGAAAATTGGGCGCAAGTTTAGAGTTTTGCCAGAGCCAGTCACATTACCAAAGCAAGAATTTTATCAATAAATGCAAATTGCGATACCTGCTGCTATAATAGAATTCTAAATAGCCTGTTGTAATTGGGAAAGCTCTGTGGTATAGAGGTTAAGACATTTTCACTAGTAAGGAGGTCATGGGTTTGATTTTTGCCCAAGTCTCCTGTGGAAGTTTTTTTTTTTCCCCCACAGAAAGCACCGAGTGCATCATACAAATGTCGGTGTAGGACAAAATTCTAATAACCATTTGTTTCTCCGATGCAAGAATTTCATCAATAAATGCAAACTGATTCGGATTTATGGGGAAAATATGGGGCGACCACCCCCGACCTCACGCGTCCACAGGTGGCGGATAGTGGAGCGACCCCCAGATATGGAGGCTAGCTGTGAATAACCAATAAGCAGTCGCGGACCAACTGGCGGTGTAGACAGAGAGCGAGGGGGAGTAGTGTGTGTGGTGCAACTACCCTATTCAAATACCTCATATGCTCAATGAAAGAAACACCGGGCGAGAAAGAGGCGCCCATAAATAACCTCAACCAACCCACTGCCTTGTGGGAAAGACGGCAAGATGCAGTCAAAGGCTACAGGAAGGACGCCTTAAATATAACCATCCGACAACACGTCTGGCCAGCGCGTCGGAGTTAGGCTAAAAACCTGTTAGACATGAAGAGAAATGAAAAGAGAGGCCGTAACGCTCAAGGCCAAATGGAGCAAAGGAAAACGCCAAATCCAAATTCAGAGGAAGACCTCAACATGGCGCCACGATTAAACCCTTCGGGAGTCGTGGGGTTGATAGAAGGAGGAAAGGCAACTCCGACCTGAACATTTGTACATACAACACAAGAACTCTACGAACACAAGATGATCTAGAAAGACTCCTTGAAGAAATAGAAAACTTCAACTGGGATATAATAGGACTCAGCGAAACTAAAAGACATGGAGAGGGACTTACCCAAACAAGTAACGGGATATGGATATATGATGCAGGGAAAACTAAAGAGGATCCAAACAACAGAGGTCTAGGCTTCATAATTCATCCAAGAATAAAGGACCACGTGAAAGGATTCACCAAACACTCAAACCGTATCATTTCAATGAATATGAATCTAACCAATGAAGGGACAATGGCGATAGTACAAGTCTATGCACCAACCCAAGATTACAGTGAAGAGGTCATTGAAACATTCTATGAGGACCTAAGTAAAGTAATCCAAGAAAACAGACAGTCAGAATATACCATCGTTATGGGGGATTTCAATGCCAAAATTGGAACCAAGAAACAAGACGAAACATTTACATGTATGGACCAGTTCGGTACAGGAAAAAGAAACGACAGAGGCAATAGGTTGATAGAGTTTGCTCTACAAGAAGAACTCATCATTGCTAACACTCTGTTTAAAAAACCACAAAACAGATACTGGACATGGAAGAGCCCAAACGCCATTACCACAAACCAAATTGATTTCTTCTTAATCAGCCAGAGGGGCATCGTACAAAACTGCGAAGTAATCACCAAGGTAGACATCGGTAGTGACCATAGGATGGTAAGAACAAAGATATCCATCAGCAGAAAACTAGCCCGACTAAAAACAATAAAAAGAATCAAACCCATGTTGATAAGCAACCAAAAACTGTACGAGAACAAGGACGAGTTTCAACTGAACCTCAAGAATCGCTTTGAGGTACTGAAAGACAAAGCCATGGAAGTAGATGAACGTTGCACAGAAATCAACAACATAATCAAGGAAGAAGCAGCTAAACTTGCCAAGAGAGACAAGGAAACCGGAAAACGGACTCCAACACAGGAAGACATAGAAATCCACACACTCGACAAGAGAAGAAAGACCTTGAGAAATAAGGATACATTATCACAACACGAGAAGATTGAGCTTTGTGAAGCGAGCAAGCTCGTTAAAAAGAAAAGGAGACAAAGGCAGAGAAGAAGAAGGACAGAAAAGATAGAATCGATCATCAAAAAGGGAAGGGGTCCAAAGCAAATCGACATGAACAGCAACAAACCCAAAATCAGCTCAATGAAAACCAAATGGAGAAAAACAACAGATAGAACAGAAATACTGGAAATATGTGCTGACTTCTACAAAGATCTGTACAGCTCAAAAACAGAGCCGGAGAAGATACAAACAGATCAAGCCCAGATGAATTAGATGCCACCAATTCTACAATCAGAAGTCCAAACAGCAATAAATCAAATGAAAAGAAATAAAGCACCAGGCATTGATCAAATAACAACTGATATAATGATACTAGGTGGAGAAGCTGTCATCCAAGAAATGGTCACCTTATTCAATGTCATCCTGAGTATAAAGAAGATACCAAAAGATTGGAAGGAAGCTAAAATCATCATACTCTTCAAAAAAAGGAGACAAAAGTGAAGTAAAGAACTACAGACCAATAAGTCTCCTTTCGCACCAGTATAAAATATTTACAAGAGTATTGCACAACAGAATAGGAAGGACCCGGGATGAAAATCAGACAAGAGAACAAGCAGGATTCAGGAAGGGATACTCAACAACGGACCACATGCAAGCTATAAACCAGATCATAGAAAAGACAAATGAATACAACCTACCACTATGCATCGACTTTGTGGATTTTGAAAAGGCATTCGACTCCATAGAGCACCCGGCAATGTTTGGATCACTACGAAATATAGGTATAAATGAAACCTACATTAACATCCTTGAAGACATATATACAGATGCCACAGCTAAAATTCACTTAGACAACGAAATATCACCGAGATTAAGATATCCAGAGGTGTTCGACAGGGTGACCCACTGTCTAAACTCTTCAATGCAGTTCTCGAAGAAGTCTTCAAGAATGCAGAGATGGAAGAGGAAGGAATTAACATTGATGGAGAGACACTATCAAACCTCAGATTCGCTGACGATGTAGCAATTTTCACAGATTCTATCGAAAGCCTGGAAAGACAACTAAACAAGGTCAACAAAGAATGCAGCCGATTCGGGCTAAAAATGCACAAAGGAAAGCGAAATATATTACAAACATTAATTCTCGAGCCGATGTCAAAATCGAAAATGAAATAATAGAAAAGGTAAAGGAGTACAAGTACCTTGGGCAAACATTAAAACTACAAGACACAACTAAAGAAGAAGTGCTGACAAGAATAAAAACAGGATGGTGTCTGTTCGGAAGATACAAAGAAATCTTCTACGACAGACAACTACCAATATCGTTGAAGAGAAGAGTTTTCACCAATGCATACTCCCAACGATAACATATGGATGCCAAACCTGGTCAATTACCAAGGAAATATACAATAAACTGTTGACCACTCAGAGAGCAATGGAAAGAAAGATGATAGGAGTAACACTAAGGGACGGATACCCAACCAGTGTCTGAGATAAAACTAAAGTCAAAGACATGGCTAAATACGTAAACACAATGAAATGGAAGTGGGCGGGACACATAGCAAGAATGACAGACAACAGATGGACCATAAGAACCACGGAATGGCAACCAAGAATAGGAAAGAGATCCAGGGGCAGACCCAAAAAAAGATGGAGAGATGACATAATAAAGTTAGTTGGGGGGACTTGGACAAGGACGGCAAAAGAAAGAGCAACCTGGAATGGTCTGACAGAGGGCTACATCCTGCAGTGGATGGACGATGCCTAGATAGATAGATAGATAGATAGATTCGGATTTTGTCATTGGTTTTGGGCGAGTCAAAACACTTTTGATCTTGTCAAGTTTTGCTTAAATTCAAGCACTGGAGCCTTCTGCTTTGTATTCTTGTCCTCTTGCAGTGAAAAAAATAAACAAATAAATTGCATATCTCCTGAAGCCAATTCAAGTCACCTTGTAAAAAAAAAATTAAACAAAATACATAGTTTCTCACCTGCTCGTTGTAAAAACTTCATATCTTCGTTATATAATCGTTAAACCATGGGTTCATGATGGCCCAAAAAAAAAAAAAAAAAAAAAAACCATAAACAGCAAAAAAAGCTCCCTCCCGACCATGATAATTGGGAAAAAGGACGCTAACCAATAACTTTTCATTTGGCCTGATCTAAAGAAGCCCCCAATATTCTCATATTAATTATATTGAATTCTTATATAGCACATTTCACATAATGTCCCATTGCACTTTACATTATTTCCCCTGGTCACTGGGCCAATATCATTCCTGTAATCTTTCTCAGCTCCCTGGGGAGTATACAGCCCATTATGTGCAACCTTGTTGGCGCTACAGGGCTAATCAAACACAATTACCACCTCTACCCTCACAGGTAACCATTTATACTCCTAGGTGAAGAGAAGCAATTACAGTAAAGTGTCTTGCTCAAAGACACAAGTGCCACAGTCGCAGTCAGGATTCGAACCCACATTCTGACGACACAGCCATCAGAACACAAGTCCGATTCGCTTAACCGCTTGGCCATGTCACCTCACAAAATGAAGATGCAGTTTGATAGTCCCCCTCATCATATCTGATATCATTCTCTAACCATCTCTATCCTCACAGGTACCCATTTATACTCCTGGGTGAAGAGAAGCCACGGTCGCGGTGAGGATTCGAACCCACATTCTGACGACACAGCCATCAGAACATAAGTCCAATGCACATAACCGCTCGACCATGGCATCCTATATTGTGAGAGTTTAGGTATTCCTCCCTTACAATTTTGTTTCAAAGCAGAGCAGCCTGTTGTAGGGTTTGTCCGGTGGCAGAGGCTTGGACCACCAGCAGTGGTAGAGCTTCCTAAGATCCTCCTCCTTGTTTCGAGACAGTTCACGGACGCTGATTTGGAGGTTACGCAGCAACGCCCCGATCACAGAGGTTGGGGTCGGGGAGTAGTCACCTTGAAAAGAATCCAGAGCAGACGAGGGTTTATTTGGTAGAACAGAATTTCAGTGGTTGAGTTTTTGTAATGCACATGTAGCTTATCTATTGCATTATTTTATTATTTTATTTTATTTTTTTTTTGCAATCAAACGATGTCCAATTTGCAGCCCAAATTGCTGGAATCAATTGGAAATTGCTGTGCTGTGTTAATGTTTTAAATGACTTTTTCACACAGGGTATGAATGTTTGCCCAATTTGTGAGGCCTCTCTTAGCTACCATACTTTGTGTCTGGGAAATTTGGTCTGGTTCCAATAACCGCGTATACGTTGCCAAAAAAAAAAGATTACCAAAAAAAAAAAAAGAAGAAACTGGAGACCAGAAACTAGACTTTTTTTTGGCCTTATGAAAGTAAATTATTCGCCTTATTCAGGATAAATATGAAAGTAAGTCTGTAAGTCTCACAACCACACACTGTAGCTTCCATACTGCATGCACTAGCGACAAGGCCCAATAATCTGATAGTTCCAAAGTTCATTCCTGACTTAACCCTCCTACTACTACATGGGTCAAAAACAATCAAAATGTTGATATACTTGCCAAGGTATATCTTGTGCACTTAAAAGTCAAACACTGTCAAACCTTAGGTGTAATAATAATAATAATAATAATAATAATAATAATAATAATAATAATAATAATAATAATAATAATAATAATAATAATAATAATAATAATAATAATAATAATAATAATAATAATAATAATAATAATAATAATAATAATGATGTGGACTTATATAGTGCACGTATCCACCAAACTGGTGCTCAAGGTGCAGTATATTATTACATTATTATTTATATTATTAGTAAGTACATTTACAGGTCAAAATGAGTCGACCGCTTTTGACTGGTAAAAGCATTGTCTAGTATTGTTCAGGGTGGTCAAAATGACAGTAAAAACCAGTCAAAAATGCCCCTGTGTGCACATTTGGGTCAATAGTCAAAACAGGCAGTTGACTGGTTTTTATCTCTATAGCAACTTCCCACTAAAGTGAAGCTATAGTAGGAGAGATAAGGAATAAATAAATAGATGTTGCTATATGTACATGTACATGTACTTCCATTAACCCTCCTATACAAGCCTGCTGTCCTTTCCAAGTAATCTTACAAAATCAACTGTGTGTCACCCAAGGCCACTGTAAATGTTTGAACATATTAGTGTGGCCTGCAATGTATCGATGGGAGACCACTTTACCCTGTAATCTCAATGGTGTGACAGTGCACAGAAGGGTAACCATACATGTAGGAGGCCACTGGCAACAGCTAATGGCTTGGAGTGGCCTGAATGGGTTGTTTCAAAAATTACACTGATTGTAGGAGGGTTTTAATTTACTTGACATTTGAAAGTGGAGTTGCCCCTGCAAACAGACATAATTTATAGGCAGGTTGCTATAATGAGCTTATGAATAACGTGAATGTGGTATTATTTTTGTATAATTACAGAGGGTGGTACACTCTTTCCTATTTCTTACATTGGAATGCCGAAATAAGGAGTACATCCACCTTGTCCTTGTGTTGCAGTTTGGTGATGTCACCAAGGCACAGCTGGATGTGACACTCCCCATCCTGCGTCACCACGGTCAAGGTATCCTTCACCAGGAATCCGGCCATTTTGAATCCGCTCCTCGTAAATGATCAAAACACTCTAATGGTTCTGCGAAAGAAAGAATCACAACCTCATGAATTAGATAACTCTCGTTAAAAACCGAATGAGAAAACGTACTAAACTTGGTTGATTTTGATTTATACGTGTATACGTACATGTAGTTATTTCATTTGCTGGTACTGCAGTTATAAAACAAACAGCAATTATCCAATCCAGCTTGCACTCTTTACACAATATCACTATACAAAAAAAAAGGTCTCTGTTTTCTGGTCTCCATGTGTGATGATGCCTCAGCCCCCGGCAAGATCAACATTTTTATTTATTTTTTTTTTTTTTTTGGGGGGGGGGTTTTGTTTTTGCTATGAATGTCCAACTGCAGCCAAAATTACTGGATCAATTGGAATTCTGCACACTGTGTTTTAACCAACTTGTTCACATAGGGGTATGAACGTTTGCCCGATTTGTGAGGCCTCTCTTAGCCACCATACTTTGTGTATGGGAAATTTGGTCTGGTTCCAATAACCGTGTATACATACATGTACATGTATCACGTATTTCACAATGTGGCCACACAAAAAAAGCATCACCGCACCGATTTTGAAGCCAATCTATGACCAGAATCCGGATAATGTTTTGGGGGGCCTATGAGGATAGTACTGAAAGACAAAAACTAACTACATGTACATGTACATGTAATTATCCAGCATACAGTATACAAGTATGTGACAATTCAAAAATGGAACAATGTTATGAATTTAAACAATAGTTTTCACATGAATTACCCGATCTCAATGATGTGCCACTGCTCTCAGTTGGTTAACAATGAGCACTTCTGAGTCTATTTTTAGATATTTTCTGTATGATGACAGGAAGTAAATTGTTAAGTCTGTCAGGACCCACACATGACTACCACGTACACTGTTTGCTGAGGAAGTTACATGTAAGTCAGTACTGAGAATACAGTATACACGTTTCACGCATAAATCATGAACCTTGAACTTGTTGAGCGATTATATATTTATTGATGACAAAATCAACTAAACAATCTGATCAGATAAAACAACAATAAACATTAATGTGAGGTGTCGTGGCCGAGCGGTCTAGCTTACCGGATTCAAGTTCTGGTGTTAGCAACAGAATGTGGGTTCGAATCACGGCCGTGACACTTGTGTCCTTGAGCAAGACACTTAATCATAATTGCTTCTCTCCACCCAGGGGTTAAATGGGTACCTGTGAAGGCAGAGTTGGTTTGCTCTATATGCGCTAGAAATGGCAGCAATTGAGCTGTATACTCCCCAGGGAGCTGAGATGGTTTCAGGAATGATTTATGAGCCTTATGAGCCTTATGAGCAGGGATAATAATATAATGCGCCTTGAGCACCACTTAGTTGGTGGATACGTGCGCTATATAAATCCACACATTATTATTATTATTAATTGGAATTGTCTCACCTATGCACATTGACTTGTAAAATGACCTTGTGTATGGAAAAAAATACCCTTGAGTACAAGGTTGCGTAAAAAGTCAACGGGGGGGATTTTTGGGGGTGATAAGTTGTAAGTTTATTTTTACGTACATTTTATGGAGAATTTTTCTTTGAAATTATTTTTAAAATATTTTTTTTAGGATCTTATCAATTTCAAAAAAAATTGTTTCCATAATAGTAAAATACGTAAAAACTTACAACTTATCAACAACCACCCCCCCCCCCCTCCACCCACTCATTTGGCAAGTCAATGCGCATGCGAGCAGCAATACTAATAAAGCTTATTATCTTTTTCTACCTACATGTATGGCCAGTTGGGGGATGACAGATTTCTAGATAATAAGAGAAGCCTCAGAGGCCAATGCACTTTTGGTAAAATATCTGTTTAAAAAAAAATTCAAAAAGGATAAAGAAGATCTACATGTAGCATAGATGTATAATGCAGGGGAAAATCAAGGTAAGATAAACCTTCAAAAATCACCCTGAATCTGGGAGCCAAATCGTCTATAATTTTGTAGCCCCATTCTAGGGTCAATACCCCCTCCGTATCCTTGGCTCTAACTCCACATGTACTAAAAAGGGGTGATTTTTCTTTTGTTTCAATTTTTGATGTGCTATTTATTACAACGTACATGTATAATTGTCCAACCAAACACTTTTGGCATAAAATCCATTATTCTGGGATAGCTCACTTTCATGTACATGCATGTACATGTAATTTTTGAAACATTTTTTTTTTATTTAAAAAAATAATAATAAAATTAAAGTTTCAGAAAAATCATCGATCTCACAATAGCAAAGTGTCTGCTTGGGCAATCTTAATCACAAAATTTTCGACTGTAATAATTAGGTGAAAACAATCGTCACTTCTTTTGTACATGTGGGGTTAGGGCCAAGGATACAGAAGGAGTATTGGCCCTAGAATGGGGCTATTATTTTTACACGGCCCCCCCAAAAAAATCTCTGGTTTCTGGTCTCCGTGCGCATCGCCTCAGACCCGCGCGTCGACATATTTTATTTTATTTATTTTTTTGCTATGAAACAATGTCCAATTGCAGCCGCAATTGCTGGATTGATTGGAATTCTGCCATGCTGTGTTTTATACGACTTTTTCACATAGGGGCATGAACGTTTGCCCGATTTGTAAAGCCTCTCTTAGCCACCATACTTTGTATTGTCTATGGGAAATTTGGTCCCCGCGTATACATGTATCACGTATTTCCCTGTTGGCCAACAACAACAACAACAAAAAACACGTCACCGGCTCACCGCACCGATTTTGAAGCCGGCCAATGACCAGAAACCGTCCGAGACTTCTTTTTTTTTGGCCTTTATGTAGCAATCTTATAATCTTGACGTAATCTGATGCTTTGGAGTCAGGAGATTAAGTCAAACACAACATCATGACTAAATGGAATTTTGGTGTCTGTCAAAACACCAGTCAGTGGCGGCTGCAGGTGACAAAGTTTGAACCGTCATCTCACACAGTGAGGAAGGGTTTCCAGTCATTACACCCCATCACCATGACGCCCCATAACCATAATGCCCCATCGCCATTATGCCCCACTGCAAACACGCCCCATCGCAATCACGCCCCATCACCATGACGCCCCAATGCCATTATGCCCGCGTTAATGCGATGGGGCGTCATGGTGATGGGGCATAACGACTGGATACCAGGGGAAGGAATCCGTTATCATGAAAATTTGATGGGTAGAATGTCGTATCCGACCGCCACTTTTTCTCATTAAATATAACCAATAATGTAATCTTACCTACCTGGTAAGGTGGAGAACATAATGGATGATGATGGACATATACTTCAAATTATTCCAGGATATTTATTTCATGAAAAATCAGGCATTTTTGGTATACGATGACTTCCTCAGTCATGTCAGTCTGATCTTGTCAACTCCCCCATAAGTGACCAACACAGTCATTGTACATGCGCAGTGGCAACTATAATAGGATCCTTCTATTTTCTGAAGGGGAGGATTTTTTTAGAAGGGAAATCAAGTCCAAAAACCATCATAAACGTGAATTTTAATGATAGTTTTCGCTTTCTGTACCCAAAAAAATCGATGGAATCATTTCTTAACTGGTTAGTGGTTGTAAAAAAAATTTGGGTAGAATGTCGTATCTGGCCGCCACTATTTTTCATTAAATATAACCAATAATGTAATCTTACCTACCTGGTAAGGTGGAGAACATATGGATGATGATGGACATACTTCAAATTATTCCAGGATATTTATTTCATGAAAAATCAGGCATTTTTGGTATACGATGACTTCCTCAGTCATGTCAGTCTGATCTTGTCAACTCCACAATTAGTGACCAACACAATTATTGTACATGCGTAGTGGCAACTATAATTAATAGGTTTGTGAGGCATCTCTTAGTCTTAGCCACCATACTTTGTATATAATGTGAAATTTGGTCTATGCGTATACAAGGTATCACATATTTCCCTATTGGCAAAAAACAAAAGATGGCAACAACAAAAACGCATCACCGCACCGATTTTGAAGCCAAATGATGACCAAAAACTGGAATTTTTTTTTTTTTTTTTTTGGGGGGGGGGGCCTTAGACCTTGTCTCGACATTTTACCATATATATAAAAAATAATTTTTTGGTTTTTGTTTAGATGGTCTATAATTTTCAGAGGCAAATATACAAATATAACCCTGTCACTTGATGGTCCGTCTGGGATTCCACATTTCAAAAGACACCTGTCATCCTCATGATCCTGTGGGGCACTCATGCCTATTTTTTAATTTTAATTAACGTTAACGTAGGCCTAAAAACTAATAGTATACTAGTAATATAGGCCTAGTAGTAGTAGGCCTTTACTAATAATTAGTAATGTCAAAATAATGGCAATGCTCACACTCTGTAGTGATGCGGTTTACCGCTTTTACGGAGTAAATAATCCAGATCCAGATCCAGATCCAGAAATCATGTTGAGAGTCGGTGCATCATTGTTGTCAATGTGGAGATGATGAACACTGGGAGTTATCAGTGGTATACCTTAATCTCGTCAATCACGTAACATTCTTAATCAAACCATGATCAAACATGGTGGTATACTGGTAGGCAATGGTACGGTAGAGGCGACCTGTTACTAGGGGTACTGCAGAGATCGTGCAGTCACGAATGGAATTTTGACCACACTGTTTGTTGTTAAAGACAAAAGGCGCCCTCATGTGGTATGTAACAGGTGGAAACATGTTGAATGTGCCATGCGCTGCTTGTCTTTTAGGCCAAGAAAGTCTCTGGTTCTGGTCATAGGTTCAAAATCAGCACAGTTGATGATCTTTTTCTTTTAAGTGATACATGTTAACATGTATACGAGGTTATTGGAACCAAACCAAATTTCCCATACATAAAGTTTTTGGCAAAAAAAAACTGAGTAGTGACGGTATTTAAACCGAAACCAAACCGATGGATTTTACTATACCGAAATACAATCAAATCACCGCTGTTTTTCGTCGCCAGCTATAGAATCTCGAAGAAAACAATTTCAAAGCATTTTATTATTGTACAAAATCCACCCTTTTTGAGCCCAAGAGCGGGGCGATTTATCCCAACGGTTGAGTCCAAATTTCACTGATCCGCAGTCAGATGTTTCCACAATGACACAGCATTGAGAGTGTACATACATGTACAGTCATGTACGATGCATTAGATGCATGAGTTGGGTCACGTCATAATAATTATGCTATCGAGAAATGACCCCTTTGCTCGATGATTTAACACTAGCTTTCCTAATAAAATTGATAATGAGTGTGAGGCAAACATAAATTTAAAACTCGGGTCAATAAGGGGAGAATAAACATCAGAAATAAGTTATATAAGGACTGTTTTAACTTTTATTGTTTTTCCCGGCGGCATATTATACTGGCTAGCCAAAAAAATCAAACCGCCCAAGACCGGTCAAGACGTCTGTGTCTGTGAAGTAAATAATAAATTTATAACGGGACCTGTCAAAAAATATTTTAGAGACTCTAAAAATATTTTAGATGATTTTGTTGTTGTCCTCTTTCGGCTGCTCCCATTAGGGGTCGCCACAGCGGATCATGATCCGCATATTTTTGATTTGGCATAGGTTTTACGCCGGATGCCCTTCCTGACGCAACCCTCCCATTTATCCGGGCTTGGGACCGGCACTAAGCATGCACTGGCTTGTACATCCCCAGTGGCTGGGTTCAATTCGGCCCTCGCAGCAAGTGTCTTGCTCAAGGACACAAGCACCATGGTCGCGGCAAGGCTTCGAACCCACACACTCTGACGACTCAGCCATCAGAACACAAATCCGATGCACTAAACCGGCCGCTCGACCATGGCACCCGACTTTTAGATGATTTTGTACAATAATAAAATGATATAAGTTTTGAGGCTTTGCATGGTGGAATATCGATATCGTTTCGGTTTGCGGTAACACCATGTGTTTATCTCAACTAACGTGAAGCTGAGATACAGGTTCTGAAAAGAACCGTATCGCACAATCGTATCTCAACCTTCGTTAAGTGAGAAAGGTTCAAGGGAGAACCAATTTCGGGCAACTCGTTTTTCTCTACTGTCGCTAAGTGAGAAATATGGTTCAGGGAGAACCATGGGGACTTCACGGGTTAATATGGTTCAGGGAGAACCAAGGGACTTCACGGGTTATTCTCAACGTTTCGATTAGCCTGCTCTAATCTTCTTCAGGAGAATGAAGAGGTTTGCCGATGCAACTCCTTAAGTAGTATTTGCTGGGATTATGTGTAGAATGGGAAGTGTTCCGATAAATGCTTTGAAAATCATAATACAAATACAAATCTGATCTCTTGCGTGAATATTTCGACCGTCGCTACTAATCTTGAACAAATGACTTACAACTCGAGTTTATGCTGAATTAGGAATTAATTTTCTTGGTGGAATTCTCTATGTATGTATGTAATGTATATCGATTTACTAAAAACGGAGGTAAAGTAGTCCTTTACCTCCGAATGAACATTCGGGGTGCTGCCCACCCCCTTCTTATAATTCCGCCTGCACCATCCTGAATTCTCCCTAGGATAACAGATTACTATTTCCGTTTGTTTTGTGATGAACAACCAAATGCAAAAAATCCGAAGAGATCATTTATTTTCAATGTTTGGGGGTTATTATTTTCACGTTTTAATCATACTGTGTTGAATAATATTTTTTTTCCATCAATGACGTCATTGAAAAGGCCCCAGTTTCAAAGCGATCCGTTAAAAAGTCTATCATATTTTTCTGATAACGATAGACATATTCCAATGAAAGTATACTGGAAAAATTCCTTCCAGATAGCACTCGGCGCGCGTAAAAGGTGAATTTTGTAGCAAGTTAAAAATGTGCTCTCTTATAATGTAAACGAGTGAAAACCACTCTTTTAAAGAGTTATAAGGCGGACAAGTCTTTTTTGGAGTGAAACCCACTCTGATTCGATTGAAAAATACAGTAAAAGGCTATCAATTCACTCTTTATACACTACTAATTTTACTCTTTAATTATCCACTCCAAAAAGACTTGTCCGCCATTGTAGCTCTTTGAAAGAGTGGTTTTCACTCTTTTACATTAAGAGAGTGGACTAAAGCAGTAATGCACATTGTTTCGGCGTCAATGTAATGCGATAAATCAAAACTGACCCTAAATCTTAGCTTTAAGTTCCAAAACGCAAACCCAACATAAATAATTTGTAAGAGAGGTGAAACTTGTGAAACTTCTATGAGGGTAGAAGTCTAAATGGAAGTCTAGCGTTAATTCTGATTTCATACTGTATATTCATATTGACACATAAAATGTACAACGACTGGTTTATGTTGCTGTTTAGCTTTAATTATTGTACTACATGTACTGTCTTAATGCAAAAGAGTGAAAACCACTCTTTCAAAGAGCTACAATGGCGGACAAGTCTTTTTGGAGTGGAGAGTAAAATTAGTAGTGTATATAAAGAGTGAATTGATAGCCTTTTGCTGTATTTTTCACTCGAATCAGAGTGGGTTTCACTCCAAAAAAAGACTTGTCCGCCATATAGCTCTTTAAAAGTGGTTTTCACTCTTTTACATTAAGAGAGTAATAACATTGGATCTTTTGAAGCTACGTCTGTTAGCAATCGTCAAACAGTCGAAAAAGGGTATTTTTGGGACAAGACTTAGCATTTCAATTTTTACCGCAAAAATCACTTAAAACGAGTACTAAGCTACCGTTTCAGCAAGTCTATTATATATATATTTTTTTAATTTTTCATCTTTTTTTCTAACTAGAAAGCATATGAATAAGTCCCTCCAGATGGCGCTGAAACATTAGCTGGCTTATGGACTAATTACTGGAAAAGCCTGAGTGACGAAAACACGTGCGCTATTAAGGAATGTAGGGGTTTTAGAAGAGATATATAAATGAGTTATTATCATGTGTATCGGACAGAGAGTGTAATACGATACTGATGTTGTGACAGCTAACAGCTATCACTGCCTTTATTTCATTGATAACGATCAGGAATCGATCGTCATCAATAATCCGAGCTGTCACAACATCATCTAGGAGACAAGAAACCATTCGGGATCATATTCAAAACAGGTCTGAAATTATTAAAGGGAAATTTAAAGGGAAATTACAACATTGGTCGTTTCAAGATTATCAAATTTACAAACTATTAGGCCTACACTGAAAAATCTATTTAATGTAAAGTTGATACACGTATATACATGTATCTTCAGAAATGATTTCGTCTGAGCTTTCATCTTAAAGAAAACTGAAGTTAACTATTTCTGGAAGGCAATTTCTCAGAGCCTTCACTTCTTCCAAGAAGAGATCATGACATGGTGTCACGTACACCCGAAAGAACTCAAGTATCTATCTCCACCATGCAAAGCCTCGCATCCTACATCAACTTTGATAACATACAAAACATACACAATCAAAACAGTGAAGTAACAATTTTTTTTCGTTGTTTTCTAAAAAGCGTGAGCACCTATTGTAATAAAATATTAAAATACATAAAATCAAAACAATTGAAATTGCTGACAGGGAA
Organism: Zoroaster sp. YZ-2022; assembly: GCA_029582265.1. Lineage (NCBI taxonomy): Eukaryota > Metazoa > Echinodermata > Asteroidea > Forcipulatida > Zoroasteridae > Zoroaster > Zoroaster sp. YZ-2022. Next base: position 26,291,819 of record CM055819.1, on the reverse strand, counting down.
TGCAGTAATTAAAACTTAAAGGGGCCTATGAAATGCAAATTTTATGTATCATTTACATCTTATGTATCATTTACATCTTATTATTATTATTTTTTAGCAAACATGCTTCTGACTGGACAGTTTAAATAAGGGAATTGGAAGTCTTTGACATGAAGCGAAGATTAAGATTGTGTAGTATACTGTTAACATTGGTTAAAAAAACATGCTTATCCATGACACACGAGGGCGCTGTTGTTTTTTTTTTAAGAACACAACCGGAACTCATTGATAGAAGCTCTGAAAGTGCACACAAAATTCACTAACCCCAAATCTTTCCCATGAAAACAGTTGTTACCTCAAACGTTTACCGGCGGATTCAGGGAAAGGTGCAAAGGGGAACATGTGTCCCGATTGTTCGTCGTGTGCGCCCCCATACCTGGAAGCCGCCATGCCATTGGTAACCAAGAGCTCGGTCAAACAAACAAACAAACAAACAAACAAACACACAAACACCCCAACAAACAAACAAACAAACAAATAAACAAACAAACAAACCTCCAGTTCTTTTCAGAACTAATTACTACTCAATTGAGAATTTCACATGGTGTCACCGCAATTACTCTCTTAATGTTAAAAGAGTGAAAACCACTCTTTCAAAGAGCTATATGGCGGACAAGTCTTTTTGGGGTGGATAAAGAGTAAAATTGGTAGTGTATAAAGAATGAATTGATAGCCTTTTACTGTATTTTTCACTCGAATCAGAGTGGGTTTCACTCCAAAAAAGACTTGTCCGCCATATAGCTCTTTAATTAAAGGATTGGTTTTCACTCTTTTACATGAAGAGAGTAGTCTTCCTCTTCACCATGCAAAGCTACAAGTTTGACCTAAATACCCCAACAAACAAACAAACAAACAAACAAACAAAATCAATCATGAAATGCACACAAATTGGCAGTTATAAGCTTTACACTTTTAGGTTGATCATATCAACTTTCTCAGTCCTGCTACCTGTTGAAAACTGATGAGGGCCTAGTACCGGCCTCGCCACGGTGACAAAGTGATCATCCTCAGAATTAACACGCGCGGATCCATGAGGGTCTCCAAAAAAAAGGACAAAAAGAAATGGAGCCACACACAAAATGTAATTGGATACGTAATTGTCCGGAAAATAGCGTAGGTCATGGTGGGATGGGGACGGAGCCAAAAAGGTTTCCAAATGGCTGCAAGTTGCTTGTTTCTTAAAATCTCAAAGGAAAGATGTAAGCCCTGCGACGTTGGACCAAAGTGACCATGGATGCTTGGAGGAAGGAACACATGTGTGACCAGTGACACCTATATCCTCCCTCCTGCCAGCGTCCTGGTGGGATGCCTGGGTCAGGCCAAGGGTTGTGTGTCAAGTGGGGGCTCTTTTCACTTTAGTCTATTTTCTACGTGCCAATGCGTATGCCGCGTCACAGACAATAGTGCAGGCACGAAGAAAGACTACAATGTAGACTAATCAAATCCGCGTGACCTTTGCACTGTAGCAATACAATTTTTATGACGGAAATTCGCTGGTCTCTCACGATGTGAACTCATCGTACGTGTTCACGTTCGTTCTAACGAAAAAGACGGGCGCCCGAGCACCAGTGATTCGGTGAAAATGGCTGCTCACTGTCCTGGTTGTTGACGATTGAAAACACCGCTGGTATCTGGGATTTTCTTTACCAAAACATGGCTAGCCACAACGGCGAAATCGTAAGTTGAATAACCATGGCTCTGTTTCCAATTCAGGTTAGAGACATTGTGCTGTACCGTGATATTGTTTTATATAATGAGTTTAAATAGGGCCGTAGGCCTATGACCTCTTTAACATTTTTATTTTTTTATAATTAGGCTATAGATAGGCCTTAGGCCTAGAATTTATTTACAATAGACCTTATGCACATGACGTCATTTGAGTAGGGCGCCCTCGGCTTTAGGTCAAAAGAAGGTTGCTCATTGGCCCAATCTGTGCGCCGCGTGTGTATAGATGTGCGTTTTCCATTGTTTCATCATCGTTTTATGGCGGCGTGATGACGTCAATGCATAAGGTCTATAATTGGGCAGTTTCATGAAAATTTGAAGTTGCTTCAATGCTTTTAAATGTCATATCACTGGATAGAACCAAAATTAGAAAGAAAATGAGGGGTCAATGGTCATGATAGGTTAACCCTATGCAAAGTTACGAATTTTTGTTGATTTAAATATTTGGTATTTTTTAAGATCCAGTTTCATTTGAAAAGTTGTGACCGAATTTGCCTGCAATGTATCCTTGTAGTACTAACAAAGTCTATTTTGCACAAGTTGCACTGTTTTTGTGCCAACGTTACAGTTGGCATGGACTGATCAATTAAGATAACCACGATGGGTAGTATCCATTTATCGACACTAGTAGAAGTGACTACATCCGTAGACTACCCTTTATATTAGAATTTTACCATGAAAGTTCGGCGGGTCACAACTTCGACAGAAAAAAAGGATATGAAAAATAGCGCCACCATCGGCGGTTTGCGTGAATCTGCCTACTATAATTAACGTTAGGCCCAATTTATAAATTATAATGTTAGGCGTCACATAGGCCTAACTGTTATTAGTTAACGTTAGTTGTAATGTTAATATTTATTTGACACTTGATCATGTTGGCAGACCTATTCTAACGTTACTAATTAATAGGTCAAATTTCTCAGGCATGCCCTGGATGTAGTGTAACGTAATAACGTTAACGTTAGGCATGTTGTTATTGTTAATGATGATCTTCACTAATGTTATAAATACATGTATTAACCCTGCTACTGTTTGACCATTTGAAACCATTCAAAATTTCCACTTACCAAAATGCCCATTGGTTTTGTACACACATGGTGATACCATTTGAACAGTGTTGGTAGCAAGCTTTACTACCATTCAAATCCACTTCAAATGCATAGAGGGTCCATTGATTCACCACTTAGAAGTATCCAAACAAGGTTTTGTATTAGCTGTACTACCATTTAGAAAGATCCAAACAAGGTTTTGTATTAGCTGACCTACCATTCAAAACCATTTGGGGGAATCAATACTGTACACAGTTATTTCACCATTCAAAACCACAAAAGCGAATGGTTTCAAATGGTGGATCAACTTGTATGAAAAAGGTACCAGAAGTAGGAGTGTTAACGTAACATGTTATGATCAATTTGGTCTGAATGAATCATGATTGAATGAATCATGATTGATCATTCATAATGCCCAAGACAGTTCAGACAATCTGAATGGACAAAATGTGAACACGTGGGGTGTTAACGGATGATATAGATTGGCTTAACAAAATCAGAACAGCGCGTATGCGCCAGCTGTTCACCAGCTGTTTTGCGCGACACGTGATGCAGATTTCAACCAATCAGAGTGATGAAGATTGGCATCACGCGCCTGACTCGAATGTACTTTGAAAGTGTTTCGTGTGTCCCCAAAACGTGAATTAGGCCATTTCTATTTGGCTTTATTCAACAAAAATTACCTTTTTTTGGTACATTTTCAAAATGAAATCGATACAGGCATTTATGAATGGGAATAACAATTTGACACTTGGTCTTTACCGCAGGTTAATGACTGGTTATGGACGTGGTCACGGTCCTTACCCATGGATGCACAGCACTGACACTGGTGTACGGTGTAGTCTTGAATACAATAATAGCTTTGAGAAACGAAAAATGGATTTTTTTACTGGGCCAACTTTAGGAACAAACGTTTGGTGTGTGTTACGCTGTAGTCCTTTATTGGGAGTTTGTTTACAGTATAACCTGCTGAAAATAAGGTCAACTGTGGTATACACTAGTCTTTGTATGCATGTATACACACATTGGAGATTACTTCAAAGGGTCAGTGTGGCTTAATGTGCGCACAACACATTGGACATTTAGTGGTTTACAGTGGCCTCTGTGTAGGAGGGATAAATTGAGGCTATACATTTTGTATTTCTTAACATTTAGAAATTTAGTGTTACACTTTAATTTTTTGGTTTGTTATGGAAGGATTCTTGTCTGTGGTTGCTATTGTAGACGTGGCATTTTCTGTACACCACACCTACTGGTGAAAGCTTATTGTTGGGGGTGCTTTCAGTGATTTGATGGATTTGATACGCGTACATACATGTAATAAGAAGTCCAGTGTTGAGGGATGTTGGAAACAGTTTTTTTTTAAATTTTTTATGTGATGTTGGAGGATGGTTCAGCATGTACATGTATAATGAGTGGTTCATTTGTACCAGTTGTACAGTGCTGCGTGTCTGGATGAAATGCTCTTTGGCATCAAATTACACGTAGCATTGTGTGTTCATTTTATGTGCGTACTACATGCACCTGTAGTTAATAGCTGGAAATGCGTACACACATCCTACATTTATGTACATGCACGTGTACTTCTTCAAGCAATTGATAGCTGGACATATTCCACGCGTACGCACATCCACTGCAAAATGCACCAAATGCAATGCCAGGAATCATTAGTGCCAGCTTGCATCATGGCGAGTCAATATACAGGGAGGGCATCCTCCTCGTGAGGACTTCGGGAGAACAAATTCCGAGTGGCAGTCTGATAAAAACATCATGGTCATCATCTTGCTCACAGGGTAAAAATAACATGCTTTATTGCTGCACAATGCTGTACAATTCCGCCCCCCCAATCGCTTATGAGAATGTTTTAAAGAATGTGCCTCTTGAACAAGATTACCATACCTAGAAAGTGTTTGTTATTTGTACAACTTGGGATTTGTGTTTTCTTATCAGTCTTGCCATCTTCAAACTTCTACTTTTTATATGATTGGTCATTGATGTTAATGCCCCAAATAGGTTTGATATTCTGCAAATTGGTTGAGAACACATATTCTACATGTCATGTTAAACTGGCCTTAAAGGGGGACTGACATGGATTTAAATCAAACAGTTAAATATGTGATCGTTTTATTCTTTTATATCAGTAAAAGATCAATACAATTTTTGTTTTGTGTTTTTATTGTTTTAGAGAGTGTTATTTTCCATTGTAAAAATGCCCCCCACTTTTACGCCCTGCACAGAGGAGCTGTTCGTGACGTCATGTCGGGAAGAGAAATTCGGCTCAAAACTCGGCTCAAAATGATCGCTGCACAAAACTATGTAAGCCGATGGACCTGACCACTTTACTCTTGTCAGTCGAACTTTGCTCATCCAAATACGGTGATTTTTGGGTCACTTGGGAACAGATGAAGGCTAACACCGTCTTTGGTGGTGTTGCTGCATCCTGCAGAAACACATCTTCCCGGCATTTTATTAGTTCCGGAAACAAAAATCACGGAAGAAATGAAATCGACGCTACGTGTGTGAAACGTTTGTATGTATATGTACATCATGTACACATCGGATCTTCCTGACCTTACGTCACATATCTTATGCAAATGCAGCTTCCACCAAACACTTCAAACATTGTTTTAAAATACTTGTACTCATAAATCAATGATTAAATAGACACAGGTGGGTCTCAAAAACAATATTTTATTACAAAACGCCTTAAGTACACACACAATAAAGGATGTCAGTCCCCCTTTAAGTGATTGTTTAAGACTGGTTTTTGTTTAAGACAGGTTGGGACAAGATCTTATAGAATATTTAAGCATGTCATGACTCATAACACAGCTTCCTTTTATTTGATGCCTTCCAATTAAATACTAAAATAATAAAATGACTGTCTAATTTTAGAATGGTAGATCTAGTCAAAATTTGATGTTGTAACATAAAATGGTGGCATCTGGTTGGATATTCTCACTGGAACTACGTAGTGCTGAGACAGTTAACCCTCCTACATTGTATAACTGCACTTTAGTGGTAAGTACATGTAGCTGTAGAGGTCAAAATCAGTCAACTGCTTGTTTTGACTGTTGACCCAAATGTGCACACAAGGGCATTTTTGACTGGTTTTTACTGTCATTTTGACCACTGTCAACAATACAAGACAATGCTTTTTTTACCAGTCAAATATGGTCGACTCATTTTGACCTGTAAATGTTACATGTACATGTAAGGTTTGACAGTGTTTGACTTTTAAGTACATTAGATATGTATGCCTTGGCAAGTACAAATGTATATCAACATTTTGACTGATTTTGACTCAAGATTGCAGTCGTAGAAGGGTTAACCGGTCAACTGATTTAGAAAGAATTCGTCATCAATTTTGTTGTTTCAGACATTATTTGGAGTGCCATGGTCGAGCGGTTTGGTGCATCGGATTTGTGTTCTGATGGCTGAGTCGTCAGAATGTGGGTTCGAATCCCAGCCGCGATCGGGGTGCTTGTGTCCTTGAGTAAGACATTTTACCATAATTGCTTCTCTCCACCCAGGGGTAAATGGGTACCTGTGAGTGCACAGTTGGTTATTGTGTTTGATTAGCCCTATTTACGCCGAAATTGGCAGCAATTGTATACTCCCCAGGGAGCTGAGATGGTTTCAGCAATGATTTATGAGCCTGATGAGCAGGGGTAATAATGTAATGCGCCTTGAGCACCAGTTTGGTGGATACGTGCGCCATATAAGTCCACATTATTATTATTATTATTTTTTTTTTGACTGCATTGGTTATTAAACAATCATTGCGAGAAGTTTATCAATACATATTGTGCCATTTGCCGACAATTTACACAGTAGTTTGTGTGGCCGCCATGTGCCGACTTACGGTTAACCAACCGTGAAAGATTTGGTTTAAAAACAGTTCGCAAACTACATGTACATGTACATGTAACCGGTTACTCCCACTACTAGAACTATGTTAATATACACTTAGACTTAATTCAAGTGTGGCATCTCTGAGAAAGTCATTGCCATGCCCAGTTCTTGTCCAGTCTATACAATTCATGGTTAGGAAGGGGACACATGTACATGTATTTTAGATGAAAGAGCCACTTGACAAAAGTCCTGAGTTCAAGGTCATGGAGGTCAAGTCGGACTGAGTCACAAGTCCTTTTTAAGTGAAATTTCATCAAGAAAACCAAATATTGGATCCAGACAACAAACCAAATTTACCGCAGTGATTCTGCCCCTCAACAATTTAATGATGTGCATACAGTGTAGTATTTATTTAACCCTAATTCCCAAGGCCCATTTGCTAAACACATTTACCTGAATCCTCCAAAATTCTTCAGTAGTAAAGCAAGCACATGACATGTACAGTGTACATGTACAGTACATGTATGCACACATACGTGTGTTTCTAATCTGTGATACATGTACATGTACATGGCCAGGGACCCTCCCTGCATGCATGGAGCAATAAACAGTGTCCACTGACCCAAGCACTGACCTTGCAATCTCTAAACAAACATGGATGTACATGTACCATAGATCCAGAAGCAAGTATGCCTAATAACATAAATCCTCCAAAAATCCTTCACATTAGAAAAGAGGATTTTGGACGATTTGGGAAGGTTAGGGTTAATGGTTTTATTATAATGATCAATAATAGGACATTTTTCAAATATTTACAAGGGAACTGGTTCACATTGAGTGCTCTTTGCTGGGTTTAAGTCGGAGTATTGAACTGGTCACTTTGCTTTTGAGTCCGAGTCACAAAACTCGAGTCCAAGTTCGTTGGTGTACATGTATGCTAGTCCTGAGTCCCAAGGGTCGAATCCAAGTCTGTAATTGTAATTCTTCATAATCATTCAAAGGCTACATAGTACGCAAATCCTTTCAAAATAACAATTTGATAAACAAAGCAGGGCAATTCTCCAGTAACGGAATGACGACCATTCATGACCCAGCCAACATTTGGCCATCACCTAGAAAATATGTTTTATACTATGAAATGGGAGCCAAGATCCAACAGATTCATTGGACACAAATGAAGAAAAAAAAATTCACCTGCTGGGTCACTTTAGGGAGGTAAAAATTTTGGTAACGGAATTACGGTGAAGGACAAGCAGTTTTCAGGTCTTGCATAAATTAATAAATCTCTGTGAAGTTTAGTCATTTCCAAAAGGGGTGTTATTTGTAGTATAGACTTTAGTAGGGTTAATACATGTAACTACAATGCAAAATAAAATTTGAAATATTATTCCTTCATTGAAAAAAATGACCTTCAATCATGGTAACGGAATTACGTCAGGACAGTAACGGAATTACATATTGTGTTTGTACAGGTCTAAAAATAGCGCTAAATGCAAGGCAAAAACAATAATAAAAAACAGTATTTTACTTGAATTTTTACATTTAGGCATATCCATTTTGTGTTTTTTATGATATGCAATAATGTTCTCACAAGTACATATCCTGAACATACATAATCCAATTAAATCATGCCAACTTAACAATTTCCAACCAAATTAATGAGCGTTTACTACAAGTACTGCCTATAAACACTGTACAAATATGTACAATAGCATACATGTACTTTTGCATTCAAACTAAACATTGTGTCATATTTTTTAGGAAAGTGTTTGTAAAGTTTTTTTATTAAAAATATTTATTAATTAACATTAAATAAAAAGTTGTCACAGAAGATGTCAAAAGTCACAGTAGAAGTCATTGTGACAGTAATAAAAACTTGAAGTGCAGTGCAAATCCGTAACCATGGTTACCGTAATTCCGTTACCGTATATTAAAGTACTAAGCAAATGTCCGAAAGTGAAAATTAAAAATTAAAAAAAACTTGAAGGGAGGTATTAGGAAAAAAAACAATGTTGGGATTTTTATTTTAATTTTATTTGCCCATTGTGCATTATTTTGGTAACGGAATTACGTGTGATTTTCTCATGTTTTAAAAAAAAAAATTGGAGAACAAGAAAAATAATTTAAAATTTTTACATACAAAAGTAATCTTTGGTACAATGGCTATCTAGACACACAAACAATTATTTTCCCACAAGGCCTCCACTAATCACAGTGCCCAGGAGAATTAAATTTGAATTTTTAACAAAAATTCCACATTTTCAGACTTATTACCCAAAAATCCATATTTCTCCCATAAAACACGGGTTTTTCGAATTTTAACCACTTGGATTGGATTCCCTATGAAATTCTGGTCTAGGATCAATATGAAATATTCCTTTATTGCTCATGTAAAATTTTGACAATTTTTTTCTCTCCCATGGAGAATTGCCCATCATGATGTTCTGTAAATAGTGTACATGGTTACATGATTAAACATTTATCCAAGTGGTACATTAATTACGGGTATTATGCATTACATCCAGGTCACTGACTTCACTTCTACGGTAATGGAAATGTTTTCTGTCTGATGTACAGATTGGAAAATGGATGTGAACAACCTCATGGTACATGTGTATGTAAGGTCACTGACTTCCAAAGTAATGGAGATTTTCTTCTGCAGAAAAAAAAAGTGCATGATGGGGGAATATATAACTGATTTGTGGGAATTATATATAACTGATTTGTGGGGTGAACTTTCCGAAGATAAAAGGCTCTGCTGTCACTCCGGCTTTCCTGACAATTACTTCCTGTCAATTATTTCCTGTTTACGTGTATCACTGTCATTTCCCTGAGTATCATACATGAACATGGATAAATATATAATATGACATAAAACACAATAAAGGGGGCCACTTTGCATCCGTCACGTTAGCAGTTTTTCCAATGGTTGTTATTTATTTTTAAGTACCTGAAACCGACCAAAAAGTGTTTCAACATGTAAAATTTTTTATTTATTTTTTTACCCTCAAATTTCCATAAAAATTGGACGGAAAAAGTTACCTCACTTTTCCGTCCATTTGTTGATGGAAATTTTAGGCTAATTAAAAAAATAATAGTAATAATCAACTCAAATTATCTTTAGGATAAGCATGCATGTCTATTCAAATGTTGAAATTCTTTTTGGGTGGTTTCAGATATTAAAAAAAAAATTACAACCATAAGAAAAACTGCTAATGTGACGGTAGAAAAGTGGCCCCCTTTATTGTGTTTTATGTCATATGCTCTTCTGAAATCCATCAAGTGCAGATTAATTGATTGATTTCATAGTGCTACATGATACAAAATTCAGTATGGTTAAAGGGATAATATCATCATGATCTATAGGGCATTGAATCGGAGTGCTAGTTTTACATTTGAAACTCGGTGACTGAAAATAACACCACACCTCACTTGATAAGGTCTGTTGCTGCTGCATAAATGAGCCGGTAATTTTCAGTCAACGTCTTGAACTAGTACACTGATTCCATGCCCTGTTGAAAGTCTGCTCTTATCGTGACGATGTTGTCCTGATAACATTGTACATGTATGTATGTGTAAAATATTTTAAAAAAATATTAAAGCATTCTGTATTAAAAAAAAAACTGTTGAAAAAATCTGAAGATGTAAATTATTATAAACCATAACCCCCTCCAGACATTTTGGTAAAGGAAAGGTGGAAGAACAGCATACTATAGATTGGTGAAATTCTTGCATCGGGAGATAAACAATTGATTTAATTTTGCCCTACACCGACGTGTGTATAGCACTGTATGCTCAGTGATTTCCGAGTGTCTGTGAAAAAACTACACAGGCGACTCGGGCGGGATTCGAACCCACGACCCACGAACCCACGACCTCCGTGTGCTATACACACGTCGGTGTAGGGCAAAATTAAATCAATTGTTTATCTCCCGATGCAAGAATTTCACCAATCTATATATATCGCGGAACCCGCTGCTACATGTATATAATTCTAGCCGGCCAATTGTCATCGGGCAAGCTCGGTGGTCGAGAGGTTAAGACGTCTGCACTAGTAAGCAGGAGGTCGTGGGTTCGAATCCCGCCCGAGTCGCCTGTGTAGTTTTTTCACAGACACTCAGAAAGCACTGAGTATACAGTGCTATACACACGTCGGTGTAGGGCAAAATTAAATCAACAGCATACTAATAAAATCTACTGGATTTGTTCTATTCAACAAGCAAAAAATGGACACTACACTAATTGAAGAAGAGTTGTCTGTGTAATACATTATACATGTTGTAATTTTGCAGGACAGGTTTCAAGAAGATCAGTCAAAATAATCCTACATGTTGACCTGGGCCCAATTTCACAGAGCTGCTAAGCAAAATAATTTTGCTAAGCGATATAAAACAGACTACCAGCCAAAATGCATACATTTTGTATGAAGGTTTATCTGGTATAAAACCAAAGAAATCCGCTAAGCAAATTTTTCTGGTAAGCACTTTTATCTGCTAGGCAACTCTGAAATTGGGCTCTGTTACTTGTGGGTTCATGACTGCATCATGTAACATGTCCTTGGGCAATGTCATGGCAGGCAACAGTATACAATATACCCGGTAAGTAAGACTAATTGCGGTGACACCATATGAAATTCTCAATTGAATTATTACTCATTTACTACTCAATTGAGAATTTCACATGGCGTCACCGCAATTAGTCTTACTTATCCTCCTCACCATGTAAAGCTACAAGTTTTAGTATACATGTACAATACATGTATGTTGATATAAATGTACAAATATGTATATCAGTATACAATATCAAGTAGTGTACACATTACAGATGAATACAGTTTAAGATGTTAACTGCCTTTTAAACTTTATTCAGTCATATGTACTACAGTATGTTTGTTACCATAAATGTTTTGAAATAAATTTGTTCAATACAATGTATGTACGTACATGTTGTACAAAACATTCATGGGGGCAACAACTTCTAGGGCACCAGGAAGCGTGATTTACAAATAAAATAAACATAAACTGTACAAATGTACATTCATCAATCACCCAGGGTGTCTTAAACCCGCAAAGACTTTTTATTTTTTATTTTTTGAGAATTGTCTCAGTTCACTGGTGTTGTTGACCTCCACGTCAGTTTTTTTTTCCCTTTCATGGTTATTGCACAGGCACAGTCTGCCCTGAACAAAGCCCAAACTCATCCCATAGAAATTAAAGGTCTGTTTTTTATTTTAAGGGAGAGTAGGTAAAACAGCTGTACTTGCAGTGTTTGCTGTCAAAGGAGAGTCTGGTAGACTAATAGACATGTACAATGTAGGATGAGTCATGCTATTCAATATATAATTTTGTTTTCCTGAAATATCTGTGGTATTGGCAGCCGCTACAGCCTACAAATTGTGCATGCTACATTGTACAAAATGTATTACATAAAGTTAATAATAATAATAATGAATTTATTGTGCGCATTTTCCCATAAAAATGTACAAAAGCGCATTACAATCTTAAAAACTAGCACAAAATAGTAAAACAAACAGATTAATCCATTAAGTCAAAAGATGTAAAAACAACAAAGTAACACTTAAAAGTAAATAAATTAACCAAATGCTTGTTTAAAAAGAAAAGTCTTAAGCTCTTTCTTAAAGACAGACAGAGACCGAATTACATGTAATTGGATATTTGAGGGCAATTTGTTCCATAATGTGGGTGCAGCCTGCAAGAATGATTTGTCTCCGGTAGATTTTTTCATTTTTTCTTTAGGATAATTTAAAAGCAACCTGTTATTGGAACGTAAAGAATAGCTGGAATTATCTTTAACGTGCAACATATCAATAATGTAATCTGGGGCAAGGTGGTGAAGGGCCTTAAATGTCAACAAAATAATGGTGAATTCAATACGATAATGTACAGGCAGCCAGTGTAACTGATAAAGTAAGGGCATAACATGACTCCACCGTGGTGCACCGCATACAAGCCGAGCAGTGGCATTTTGTACCTTTTGTAGGTACACAGTTATTTGAGTACATTGTGCATACATTGTACATGTAACATGTACTTAACCTGATATGTACATGTACATACTGTATAACCTGTACACTTGTACAGGCACATGTATGATGACACCTTTTGTACAAACATGTGTTTGTACATTATATAGTTGGTACTGCCATGGTTGTAGCTCTATGGTACTGCACACACACATGCAGGTACATGTAAACAAGTCATGGTTGAATAGCTGTAGTGTCGGACCATAATCTGTTTGTGTACCTTTGGCGACATTTTGTGGTTTTACATTAGAGGAAGGAAACCAGAAGGGTGCACCCCACTAAATAAACTCCCATAGTAAACAGTGCTAAATAAAAAATATTCAAAAATCATTAAAAAAATACTTAGAAGTCCCACAGTTTTTAAAACCAAAAGAAAAAATATTGATCGATATATGTATAACCTTTTATTTTCTTCTCTATTTACTGTCTAAAGTCCAGGTTTCCAGGAAGTTATCTTCATCCCAATGAAAACCACCCTCTACAGTAGTGAAAACGTCCACACTGAAAAACAGCCATTTTGGAAAAAGGCCTTACACTTGAAATCAAATTTGGACCACTTTTTCAGGGCCTAGTGTGTCCAAAATACTCACAGTTGGAAGCCAAGGACCCCCAGGTTATGATAGTGGGCCATTTCTACACAATCCATCAAATGAATGGGCCTCAAATCTTTGTTTTTCAGAAAAATTTGAGGGTTTACACTTTATGGTAAACAGCTCGGCTCATGAATTCCTCACTATTTAGTGGGGTGCACCCGGAAGTTCTTGTACACATACATGTACAGTGTACATAGATCTACATGTATGTACACATGTACCTGTACAGTGTAAAACATATATACACATTGTAAACAATAGAGAGAATTGACTCAGCAATGTTGAGAAATTGGTCGATTCATCTACATAGCCAGAATTAACTACCGTATTTGCCATGCAAATCTTGACTGAGGTAATGGCGGATAGCATTCAGTCGTCAGTTTGATTGACAGGCAGGAACTAGCCCAAATAAGGACTCATCTCTGTATGCACCGAAACGGAGTCCTATCCAACAGGGGGGTCAGTCGCCGCACAGAAAATTTCTTTCGTGACATTGTTTAAATCTTACCAGTGTGGGGAGGCTGAAACTCGGTACTAAACTTCCGTGAACAACTATAATGACAAGCGCTACATGGTACAAATTTCAAAATATCATTTTTACTAAGTCATTTTATTGAAAGAAAATCCAGATGTAACGTTGAAGAAATCCTTGAGTTTCGATGGTTGTTTGTCATTTCAAAGTCCATTTAGCGTACACGCATGTAGCGACAAAACGGATGCGTATGTGCGGTACACGTAAAATATTCCACGCAGCAGGTCTTACATGTATGTGTGCTCGTCACGCTCGTATGTATGCTGACGCACCTGTACCAATACTGGCGTGTTTTTGTTGTAACTCTCAAGTGACGAACAGCCTTCAAACTAAAGTAATTCTTTAACATTAAGTCTTGCGATTATTTTCATTAAAAACACTTAGTGAAAATAATATTTTGAAATTCAAACCTCTCTGAGATGCATTGTATTTGGTCATGGGATTCTACTGCCGAGTTTCACCAACTTCACACAGGTAAAAATTAAGAAATTGATGAATTTACACAAAATATTTTTTTCTGTATTAGCAATTTTTGGGTTAAATCCTGGACGTCACCATAGTACATGAAGGTGAAAGTCCAACCTGGGCTCAAGCAGGAACCAGTCACAGTGTAGAAGTTTGTATTCGTGTCACGCGGACTCATTGGCCACGTTGGTTGGAATTTCATCTGTCCCAAATATGGCTCTGCCACTTTCTCTCGGGCTCGTTTTCAATTGATACAAATGACTTCATATTGAATTGTTGAAAACGAAATTGAGATGGGCATTTATAAGTGGAAATAAAAGTTCAAGGTTTGGTCTTTATACCACAGAAGCCGAAATGTAGTCGCCCGTGGCAACGGCCACTCGCACTTGAAAGATTGCACTTCACCAAATCAATGAACCGTTCATGAAACGTTCGTCGATGCGTTGTTTTCAAATTGAACCTGTCAGAGTGTGGTATTTTCACGTCATGAGCTGACTTGCACAGTTTGTGTTTCACGTGTTCCAAATACATTGAATTGATGGTTTGTATTTTGTCTATTTATCAACAAAACTGACTATGCCGTCTCAATACATTTATTAGTATGGGAATCAAATTTGATGCTTGGTCTTTACCTGTCAGGATACAAATTACATGTCATTCTTCATGCAATTTATGTGAAGGAAATTCAGTTATGAGTTACAGTATGAACCATTACATTGTACATTAATGGCATTGAGTACATTAAGCCGGTGCCCTAGGCACCGGCTTTTATGTAACAGCTGGCAACTGACTCAAATAAGCACCATCAGCTGCACTGTAAATGCAACCCATGTGATCACAGTCTTGACCAATCAGTATCCGGGTCATACATTACGTGTACGTATAGTTTTAAATGTCATGTCGTGCCTTGCTGCTTCCAAATTCGACCACTGGTACAGTGTACACACATGTACATGTGTGGATCAACATTTTATCTTTTCTAGAAGGGTGGGGTTTGAGAGAGGGGGTGGATCTGTGAGGGGAAATGCAATTCATGAGACAATGTTTGGAAATGTGATCAATACATTGTACTGTATATATGTATACAGTGTACATTATGTGTCTGTACATGTGTGCTATAAATCATGCCAGACCCTCTGCAGTCTGGTGAGGTGGGTGTCTATGCTAGATTTACGGTTTTTATGAAACAGTTGGTGAAATCTGCAATTGCTGAACAAAATATTTGTACTGTGTTGACAGTTTGAAGCTCATTTGAAATGGCTGTTGTGTATGGACGGAGTAAACTGTGGCCTAGTTTCTGTGTGTGTGTGTGTGTGTGTGTGTGTGTGTGTGTGTGTTTAAATGCTTGTGTAGTCTGGCATTCTTGAGATGTCTAGACTGCTGCCTCCTGGTGAGATAGAGGACACTTAAGGTCACTGCTGCCCTGGGTCAGTGAGTTTGCTGTAGGAAGCCCTCTCTTGACAGGATGTGTTTATGTTTGCTTTGAATTAATTACAATCTTAAGTCACTTTCCAGTTAACGATTTTGGATACATGTACGCATAGCAAAAATAGCTTTTACATACATTATATGCAGGGTTCGAATTTACTAGTAGTCCGCTGGCCAAATGTCAGTTATTTGGTAGACTAGTCAAAACCCCTCTCCTAGTAGTCCCGCAGGCTAGACTGCACTGAAATCCTACGACTTTCTTTTTATTTTATATTTTACACATTTTCTGGTCCATAAAACCTAATCTCTGACTCTCTTTGTCCTACAGTACCTCAATAATATTGACAATTGTGGACCACCCTGTGGATTCTAAATAAAAAAAGTACTTTAAAAACATGGGGAGTTGGGGACCAGTGAAAATGCTTGCGGAATGGCTAAAAGTCAAACTTACTGGTCCGGCCGGCTAGTGAAACAAAAGTTAAGGGCAACCCCTACAAAATGCGTGTCACAAATTTCACAATTTGCATATTATGAAACAATTTTAGATCAATGTATACCAAACCATCAAAAGATACATAAATTTGTGCTGTTCGCGTACTTGTACAGGTACGTACACGCAAATGTACAATGTACGTATGTGCGCATATTTACCGTGTACAGACGCTTCATATGGCAGCATCTACAGAATTACGAGCCCAAATTTTGTACTCGGATTCTATTTAATGAATAAAATGCGCTGATGAATGTGTGATACATGTGCTGACACACCTGTTAGCATGATTAGCATTTAAGAACAGGGTTACATGTACATACATGTACATGTACGTTATTCCCTGTTGGCACATGATGGCGCGTGGTGCTCACAATAGTATGCGATAGTCATGGGGGGTGGGGGCTGTTGGCACATGATGGCGCGTGGCGCTCACAATAGTATGCGATAGTCATGGGGGGTGGGGGCTGTTGGCACATGATGGCGCGTGGCGCTCACAATAGTATGCGATAGTCATGTGGGGGGGCTGTTGGCACATGATGGCACGTGGTGCTCACAATAGTATGCGATAGTCATTGGGGGATGGGGGCTGTTGGCACATGATGGCGCATGACGGCGCATGGTGCTCACAATCGTGGCCGAGCGGTCTAGCTTACCGGACTCAAGTTCTGGTGTTAGCAGCAGAATGTGGGTTCGAATCCCGGCCGTGACACAAGTTTGTGTCCTTGAGTAAGACACTTAACCATAATTGCTTCTCTCCACCCAGGGGTTAAATGGGTACCTGTGAGGGCAGAGTTGGTTGATTAGCCCTATATGCGCTGTAATGGCAGCAATTGAGCTGTATACTCCCCAGGGAGCTGAGATGGTTTCAGGAATGATTTACATGTATGAGCCTTATGAGCCTTATGAGCAGGGGTAATAATATGCGCCTTGAGCACCACTCAGTTGGTGGATACGTGCGCTATATAAGTCCACACATTATTATTATTATTATTAGTATGTGATAGTCATCGGGGTGTGGGGGGCTGTTGGCACATGATGGCGCGTGGTGCCGGGGGAGGGAAGGGAGGGAAGGGGGAGGGGGGGACGGGGGAGGGAAGGGAGGGAAGGGGGGAGGGAAGGGGGGAGGGAAGGGGGGAGGGAAGGGGGGAGGGAGGGAGGGATGGAGGGAGGGATGGACGGAGGGATGGACGGACGGAGGGATGGACGGACAAAAACAAGGCTTAAATGCTACTTTAATTAGAACATGAAAACATTACATTTAATTTTAGATTTACCCGAGTGGTTTGAGTGGGTGTTTTCTAAGGTTTGATCCTTGTGAAATAGTGTCATGTACTCCCCCTGATGAGAGGAAAGAAAAGGGTAGCCTGTTTTTTGTTTGTTTGATGTCTTCCCCCGGAGTATAATTCTAAAGAGAGAAATGTCGGACACATGAATACGCTAGGTTGTCGAGGAGTCACGAAACGAACAAATCTTGTAACCCACACCATAGTGTGAAAGAATAAGTTTTATTTCTAGCTCCTCGTGGCCTTTTATTAGAAAGAAAACGAGGACTGTTTTTGTCGGTACAATGTATCTCTCGGGTGGTGGTATCATGTGACCGGGCGAGGAGCGTGTCGGCTAGACAGCAAGGGGTGTTGGATATTTGCCTGACCTTTTGTTGTATGTCATGCTCCAATGGGGAAATTGTATGCATTATGGAGGGTTGCTGGGTAGGGTTACGATGTGATCTACATTAACTGGGTCATCGTGGAACCTCATGTATGGTGGGGCTATTTTGAATGGGACCACGTTCATCGTCGGCAATGTTAATGTCATGTTAATGTCATGTACATGTTCGTAGTACATACAGGACTCGTTCAATTATAGTGTTTTCCCTATTTTTAAAACGGGTTTGAAGTATGGCATTTCCTTCCTTGTAATTTAAAGGAGTATTAAAACAAAATTGGATTGATGTACATGTACATATGTATGTAAATATTGTTTATTTGAAGGATAATAAGTTACAGATAGTCACAAATTTTACAAATTACAGCAAAGGCAAAAAGTACCGTTCATGTACATGTACAGATAGTCACAGATTTTACAAAACGTTACAGAAAGGCAAAAGTTACAGGACATAGAGTAACATATTTTACAAGTTAAAACAAAGGCAAACAGTACAGAGAGTCACAGATGTTACAAAACGTTACAGAAAGGTACCAAAATGGATGTAAATGGATACATGGATGTACAGTGCACATCTATCTGTGTGGTTAAGTAGGACACTTTCGTGGGATTGCCATCTGACTCATTGTTGTGGCAAAACAAGTCCTACAGGCTACATGTACCACACATATTTGTCTTGCTTACATGTGTATCAAGATCCTAGGGTTGTGGGCCCAGCAGCTAAAGGATCTGTTCAATGAAGCAAGGGGAAAGCCCATAGGAAACATTCATCAACAGTGTAACGGGATCTAGCCAAACGTATCTTAAGTTAATTTCCCAGTGTTTGAAATTTATGAAAAATATTTATCTCTGCGTAAAAAATACATTAGACTTGCAGCGACCTGCACAATAACAATCAGTTTGTGCATTATTGCAAAAAAATACAATAATTTGCAATGTACATGTACGTACATGTACATGTATGTATTTAAATTGGCTGAAGTGCTTCCTTTTTGTGAAGACAAAATCGATGTAATTAATTTATACTGGTTGGAAAGTACAATGTACAGTATGCTACATTGTACATGTGTATCACAATCCTCCTACTGTAGTTGAACTTTTGTGGCAAGTACGTACAGGGGTATTTTTGACTTGTTTTGACTGTCGTTTTAACCACCCTCAACAGTATTAACCAGTTCGCACCGGGAATAAAAAAGTTTTTCCGAACCCCGTGGCGGGTTTATTTTTACCGCACAAACACGACCAATGGTGCTCACCAGAGCGTGACCGGGGAGACCGCGTCTTCCACCGTATGCTTATGGCTCGTTGCCACGTCGACCGGGAATCTATACAAATATTCCCGAGAATCCTGTGGCGTGCTTAGACGCTCTCCGATCCGCTGTCCCAAAAAAAATGGCGTGTATACACGGCCTCCGACGCGAACTGGTTAAGATAATACTTTTACCAGTCAAAAACAGCCAACTTTAGTATTTGGTCCTGTAATTACACAAATTTAGGTTTGACAGTGTTTGACTTTTACATTAATAAATGATCAATTCTGTTCTTTTTATTATTTTCTTAAATGATTATATTATTATTTTTGTAACGAATGTACACATGTACTGTACGTACTGTAAATGGTAATGAACAAATGGAAATTAACGTCATTGTCTTACATGTATACCACGTTAGACATATCACGCAAGGAATTATCAAGCGCAGCGGCACAGTGGTGGAAATCCAGTTTTGTCCCCCATTTCTTAAGGGTACATGGGAACCGGACCATTACGGCAGTTGGGTACCCATTTCCAATATTACCTGTGGATGCACAGCACTACTGTACAATCTACCTGTACATGTTGTGTTTTCACATGTGCACAGTAGGCTTGGGCGATATCAATTTTTTTTTCATCCACGATAAATATCGTCAAACATTGCAATTTTCGATAATATTGCGATTTTTTTTGTCACGCATGAGTGCTTTAGAGCCGATAATAACAGGGATGTACCCATCTACAAGCGTCACAATAAATTGCCAGTGCTTACCTTAGAGACACGTGCAATCGCGCCGTTCACGAGTGCACCATGGCCATTGGTAAATTCGTTTGCATTAATAATTATGTGGGTCGGTTACTGCGTCGTGCGTCCCAATCAAATCATCAGCCCGAGTTCACGTGATTCGTGTTCCACATGACTGGGTCATACATAAACACAAGACTACATGTAGGTTTATTCCTGCATAGTACCGTGGAGAATAAAACCATGTGATTGTGACACGTCATTTGCACTTCAGAAAATGTGACCGGGTTTGGATTGTACTCACACTATTTTAAATAAACATCACGTGGTTTATCAAGAGTAATTGTACTGTATGTGTTTTGTCACTAGACAAGAGTCCCAGTATGGTATAACAGAATAGTGTCCTAATTCCCCAACTTTGATCGAGCCGCTGTTGATCCATGCTTTGATTTAATTCATGACTAATATGAGCACAGAGCACCTGCAATTACTGTTGTCGATTTTTAAGGTAATGCCCATATTCTGCATAAATATTTAAATATATGCATGATATAATGTACTCGCACATGGTGAGCCAGCCAGAGTCACAGACCACCATGGATATAGACAGTGAGACGTAAGCATTGTCTACACATTGTTGGAACAAATACAATCCATTCAATCCCCAACACTTAACCAGTCTGAATAGATTTCTTTGAGTGGCGGTGGATTATTAAACAACACCCTGTCAGGCGGCTCCTTTGTGATCTGACAGTCGGTTTACCACAGTACAGTGTAGTTCGATTTTGTTTCTCACATCCGTAAGCTGAAAAGACTTCCCTAAGTTTTTTCTATGGAATTTCTGACCCGACTGACAATCGATGACTTTTTTTTTAATCACGATGTACTTTTTTTCTTTGCGATATATTTTTTTTCATCGGGATAATTTGAAAAGTTCTCGATATCATAATCAAATTTTTAAAAAAATCGCAATATTCGATATTATCGTGTCATTGCCAAAGCTACCCGTACATACAGTACATATACATGTATCATTTATGTGTCACAATATGTACTTCAGAAAAATACATGTACTAAGGCCAAAAATTCTCCAGTTTCTGGTCATCGATCGGCTACAAAATTGGTGCGGTGACACGCTTTTTTTGGGGGGCTATATTTTATTTATTTTTTGTACATATGTACGTGATACATTGTATACACAGGGACCAAATTTCCCATATACAAAGTATGGTGGCTAAGAGAGGCCTCACAAATCGGGCAAATGTTCATACCCCTATAGATGTGAAAAATCGTTTAACCCTCCTATGGTTTGACCTTTCAAAACCTTTCAAAATCTGCCTACTGGCAAAATGGCTATCAATAATGTATGAACCCTTTAAAACCCTCCAGAATTTGTTGCTACTGAACTACATGTACCACACCTTTCAATACCCTTTGAAAGGTATTGAAACATTTCAACACCAGTTTGTTCAGAGAGTTGTTTCACCTTTCGAAACCTTTCATAGGTCCCTTTTGTCAGACAGTTTTCTCACCTTTCAAAACCCTTCAGTACAGCAAACTTGAAAGGTTTTGAAAGGTCTGACAATTCTATGGCAACTGCACTCTACATAGGAGGGTTAAAGCACAGCACGGCAGAATTCCAATAGATCCAGCAATTTTATCTGCAATTGGACATCTTTTCATAGGAAAAAATAAATAAATAAATAAAAATGCTTACACACAGGTCTGAGGCGACTCGCATGGAGACCAGAAACCAGAGACTTTTTTTTAGCCTAATAATATGTTTTCGTTTAAATTTTTTTTTTTAAATTGGATTTTATGTCACCCTGAAAGTGGAGCTCTTAACAAAAAAAAATAAATAAATAAAAATAAGTAAATTAATAATATTCAAATGCCCACAATGCAACCATAATTGTATTTAAAGGACTACGTACATTGTACACTGTAAATGTACATTGTACACATGTATAGTACAGTACATGTATGTAGAATTAGCAGACGGTTGGGGAAATATGCACAAACACTTTGTCTCTGTGATGATTTAATGCCATGGCCTTCAGTCCAGCCAGCATTTAATTTTAATGGCAGTGTTTACTCCAGTCACAAAACACTGTTACTGAGCCAGAGATCTGGCTGTTAAAAAAAAAAAAAATTGATGTGGTGTACACTTTCATAATTGTTCTGTTTATGGGGTTACTTTTTATGTGTGACACAACTAGAACAGTTTACAAGTTTATATGGGGTCATTGGTGGGGTGACTCCTTGCTTATTATTAGATGGGTGTGCAGCAGTTTTGCTTGTATACCCGATCTATATTTGTCTATTAAAACCCTCCTACACATGGAGGCCACTCTGATCCACTAAATTTTGTTCTTAAGCAACCTTCAGTACATGTACAAGCCTGCTGTCCTTTCCAAGTAATCTTACAAAATCAACTGTGTGCCACCCAAGGCCACTGTAAATGTTTGAACATATTAGTATGGCCTACAATGTATCAATGGGAGACCACTTTACCCTGTATGTACATGTAATCTCAGTGGTGTGACAGTGCACATAAGGGTAACCATAGGAGGCCACTGGCAACAGCTAATGGCTTGGAGTGGCCTGAATGGGTTGTTTCAAAAATTGCACTGATTGTAGGAGGGTTATAAAGTAACTTTTCTATTCTCCTTATTAAAATAATCACAAAATACATCAGTATGTGTACATTTAT
This sequence comes from Zoroaster sp. YZ-2022, assembly GCA_029582265.1. Classification (NCBI taxonomy): domain Eukaryota; kingdom Metazoa; phylum Echinodermata; class Asteroidea; order Forcipulatida; family Zoroasteridae; genus Zoroaster; species Zoroaster sp. YZ-2022. The sequence continues at coordinate 26,269,221 of CM055819.1, read as the reverse complement.
CAGGCCTTAATCTTAACCACAGCCACTGCGGCCATTGCAGTGGTATAAGGCCGAAAATGTCATTGTAACCCGGTTCCATTTTTCAGTTCCAATTACCCGTTAACGACTTTTTAAAATTCCCACTGAACATTTTAAGCCACACAAAATAATAAAAGTCTCTGATTTTTGGCTAACAAAATGAAGCCTTTCACTTACCGGCCTGCTTTTGTTTGAAACTTGTCTTCGCATTGGTTATTTTATACATTCAGGAGTATTTGTGGTTTTACAAAATTGTTTACTGGGTACCCGGGTATCCAAAGATTTCAAATTTCAGGTGTCCGGTTCCAGAAATAACCAAAAATGCACAGCCCTACAGTGGTACCCCTCCGAGTTGGCCACAGTGCCCCTTTGGTTGGCCTTGAAATTTTGATGCTGCCAAAGCTCTCTCAATCTTTAAGGTCAAGGCCTGATTGATGAACAATATAATTTTTCAAATGAGATGTACACAAACTACATGAAGGACAAGAGCAGGGTACAGATTTAAACCAAAAATTATAGAAAAATAAGAAATTACACATATTACTAAGCTTGGGTGATATTGTTTTTTTTTCATCCACGATATATCGGCAAACAAATATATCGCGATTTTCGATAGTATCGCGATTATTATTTTTTCATTTATGCAAGATTGCTTTAGAGCCGATACAGGTAAACATCACAATAAATCGTAATAATCGTAATCAATTTGTTTGCATAGCATGTATGTACATGTACTTCTGAAGAAGTTTCTTACTTCCAAAAGCTGAAAAGACTGTCCTAATTTTGTTTCCATGGAATTTCTTAATTGACTCACAACGGCAATTTTTAATCGCGATATAGTCTGTTCATCGCGATTTGCCGATATCTCAATTAACTTAAAAAGGTTCTTGATATCGTAATCGAATAAAAAAAAGGTATCGCGATATTCGATATTATCGTGTTATCACCCAAGCTTACGTATTACATGTACATCATCCACCTGAATACAATGTTTAGTATGCATACCACTGTGGTGTTTGTAACCGCACAACCGGTAAATTGCAAGCAATCATGATTGCATGTTTGAGTAGGTTTTACATACATGTATATGTACATATTTAAGTGGGACATCCTTGCTTGAAATTTAATCACAAATTCCAAAATGTACACGCAGTATAATTGGGAGTTACTGGTTAGTTCGCTAACCGTTTAACCAAAACTTTCACGATCTACATGTACCTAGGTTAACCGAAAGTCAGTACCCGATGGCCACACAAACTAGATATAGTCGGTAAATGGAACAATGTGTACGTTTTCATTCAAAAATCATTGATAACAAACTTCCCACAATGATTGTTTAATAACCAATGCAGCAAAATATAAAGTCTAGAATAAAATGAGTGGCGAATTCTTCAAATTTTTTAAATTTATTTATTTATTTTAAAAAATATTTCAATACATGTGTGGGCAATTCTCCGGTAACGGAATGACGTCCATTCATGACCTCGAGCCAACATTTGCCCATCACCTAGAAAAGATGTTTTATACTAGACGACTAATCTGTGTATGAAATGGGAGCCAAGATCCAACAGATTCATTGGACACAAACGAAAAAAAAAAAAAATTCACCTACTGGGTCACTTTAGGGAGGTCAAAATTTCGGTAACGGAATTACGGCAAAGGACAAGCAGTTTTCAGGTCTTGCATTGTAATAAATCTCTGTGAAGTTTAGTCATTTCCCAAAGGGGTGTTATTTGTAGTATATAGACTTTAGTAGGGTTAATAACTACAATACAAAATAAAATTTGAAATATTATTCCTTTATTGAAAAAATGACCTTCAATCATGGTAACAGAATTTAACGGAATTACGTATTGCATTTGTACAGGTCTAAAAATAGCGCTAAATGCAAGGCAAAAACAGTAATAAACTAGAGCTGAAGTGTTCGAAAAAACACACGGTGTTCATGTCAAGTTCCGGTTCAATCAAATTATCGATGTCAATCAAATTTTTTAAAGGTGTACATCTTTTATTTTAACAATATTAATTTCATATTCAAATGACATACATTGTACACGTTTTATCAATTTTGCATTAGAATGTGTTGAATTTGAACTTACTGTTTAGACCGGAAGTTAAGGTCAGATCAGGTGATTTGAACGTCATGACGCAATCAAACTTCCTCATGATTATATGAAAAAATAACGTTAGTACCTGCTTTGGTTCAGTATCTGAGATTGGAAATTATTCTCTTTTTAAAAATGCCGCTAGGGGGGCACTCTGAACGTTGATGACGTCATCAAACATATTTTTTTTAAAGATAAGAAGTCACTAATCACTTTATTCACAAAAGTCATATTAAAATTTCCTGTGGTTTTTGAGATAGAAAATTCTAAACCTGCCGCCAGAGGGCGCTGTGACAGGTGATGACATCATCAGTCACATTTTTGAAAAGGCCACATGTCATTGTCAGTAGTAATTTCGTCCACGGATGGCAAGCCCAAATACCATCATGTTGGCTGCATACCCTATAAAATTGCTTCAAAATCTTTTTTTTCACTTGAACTTCTGGTTTCGACCGGAAGAAGAGGTCAGATTGGGGTCATGTCTGTGTACGAAATGTCACATAATTTAAGATCTGTAAGATGATGCAAAGATTGTGTAAATATCTTTTGTGGTTCATGAGGTATGATTTTTTGAAATATTAAAATTTGATTTTAGTGTATTTCGATATATCTGATGATGTCACCATGATGTCACAACTTTACCCGAAACTATGTCATAACTCTATTGACAACTACATGTTATGGTCTAAGTATGTGTCAAGTGTGAAGGCTCTGTGAACTTTGCAACTACAATGTACATATGTATGTTTTTTTTTGTTCAATAAGTCTCATCGAGAAGAACAAGGAAACAAAAATACAACAAACAATTTCAAAAGGTGTTTGCGCTGTCGTACAAACACGTAAAAACAGTATTTTACTTGAATTTCTACATTTAGGTATATCCATTTTTTTTTTTTTTAATGATATACAGTAATGTTCTCACAAGTACATATGTGTACATGTATCCTGAACATTTAATCATGCCAACTTAACAATTTCCAACCAAATTAATGAGCGTTTAAGTACGTACCCCTATAAACACTGTACGTACCCCTATAAACACTGTACGTACCCCTATAAACACTGTACGTACATGTACCCCTATAAACACTGTACAATACATAATGTACACATGTACAATAGCATACTTTTGCATTCAAACTAAACATTGTCATATTTTTTTAGGAAACAGTGGTTTTTTTATTTTTTTTTATTGAAAAATATTTATTAATTAACATTAAATAAAAGTTTGTCACAGAAGATGTCAAAAGTCACAGTAAAAGTCATTGTAACAGTAATAAAAACTTGAATCCATGTACATATACATGTGAGTGCAGTGCAAATTCATACCGTATGTATGTATTAAAGTACTAAGCAAATGTCCGAAAGTGAACATTTTTTTTACAACACTTGTAGGGAAAAAGTCAATGTTGGGATTTTTCATTTTTTTTTTTCATTAGAATATTGCTCTGACACCCTTTACTCGAGGAAGTGAATACAAATTATTCTGTTACATGTAAATTACACATTAAAACAAATAATTTCCGAGAAACATGTTTTTACAGTATTATACGTACATGTATACATACATGTATGTACACTGTATATTCTTAAATTAATATACCGGTATGGTGGGTCATGTCATAAATGAATTTTGACCCTTTTTTACTTTAAAACCAAGCTTCTGACAACTATTTTGGGAAATACATTTCAAAGTACATGTATCTGTTTCCCTTTCTGAAAGGAAATTATCAAAGTTCTAATGAAAACAAAAATATCTGGAAATTGCTGGTACGTGTACATGTCTGTAATGGGCACAACTACATGTACGCGTACGTACAGGTACACATGTACGCGTACGTACAGGTACACATGTACGCGTACGTACAGGTACACATGTGTACGCGTACGTACAGGTACACATGTACGCGTACGTACAGGTACACATGTACGCGTACGTACAGGTACACATGTACGCGTACGTACAGGTACACATGTACGCGTACATAAAATGAATATATGCACGTTAATTGCACTATTGCTCTCCCTACACTGCATTGTATTCATTAGGATGTAAAGTATCGTGCATTTTACAATGTATATTGAATGAAACATACTTCAGCTTACATGGCATACATGTACATGTACTGTACGTAGATCAATACATGGCTGGAATGAAAATTTAAAAGTACCAGAGCTTTACTTGTACAGTACAGTATTGCCAAACAAACAAACAAACAAAACAAAACAAACAAACAAAACAAACAAACAAAATCTGGAAAAAATTAAGCCTAAAATCAGATTCATCTTCTGATAACATCTGAACGTCATCATACATGTAAGTGTACATTGTATGATTTCAACAAGAGGCCCCTCGGGACCATTGGATGCAGGAAAAAATGGGGACCATCGCCATCTGCTGTGCATTTATAAACATTGTAAATCAAAAAACATGCAGTGTGTACATGCATGCATTCACTCTACTGCATTGCTATGACTGCACACACAGCATGGATCCTTGACCAATTGTGGCAGAACACATGTTGTGAAACCGTAAACAAGGTGATCATTGGCGGCCACACACTCCAATGAAGCCACCGCACATGGGGCTCCCCTTAGGAATAATGGATCTTCCCAATCAGATTTGTAGACCTTTGCAGTAAACAAGTCTGCCTGCTGCTAGCTTTCCTATCATCCTCGCTGCCTTAGCTGAGCCAGTAACACCGCTAGAGTATATTAGTGGACCAACCTAGGAATGAATTTAAGCAACCAGCAAACAGCAGTTTTGGGGTCTTCTCTCTAGAAACACGAAAAAAGAGTAAAAGAAAAGATCTCCTAACGAATGTAGCAGACACGCCGGTGCAGGATATCAGTATAAAGAGTTGGAGGAGTTCAGGGCTTAGATGAGCCCCAGTGACACCCCACCAAGTCACGTCCAGCCTGCCCGCACCCAGCTGTGCTGTGCCCCAGCCAGCTGTTTGTGTGGTCACTCTGAGGTAAACAACAGACGGAACAACAAGAAAAACAGACTCTCTGGGAGACTGCACAGGATGCTGACTGTAGCGTTTAGGAGGTGGTCGTGTAAAACAAAGAAGGTAGGCGAACAAATACACTTCCAGGGTTTTTCAATCAAGTTGTGTGAGTGAATGTAACATCTTTTGTTTAAAATTTCTAACAGCTTCTCTGTGTTTGTACGTGTGTTATAAATAAAAAATAAAACATACATTGTATTGAATGTAATTTTTAATAAATTTATTTAGTGTAGATTTTTGCTTTTCAAATGTTTTCTTGTTTGAAATCACTTAATGAATTCAGCTGTTTTTTGTTCTTGTAATTTTCAAATTCATAATTGGTTGTAAACAGTGATGGTGTTAACATTTTATTTGTCTAGGGATTTGGGTTATCCAATTTATAACACAATATAGTACAGTGTATGTTAGGCCACAAAATAATGAACAAGATACAATGTACTATGCATGTAAAATTTTGTATTCATGGAGTTAAAATACACCATAATTTAATCAAAATTAATTACAATTTTACATTTAAAAATGTACAGTATGTTGAAGTTAATTAAAACAAAAATATTGCGTGATGACATTGTTTAATGTTTGTTTTATTTTCTCATATTTACATGTACACTTCTCTTGAGATTTTAAATGGTAACCTTGACAGTATAACCACAAACAATGATGGCAGAATGTGTATTCCTGGAAAATGATTCTGTCAGAGGGGCTCTCATTTACTGTGGTGAGATGGCAAATGTTTGCTGTAAACAAAATTAGATGTTTTTTTTCACACATTTCTAATGACTCAGAATATGTTATAGACACACTGAAACGTTTCACAGGTTGGAGAACAAAGCAACTAAATACAGGGCTGAAAATATAGCGAAGCAGCTGTTATTTTACCTGTTGTACATGTACCTTGGAGGTAGAAATTTTGTTTGTTAATTATTAAATGATGGTGTATAGATGTGGGTAAGCTGGATAACAGCAGGCTTTATAACAGCAAGGGAGCATTGGTCAATATACACGTACATGTTACTGCTGGCCTTTCCATGTACAGTAGACGTATCATCTATTCCAATAGAAAACATGAAGCCATCGTGATAAACTACAAAGACATACTGTGTAAACATGTACAGTACGTTTTTAGCTTGTTGGGGTCGACATTGTGTCGTGTGTGTATTTTACGTTGGGGTCGGCATTGTGTCGTGTGTGTATTTTACGTACAGCGTGTGAATGACCATTCAACAAATTTGATTGGTCAATAATAAAGACTATTTTGAGTGACAGGTATTGATTGGCCAATGGGAAGATACTGTTACTACATGTTGTGTATCACCTTAGAAACGTGTATATTTACACAAATTGTATGTGTGTTATATAAAGGAACAAATCAATTTGTGCATCATCAATCCCATTAATTGAAATTTTTTGTATCTAGACAAGCAAATCAAAATGAGTAGAAAGTGAGTACATGTACGCGTACATATGTACAGTATGATAATTTTCCTTTACACTTTTGAAGATTGCTGGAATTTGCATTGCCGACAAACTTCAGGTTGGAATCTGTTGACTTTTCCAAATTTTCTTTTTCTGTACTTGAGTAACCAGTTCTTTTACTTAAAAGAAAAATCAGGAAAAGATACATACAAGTACATTACAGTATACATGTACATGTACATGTACATGTATCTATATTTCTTTTAAATACACTCACTGGCCAAAAGTATTGCAACATGCTCAAAATAGCACTTTACAAGTAACAGGTGAGATGATCATTTAATCCGATTTCATCGATCGTGTATTACATAATTTCCGAGCAAGAACAGTAAAAAAGAACATTGACTTCAAAACACAGGCACTTTCAAGAAGTCTTAAGTAGTGTAAATAAAATAAAATAACTTATTGTAACACAGTTCTCCAAACTGAACTTTGGTGATGTTGCAATACTTACATGTATGGCCAGTGAGTGTAAGCAATTTCTAATATTAATTATATTTAGTTATTTTAAGAACTTGTTTAAATTATTATTTAGTCTGATTGGATAAAAGACTCCGTCAAAATTTTTTAACAAACATCTTCATTTCCGTCAAATTAGCATTTGGTCAAATTACTTGAAAAATTTGCGGCATACAGTAATGTGTGGTTACTACATGTACACAACATAACATCTCCTAATGGTGAAGAATATGACAAGACACTACAGTAATAATCAAGAAGATGAACACCACATCAACAACACGGCCAATTTAATTGTGGTCTCGTCGGCGAGGTTAAATGCTGAAATAATTAAATTCTCCCTGACCAGTTCATTCCAAAACTGGACCTATGTGTACACTACACGTCAGGCCCTTGTTATGAGTGACAAACACTCAGAGAGCCTTGGGATAACAGAAAGGAGCTTTTATTGCCAGCACGGTTATAACCAACGTAATTGCAGCATGCCAATAATAAACTCAAATGTTTGATGCTTGAAAGCTACGACGACGGAGTGACAACGCCAGCAGAGCTGCTGATTGCGCATGCTTTGCTTTCCTTTCTCGTTATCCAGGCCAAGTACGGTTGTTGCCGCGAACATCGGAGCTCCCTTGTTTTGCAGTCTTGGGCAGTTGTGAATGTTCATTGCAGGAAAATACTTGCCATTACGTATGAATGCAATGTACATGTGTATTCGGATACAACAATTACAAACTTGATAATTTTGGTAATTGGGTAAAAATGTACACTTTGTCAGTGGTTAATAACTAAAGGGAAGGGAAGGTACAGTACATACAACATTTGTCAGGCCTATGATTTCTCAGGATTTTTCCTGATTTCAGGATTTTTCCCAATTTCAGGATTTTTCCCAAATCTCCCTTTGCCTCAAAATGCTCATGAGAGAAGAGAAGTAGCCACCAAGGAAAGAAAGAAGTAGCCTGTAATGTGTCCGAACCTCTAGTTTCTTGTTTCTGTGGGATGTGGAGAGTCTGTAAATCCTCCAAAATTAAACATCCCGGAGGTCCAGGGGGCTTTGTCCTCTAGACCAAAGGGAGACCCAGGCCTGCTACCCACAGGAGGTTCAGGGGGCTTTGTCCTCTAGACCAAAGGGAGACCCAGGCCTGCTACCCACAGGAGGTTTAGGGGGCTTTGTCCTCTAGACCAAAGGGAGACCCAGGCCTGCTACCCACAGGAGGTTCAGGGGGCTTTGTTCTCTAGACCAAAGGGAGACCCAGGCCCAGGTCCACAATTTTTCAGGATTTGTTTTACTTTTAGTCAAATCACACCCCTGATTTGTAAACTACCAGATTATCAAAATAAAGATTTATCGCCTGTGTTTTTTTGGTGATTTCTTGAATTTTTGGTTTTCATTGGAACATTGATAATTTCCTTTTAGAAATGAAAACATTTACATACATGTACTTTGAAATATTTCACAAAATAGTTTATGGAAGCTTGGTTTAGCGCCAAAATTAATTTGTGATGGGACCTGCCATAAATGAGTTTTGGTACACATTATACGTATGTGTATAACTGTAAACCATGCTTATCATGTTTATTTGGAGAACTGTGTCGTTTTACAGTATTTGTTTACACTTCCTCAACTAAAATAACAATATTCTGATGAAAAAGGAAGTTAATGGAAATTACTGTTAAAATATAGCGAAAAACACAATTGATACATGTGTACATGTACTTATCTTTATAAAATTATTATTAGCCCTCCTACTGGTACATGTAGCTGAACTTTAGTGACAAGTACAAGTACTGTACATGTGCATAATAAATAATAATACAGAAGATTTATAATGCGCACATATCCACCAAGAAGTGCTCAAGGCGCTTTACAGTAAACAAGAAATCATACAATAGCATAACAATACAATAGCAAATGCAATATAATACTAAATAAAAGATTTTTAAAAAATGCATAAATGAATGTTAGTAGTCCTTATAGGCAATACACATAAGATGAGTTTTTAAGTTTTTCTTGAAGGAGTAAACAGTTTGAGATTCACAAATGTACAGAGGCAAATCATTCCAAAGGCGTGGAGCCACAACTTCAAAAGATCTGTCACCCCAAGAATGTTTAGACTTTTGTTCAGACTTCAAAATCCTTCACTTTAGCAAAGAGGATTTGGGAGGATTTGGGAGGATTTGGGAAGGTTAGGGTATATATAGCCTACACAGTACGTGTACATGTACACTACATTTTACTGGAAAAATCAAACAAGATCTACATGTATATCTGTTTGTGAGTCGGGCACGCCCCTAAAACAATGGAAGTTTGAGTAGCAAGTTTTTGATGACTTAATTTTGTATACGTTGGAATACTTGCATAGTCTTTCCATAAACTTCAAGCTTTGTGCTTTTTGTACATTACATGTACATACATTACAAAAAGGTCATCATGCCCTTTCAATGAGTATCAAGAAATTACAATAACAAATTACATGTATTTATGTCAATGTGTAAAATATGTATGTATGTAAGCTCAGTGATGAAGCTTCCATTTTTTGTGGATAATGATGAAATCATAATTTGACATTTTCAGAGTATGTAAATTGTACATGTACATGTAGTTGTTGTTGTGTCTAATGATGATCGGTTGACTTGTTAAATAAATTAGCATTTACAATGTAATGTACATATGTGTATATTGAGCTCTTTTCATTTGGAGTGTCGTGGCCGAGCGGTCTAGCTTACTGGACTCAAGTTCTGGTGTTAGCAGTAGAATGTGGGTTCGAATCCCAGCCGTGACACTTGTGTCCTTGAGCAAGACACTTAACCATAATTGCTTCTCTCCACCCAGGTGTTAAATGGGTACATGTACCTGTGAGGGCAGAGTTGGTTGATTGGCCCTATATGCGCTGTAATGGCAGCAATTGAGCTGTATACTCCCAGGGAGCTGAGATGGTTTCAGGAATGATTTATGAGCCTTATGAGCAGGGGTAATAATATAATGCGCCTTGAGCACCACTCAGTTGGTGGATACGTGCGCTATATAAGTCCACATATTATTACTATTACTATTACTATTACTATTACTATTACTATTACTATTACTATTACTATTACTATTACTATTACTATTACTATTACTATTACTATTACTATTACTATTACTATTACTATTACTATTACTATTATTACATGTATGTGTATGTATAAATATTTCATGTAAAATTTCAGCCCTACTGTACATGTACACGTGTAAATGTACATGTACATGTACATGTACATGTAGTATGGAATATTATTGGGGGGGGGGTACATTAACCCTCCTACAGTACATGTAGTTCTGGTGCCTTTTTCAGACAAGTTGATGCACCATTTGAAACCATTCGTTTTGTGAAACACACCAAGGTGTAGTGTATCCACCATTCAAAACCATTTGAATGATTTATAAGCCACTGTGTAGTACATACATCATTCACCATTTGAAACCATTCGGAACCATTCGGCTATGGAAACACACCAAGGTGAAGTGTATCCACCATTCAAAAACCATTTGAATGGTAGTAAAGCTTGCTCCCAACACTTTTCAAATGGTATCACCATGTGTGTACTAAACCAATGGCCATTTTGGTAAGTGGAAATTTTGAATGGTTTCAAATGGTCAAACACAAGGAGGGTTGACCTGTAAGGTTTGTTAGCAGGGTGTGTCTGTATGTTGATGTTATCCATAAACTGTAGCATGAAAACAGATTTATAATGTTTGAAAGAAGGGAAAAAAAAAAAACAAAAAAAACCCCAAAACACCAAAAAAAAGCGCTTGAAAGACATCCTTACCAATACAGGAATTTCATTAAAATTACACATTCTTTCTTGATTTATCATAATAAGCTCAGCTTATGAGGAAAGAAAAACACATTAGTGACCTAAACTGGTAAAATTGTCATTTACAGTGTTACCCTTTTTTTTTTTTTTTAGGTGTTCGGGTATGTGCCCGAAACACCTTGTTTTTGTTAGTTTTTCTTCTTCTTCTTCTTCTTCTTCTTCTTCTTCTTCTTCTTCTTCTTCTTCTTCTTCTTCTTCTTCTTCTTCTTCTTCTTCTTCTTCTTCTTCTTCTTCTTCTTCTTCTTCTTCTTCTTCTTCTTCTTCTTCTTCTTCTTCTTCTTCTTCTTCTTCTTCTTCTTCTTCTTCTTCTTCTTCTTCTTCTTCTTCTTCTTCTTCTTCTTCTTCTTCTTCTTCTTCTTCTTCTTCTTCTTCTTCTTCTTCTTCTTCTTCTTCTTCTTCTTCTTCTTCTTCTTCTTCTTCTTCTTCTTCTTCTTCTTCTTCTTCTTCTTCTTCTTCGCGTTTGTCCGCAAAAAAAAACATACATGTACTTGCAAACTTCACATGAACTTGAAACTTGGCATGTACTTAGAACTTAACAAGTAGATGAAACTCGAGTTGTGAGTGACCCCAATTTGACCTTACTTCCTGTCCAAACCGAAGTCAAAGTTTAATATTTAAAAAGTCATATCTCAACAACCACAAGAGGTAAATTCACAATTTTTGTACCATTGTGCAGATCGTTAATTGTCAAAAAATATTTACAAAAAGGTGACCCCAATTTGACCTTACTTCCTGTCCAAACCGGAAGTCAAAGTTTAATATTTAAAAAAAATCATACATGTATCTCAACAACCACAAGAGGTAAATTCACAATTTGTGTACCATTGTACAGATCGTTAATTGTCAAAATAAATTTACACAAAGGTGACCCCAATTTGACCTTACTTCCTGTCCAAACCGGAAGTCAAAGTTTAATATTTTTAAAAATCATATCTCAACAACCACAAGAGGTAAATTCACATTTTTTGTACCATTGTACAGATCGTTAATTGTCGAAAAATATTTACAAAAAGGTGACCCCAATTTGACCTTACTTCCTGTCCAAACCGGAAGTCAAAGTTTAATATTTAAAAAAAGTCATATCTCAACAACCACAAGAGGTAAATTCACAATTTTTGCACCATTGTACAGATCGTTAATTGTCAAAAAATATTTACAAAAAGGTGACCCCAATTTGACCTTACTTCCTGTCCAAACCGGAAGTCAAAGTTTAATATTTCAAAAAATCATATCAACAACCACAAGAGGTAAATTCACAATTTTTGTACCATTGTACAGATCGTTAATTGTCAAAAAAAATTTACACAAAGGTGACCCCAATTTGACCTTACTTCCTGTCCAAACCGGAAGTCAAAGTTTAATATTTTAAAAATCATATCTCAACAACCACAAGAGGTAAATTCACATTTTTTGTACCATTGTACAGATCGTTAATTGTCAAAAAATATTTACAAAAAGGTGACCCCAATTTGACCTTACTTCCTGTCCAAACCGTAAGTCAAAGTTTAATATTTAAAAAAATCATATCTCAACAACCACAAGATGTTCATTGACATTTTTTGCACCATTGTATAGATTGTTAATTGTCGAAAAATATTTACACAAAGGTGACCCCAATTTGACCTTACTTCCTGTCCAAACCGGAAGTCAAAGTTTAATATTTAAAAAAATCATATTTCAACAACCACAAGAGGTAAATTCACAATTTTTGTACCATTGTACAGATCGTTAATTGTCAAAACAATTTTACACAAAGGTGACCCCAATTTGACCTTTACTTCCTGTCTAAAACCGGAAGTCAAAGTTTCATATTTAAAACAAAATCTTCCACAAGAGGTAAATTCAAAATCTTTGCACCATTGTACAGATCGTTATTTGTCAAAACAATTTTACACAAAGGTGACCCCAATTTGACCTTACTTCCTGTCCAAACCAGAAGTCAAAGTTTAATATTTAAAAAAAATTATATCTCAACAAGCACAAGAGGTAAATTCACAATTTTTATACCAATGTACAGATCGATATCGTTTCGGTTTGCGGTAACACCATGTGTTTATCTCAACTAACGTGAAGCTGAGATACAGGTTCTGAAAAGAACCGTATCGCACAACTCGTATCTCAACCTTCGTTAAGTGAGAAAGGTTCAAGGGAGAACCAATTTCGGGCAACTCGTTTTTCTCTACTGTCGCTAAGTGAGAAATATGGTTCAGGGAGAACCATGGGGACTTCACGGGTTAATATGGTTCAGGGAGAACCATAGGGACTTCACGGGTTGTCAAAACAATTTTACACAAGGAGAACCGGGAAGTCCCCATGGTTCTCCCTGAACCATATTTCTCACTTAGCGACAGTAGAGAAAAACGAGTTGCCCGAAATTGGTTCTCCCTTGAACCTTTCTCACTTAACGAAGGTTGAGATACGAGTTGTGCGATACGGTTCTTTTCAGAACCTGTATCTCAGCTTCACGTTAGTTGAGATAAACACATGGTGTTACCGCAAACCGAAACGATATCGATATTCCACCATGCAAAGCCTCAAAACTTATAATGTACAGATCGTTAATTGTCAAAAAATATTTACAAAAATGTGACCCCAATTTGACCTTACTTCCTGTCCAAACCGGAAGTCAAAGTTTAATATTTTAAAAAAATCATATCTCAACAACCAGAAGAGGTAAATTTACATTTTTTGCACCATTGTGTAGATTAATTGTCGAAAAATATTTACACAAAGGTGACCCCAATTTGACCTTACTTCTTGTCCAAACCGGAAGTCAAAGTTTAATATTGAAAAAAATCATATCTCAACAACCACAAGATGTTCATTGACATTTTTTGCACCATTGTATAGATTGTTAATTGTCGAAAAATATTTACACAAAGGTGACCCCAATTTGACCTTACTTCCTGTCCAAACAGGAAGTCAAAGTTTAATATTTAAAAAAATCATATTTCAACAACCACAAGAGGTAAATTCACAATTTTTGTACCATTGTACAGATCGTTAATTGTCAAAACAATTTTACACAAAGGTGACCCCAGTTTGACCTTTACTTCCTGTCTAAACCGGAAGTCAAAGTTTCATATTTAAAAAAAAATCTTCCACAAGAGGTAAATTCACAATCTTTGCACCATTGTACAGATCGTTATTTGTCAAAACAATTTTACACAAAGGTGACCCCAATTTGACCTTTACTTCCTCCCGAACACCCTAGAGTTTGTGTAAACAAACTCGAATTTCTATTTTTTTTTTTTTTTGGGGGGGTGGAGTGGGGGGGTTTGAGGTTGGCTGACCACTGCTGAAAAACAGGATCAAATTATGGAGAAGTAACAAATTTGTTTCAATTACAGCTGTGCAACAAATAGTACGTATGTAAGTAGTCATTTCCCTGATTCTAAATACACCTGCTGTTAAAAAACAATATATACCTACATTTGTACATTGAATGATTCTTCAAGATGTTGTCATAACAATGTACATGTACGCATATGATGTGTACATTGGGAGGATGGCCTTACATGTACATCTATATGTACACGTAGCTTTGCCTCCAAATCTGATCTTCTTGAAATATTTTAAAACAATACATACATTTTTTAAGTAAAGACTATTTGCGGTGACACCATGATGTGAAATTCTCAATTGAGTAGTAATGTACATGTAGTTCTGAAAAAGAACTGGAGGTTACAACTCGACGTTTCGATCAGTACGTACATATACATGTATGCTCTGATCGTCTGCAAGTATGCAGGCGGGAAACAATGGGACTGGGATCCTTGGAGTGGGGGGAGAGGAGTGTGTGGCTCACTGAACTGAATCATTTTTTTTATTAACATTTTTAAAGATAATTTTGGTTAAATTGCTTTTTACTTGAAAATATTTGTCTGTTTGTACATGTACATTACATCTACATACAAGTAATCCAATATGCTAAGAATCAAGGTTGTTATGTTTTTATGGTAATCACTTGTACAGTGTGCCTGTGTGGGCAAGAGCCTGGGCAAGCCATTAAAACTACAGCGTGTGATTTACATTACATGTATGTGGGTGTACCACGTATAATTTACAGGAAGTCCCTGACAATTATGAATTTATTCGTGAATGCTAAAAATGGTCTGTTACATGTAGGCCTACTCTCGGTTCATTTTGCCAGCGGGTTGACAGACCCGCCAAAACCCTTTCGTCTGTCAGTTTTTGAAATGTGGAATAACTGTGTGGAACATAATGTACAGTGTACGTGTACATCAGGCATGCAACTTTTCAGCTGATCAGCTGATTTCCTCTTTTTTGGTTACTCAGCTGTGCCATTGAAAACTGAAAAACAAAGTACAAAGTCTGGCTGTGGCTGGCACTTTCCTCTCTTTTGGACAAACTGCAGTTGCATGCCTGGCACATGTACATAAAATGGATATACATGTATGTACATGTATGTGCATTCTCACACGAAACCACAGAACGTCGCTGGCAAGCACTTTTTACATTTCAGAACCTTTCAACAGGTTTTGAGGGTTCAAACTATACCAGGGTTAATAATAATAATAATAATGTGGACTTATATAGCGCACGTATCCACCAAACTGGTGCTCAAGGCGCATTACACTGTACATTATTACCCCTGCTCATCAGGCTCATAAATCATTCCTGAAACCATCTCAGCTCCCTGGGAAGTATTTAGCTCAATTGCTGCCATTACAGCGCATATAGGGCTAATCAAACACAACAACCAACTCTGCCCTCACAGGTACCCATTTACCCCTGGGTGGAGAGAAGGTTTAATAATTGAGATAGTAATGTACATGTACACATGTTATGTACATGTACATGTACATGTATTCATGTACTCAGTGCAATAAAAACAAACAAGTTCACCAAAACAAAAGAGAAAGAACTTTTTTTAAAAATACACCGCTGGTGTTTAAAAAAAAATTTTTTTTACACAAGTCAGTCATTGCTGGTTTTTCATGTGTACTTATTATGTACATGTATGTCATTGTAGTTGTACAGAGCTACCGTACATGTACACGTAGTCTCATTTTGGCCAAGTGCATTGTGTCACATCTGTTGTTCCATCTGTCATGCCACCAAAACACTCGAAATCTTGCAAAACTGTACACGTACAGTATAGTGTATGTATACATCAACCCAAAATATTTATAAACAAAATATGCCCCAAAAAACAGCAAAAGAAAATTACCGATCAGTAGTCGTCTGCCGTTAAATGCCTGACAGATGGGACAAAAACGTGACCATATTGTGGAAATTACCATTGGTTTATTACTGTATTGCATTGATCCTTTGGACCCATTTTTTTTTTTTTATCATTAAGGACCGCTGAACACCTACGTGTACATGTTCAGAGTACATTACATTGTTTTTGCAGTATTGATGCTGAAAGGCAAGCCTTATGGGATACCAAGACAGAACAACAAGATAACTGCACAAGTAAACACTTGTTTTGCGCTGCGTTTTTCCTTAATTACTCACTGACACACACTTCCAGCTATTGTTTTCTCAAGGGGGGACGCGTCCACGTAATGAATTCTTTCCCCCCTTGGGGGTTTAACGAGACAACGGTTTAATTGAAAACAATTCGACGTGTTTTGTCTCGCTTGCAGTGATTTAGTGGATCCTTCCCCACATAACAAAGGAAGTTTTTCATCAGTTTCTTTGATATGCACAGGTTGTGTGCAATTAGCTAAATGACCCGGTACTCACTGCACAAACATCTGACAAACATCTGACAAACATCTGACAAACAAATGTACGGTGAATGTTTTGCTGCTAACACACCTGCCAGGCCAGGCTAGCTGAACCTCTCTAACCTTCCCAAATCCTCCCAAATCCTCCAAAATCCTTCTTTGCCAAAGTGAAGGATTATGAAGGATTGAGGTTAATATTAGGTATACTTGCCTTTCCATGGTACATCCATGTTTGTTGTAGTGATTGCAAGGTCAGTGCTTGGGTCAGTGGACACTATTTATTGCTCCATGCATGCAGGGAGGGTCCCTGGCCATGTACAGTACATGTATCACAGATTAGAAACACATGTGTGCATACATGTCATGTGCTTGCTTTAATACTGAAGGATTTTGGAGGATTCAGGTTATGTGTAAGCAAATGGGCCTAGGGAGTTATGGTTAAGGACGGTAAACTCCAGTAAACATTTGAAAGCCTCCATTGGTTTGGGACATGTAGACTTGTACAATGCATAGTATGCAAAACATAAATTTTTATAATTATCATGGAAATTGAATTCTGTATCATCAGTGGTCACCAGTGTTCCATTCACTTCAGGGATCTACACGTACATGTAAGTGTACATGCAAGGCCTGTGATTTCTCAGCATTTTTCCTGATTTCAGGATTTTTTTCCCCAAATCTCCCTTTGCCTCAGAATGCTCTTAAGAGGAGAGAAGTAGCCACCAAGGAAAGGCATAAGTAGCCTGTATTGTGTCCAAACCTCTAGTTTCTTATTTGTGGGGATGTGGAGAGTCTGTAAATCCTCCAAAATTAAATTAAACATCCAGGAGGTTCAGGGGGGCCCAAGGGAGACCCAGGCCCGCAACCCATTTTTCTGGAATTGTTATGTACTTCTGTCAAATCTCACCCCCTGACATGTACGTTGTACAGTCGTTGACAGTAACCCGTTTGCACCCTCATCCCTCACCACCCCTCCTCATTAATTTTGAGTCAAAATCTAGTTTTATTTGGAAATGTATTTGCCTGTGCTCAAAAGTGTCCGTGGGTTGGACCTTTCTCTATGGTTGGACCAGGGTGAGGAAGGTTTCTGTATGAGATTTCTAAATGAGATTTGTGATTGTGTCAAGGTGTGTACAGACAGTTCTCACCCAGAGTGTACTTTTTGGTACAGTGTACTTTTTATGTGCATGTGTTATCCATACGGTGCATGTTGTACGTACTGTATGTCTACTACACAAATGTATGAATTATCAGAAAAGTACATCTACATACTGTACATGTAAATGAACTTTTGTGTCATTGTACTACTGTATCTGCGTGTAACACCAAATTCCTGTCCCATGTCATTTGTACTTATAAAAATGCACATCAAAATATTTGAAATAATAATTATAAATAAACATGTTCAAATAACAGACCTACATTTGTATACATAATGTACATATGTATTTACCTACATGTACAGTACATGTATGAAGACTGACCTTTTAAAAATTGATTCTATTCAGATTTGGTTAAAATATGTTTAATTAAATAAAATTGGACAGTGATTACCATTTCGTGCCATAACCTAAAAGATTAATTTGTAGGATGTACGCGGGTGTATGGGCACAAAGATGGGCAACATGTCTCATTTTCAAGGCATTTGAAATATTTTAGTAATTTATTAAACACTATCTGGCAAAATTGCCATTTTAAGGCACAGTGGCAGTTGGTCCTTAGAATTTAATCATTGTTAGTAATTTATTTACAAGAGAGTTGGCCAGTAAATGTCAACATTTCTAGGAATTCTAGGAACTACCGTACATGTACATGTAGTTTTGCGTGGAAACGCCTATCCCATGATAGGCAAAACCAGTAACCAAGCTTGTTGCGCGTGCGCGCGTGTGCGCATTTGGAGTACAATGCCGTGATGTGGGTTCATATTCTGATAATATTCACATAACAAAACAAACCGGCACAAGCGCCGTGGTACAGCAGTAATGCTCCTGAATGTAATCACTCAGGGACATGTACCAGTACATCTGTGCTAATTACCTTATGTAGCACCAACAAAACAACATCTTACTGTGTAATATAATAACTTGGCTGTTACTGTACACATACGTATTGCTTTCTGAAAATTGAAATGTGATTGAAGAGTGTGATTGATACAAATTAGAATCTGAGAAATAAATATTTTTGTCTGCCTGGCGACATTCTTGTCTGTTTTTCGGGGATATGTGTAATTGACATTTCCATGGGTGTGCATTTAAGTGATCATTTTGAAATGCGTGTTTGTGTTATTTTCCTGCCTATTTTCTGCCCACTCCAGAGGGCAATTAATTTCATTGTATCCCGGCGGTTAAGCTGTATCTCTGGGGGTTTGGGGGGGGTGATGTCTATCAGATGTGGCTTATGTCAACTTGAAAATGATCTTCCCTCTTAATCCCAACTGTGTAGTCAAAAGAGCAAGGGAGACAACCAACAGGAGGAAGCGCCAGCTCGTCATGTGAGACGTCATCGACCAATGGGCATCAGCAACAACACATCAAAGCACCAGCCACTCGGACCGTGTCAGCGGGTTCCACAAACTGCAAGAGGGCCTCCCCGCCCCGGTCCTCACCTTCCCTACCAACATCATCATCGTTACCGTCGACGAGTTCAGATTATGTGCAGAAGCCACCGTCGGAGTCGACGGCCGGGTCCAAGGATATGAACCAAACACAGCAGGAAGCGACGACCCCTAAAAAGAAACACAGGACGGACTTCAAGTTTGGCAAGATTTTAGGAGAGGGCTCCTTTTCAGAGGTGAGCATGACTTATTTGTTTTCTTCCTTTTCATTTCTGAAATGTTCTTAGAAATGATGCCAAGATTTAATTGACCAAAGCAACAGTGAACGATGAAGTATACAGTCATGAAGATGTTGTGGCCTTACATGAATCGTATTACAAACCATTAAGTAAACATGTGTGAATCATGTGTGTTTTGCAGTGCTTGAATAGCAGAAATAACCATCCCGGCATATTCTGCATTTCTGAAGATAAATTCAATAGTTATGATTTAATCATGTTTGTTCCTGAAGAATGCTGTCAACATGTACGTAGTTTGAAAATCACAGATGTATGCATGTACATGTATGCATGCTGCCAGTGACCTTTATCATTCATAGAGTGTGTGGGGAGATGTGTTGGGGGGGCGGGGGGCGGGGGGCGGGGGGTATTTGGATATGATATGATGATGATGTGTGACTTGTAGTCAGATTGTACAATGTAAGTTTGTGCAGTGGCATGTATAGACCATAGGTTTTTTGCATTTAGTTTTCTGTCTAGATCCTGGGACAAAACTAAATAAACAGGAAACCATTATCCCCCATATACATTATACACGTACATGTATGAATTGTACTTTCTGGACTCCGCACTCCATAGTACATTAACCCTGTATTTACACGTGAATTTGTACGTTTTTTAAGGCAGTAAAATATTAGCTTGCATCCGCAATGTACATGTACTTTTATCTTTGCGAATTGGCTACTTTAGCATCAATTCTGCATCGTTGGGCTCGGGTCCTGCTGACGAGGAATTGTTATTCTAAGGGTCGAGTATGCTCCCCGCCCATTTAACCTGATCGCGAGCCGTTATTGAATGCACCAGGGACCTGAAGTAAAAAAAATTAAAAAACAAGACTGGCAGATTTAGCTGCACACAAAAGCAGCCGGGCTTGAAAATTGTGTCTATCGTTGAGCTGTTATGACTTGAGTACTTCTACACGTCGTCGTCCTAGGACACATTATGGAGCTTTTCATACACCTGCTTGCGTTTTTTTTTTAATATGTTGGTTTGAGGAGATTTTCGTATGCATTTGATAATAACTATTAAAGGGAATGTATAAAATCAGTAATGTTCAAGACAAAACTGCTTCTGCGAGTATTCTTGCATACAGTACGTGTACTCTCTTTGAATCAACATTTTAAACATAGAACAGTTCTGTGTACGTTTCAGCTGCAATTAGATGTTCATGAATGTACGCTGTGTCGTTTACAAGATAAAAGAGAATGCAGTTTTAAATCAGTATTTGTTGTAATCATTCTCATGTGGAATTGATGAAAGAGAACTCTTTCCAATAAAACTTATTGGCAATTTAGCGTTAAATTCTTAAAAATCAGACAAAATTATTTCTAGGAATGATTGAATACTGTCAGCAATCATAGCTATACACTACACTGTAGAAGTACGTGTAAGCTTTAAATTTGACTAAGTGATTAGTAGTGTACACACTCATTGATCTTTAAAATGCTGTTTTGATTACATGTATATCATGTGCAAATTCCTGCGTACACAAGTTTAAATTCCTGTTGTTTTTTAGATTTGTTTTCTCGCATGATGAAATTCTAACAGTATGATGTTGTGTAACCTCACCATCTATCACAATGGGTATACATTTGTACTTGTAAACATGCAAAAATAGCAATCTAAGCGATGTTTGGCACAGCTGCTTCTTGCGTGTACACATCTGACGGCCTTGGCCATATCTCTTTCATGGAAAGTGATAAAGAAAATCATAGCACGGATATTTATGGGCGATATGGAAATGTGTATTGGATTGCTGTAAACAAGTTGCTCGATAGACAGTTAGGGTGACCAGAGGGGATTGCTGTTTAATGCAGATAATATTGTTTTTACCAAGGTAATGTAATTGCCCATGTAATGTACCAGTAATGAATGGTTTCAAACAAACAAGTTTAATTTGGATAAAACAGACCTGTTTGGGTAGAATATAAATGTACACATGTACATGTATGTATGTACATGTATACATGTGATGGATACACACATGCATACAAATGTTTAGTTTTGTTTTCCCTATTCATTAAATAAAAATGTACTGTACAAGAAGGACTACATGTACATTGTACAAATGTATGTGTACAGTACATGCATGTGTGCATTAACCCTCCTACTGTTTGACCATTTGAAACCATTCAAAATTTCCACTTACCAAAATGCCCATTGGTTTTGTACACACATGGTGATACCATTTGAACAGTGTTGGTAGCAAGCTTTACTACCATTCAAATCCATTCAAATGCATAGAGGGTCCATTGATTCACCACTTAGAAGTATCCAAACAAGGTTTTGTATTAGCTGTACTACCATTTGGAAAGATCCAAACAAGGTTTTGTATTAGCTGACCTATACATGTACATGTATGTACCATTCAAAACCATTTGGGGGGAATCAATACTGTACACAGTTAGGGGCCGTCCAAAGTTTTCAACATTTTTAAGGTCGTACAGAGAGTACTACTTTTCAAGACCCCCCCCCTCCCCCCAAAGTAGTACTTTTCAACATTTATTTTTCAATGTTGATGCGCATGTTTTATATAACATCAACATTTAAAGTCGTACGCGGCCTCCGACCCCCCTCCCCCCCCCGTCATACGCTTTGTACGACCATTAAAATGTTGAAAACTTTGGACGGCCCCTTACATGTGTTGTATTTCACCATTCAAAACCACAAAAGCGAATGGTTTCACTTTCAAATGGTGGATCAACTTGTATGAAAAAGGTACCAGAAGTAGGAGGGTTAACCCTCCTACACATGGAGGCCACTCCCAACCACTAAATTCTGTTCTTTAGCAACCTTCAGTACATACATGTACAAGCCTGCTGTCCTTTCCAAGTAATATTGTGTGAAATATGCATGTGTGAATATACTGTATACTTGGTTGTCTGTTTTTCTATCCATTCTTCATTTTATTTTAATATTTAATATTTTAATTAAAGTCAATATCAATAATCTTATATAACTGAATCTTTAAATATAAATGATCATATCTATTTTTATACTGTAATTGGAATGTTTTTATTTTGGATATTTTATGTTAAATTTGACTCAATTTAGCCTTTGGCTACAAGTTCAAATTGTTTTAATAAACCATCAATAATAATAATAATAATAATAATATATTACAAAATCAACTGTGTGTCACCCAAGGCCACTGTAAATGTTTGAACATAATACATGTACATGTAGTATGGCTATCAATGGGAGACCACTTTACCCTGCAATCTCAGTGGTGTGACAGTACAGATGGGTAACCATAGGAGGCCACTGGCAACAGCTAATGGCTTGGAGTGGCCTGAATGGGTTGTTTCAAAAAATTACACTGATTGTAGGAGGGTTAATAAGAAATTGAAGACATCTGGGGTATGGCCAGAGTTAAAAACTACACTGTACATGTACATGTGGTTTAATTCCAGCGTGACAGACAGGACAAATTTACACTACCTGTTTTTTTCAAAGGCCTGCCAAAAACAATCTGTAAGGTGTAACCTTCTAAGTTATGTATTAAAGTCAAAGTAAACACTCTACCGTATATTTCAAATTAAAAAACAATCCATGAAACTAGAGGATTCAGTGGCTGTATAGTGACAAATTCAAATCAGCGTGACAGACGGGACGGAAATTACACTCAATTTTTGAAAACAACTTTCGTTGGAAAAAGCTACGGTATCTGTTCTCCTATGAAATTTAATGTTTTTTCAGTTAATCACTTTTATACAAATACATGTAATCAGTAAACATTATGACTTAGTTATTCAAAACATGGAATTGGAAACACCAGGCTCATTAAAGTTGTGACAGATGGGATGTGACAGACGGGACATTTTTGCATGCTTAATATTAATAAAGCATCATTTACATGTAAACTAGTCCTACGATGATCCAATGTTATTTTTGGAATTTATTTTGAATCAACAACAACAACTAATACTACAAATTAATAATAAAGTTACTTTCAAGAACAATTAATCAGAGAGTACCCCTTTAAGAGACAGTAAATTGGAGCACATTCATTCACACCTGATTTTAACCCTCCTACAATCAGTGCAATTTTTGAAACAACCCATTCAGGCCACTCCAGGCCATTAGCTGTTGCCAGTGGCCTCCTATGGTTACCCTTCTGTGCACTGTCACACCACTGAGGTTGCAGGGTAGTAGTCTCCCATCATGCATTGTAGGCCATACTAATATGTTCAAACATTTACAGTGGCCTTGGGTGGCACACAGTTGATTTTGTAAGATTACTTGGAAAGGACAGCAGGCTTGTACATGTACATGTATGTACTGAAGGTTGCTAAAGAACAGAATTTAGTGGTTCGGAGTGGCCTCCATGTGTAGGAGGGTTAAGCTAATTTTGATTTGTGTGTTTCATTGGCCAACTACATTTGTAAATTAATCGACATTTCACTTCAAAAGGCACTATTTTTTAATATCTTATTATTTTGGTACCAACAACATGTATACGTGCATAAAGATAACAATATGTGTACATTGTACATGTGTGTGTATTATACACTAGATTCAGCTTTACAATCTGAGTGAAAGTCAAACATTTACATTTAAATTTTGGCACTTTTGTATTAAAATCAATTCATTTTTCCTGTTTCTTCTTCGAACAATGTAACTTGGGTAAACTGTTATGTAAGGTTTTCTCTTTCTAACCTATACTACAGATTCACCATACTTGTACATTGTACATGTAACTTCAAACCATGTAATGCAGAAGTTTGAGTCCCTCTACTCTCATGAATACCTCTCACAGTTGATTGGTTGTGCAGTACTTTATGCAAATTCAGTATGTGCACGTACTTACATGCATGTAGTGTGCATGCACACTACATGGGTATTTTTATAATTAATACTTAGTTTACAGTACGTTTTTTTATTGATAAATTTATCAATTATATTATTTTAAAGCAGGACATGTACATGTAGTACTAAAATGTAAAACAGTTTATGTTTACTTTTTTTCAAACCTAAAGATAAAAAAAATGTGACAGACGGGACAAAATAACAAAGTCTGGGTAAATTGTGACAGACACAACAGATTTTGAGATGGAATATCAGATCAACTAAACATCGAAAGCTACATGTATTTGTATTTTACTTTCTAGGTGTGGTCACCTTGATAGAAGATAGGAATTCAACTTTGAACCAAAAACATCTTTTCATGTAAAAAATACACAACTTTTCAATGTTTTTTGTGACAGATGGGACATTGCAACGTGATTATTTAAAAATGTTACAAGACTGTCATATTTCATCTTTTGGGTTAAAATTCTCTAGTGGTGGATAGGGAAGGTATCTGACTTCATAGTCCACCAATAATAATTATCTTTGAAGCATAACAACTATTACTGAGGGGAACTCAAATTTCCATCACAAAACAGGGGAAAACGCTACTTGCGTTTCCCCAAACTTCAAGCCTTGATAAAAATAAATCCAAGTGCAGTTGAAGGAAAACATCAACTGCTTCTGAAAGCTTGGTTTGTCTTCTTTTCAAGAAAAAAATGGTTTACAAGTCGAAAATGTACTTTGAAAATTCATGGATGTGGAACCCTTACATTATCTGGGTGAGCTGAGGCCAATACATGTGACTTCCATTTAATAATTTCAGGCTTGCCATGGTCGAGCGGTTTAGTGCATTGGATTTGTGTTCTGATGGCTGAGTCATCAGAATGTGGGTTCGAATCCCAACCGCGACCGGGGTGCTTGTGTCCTTGAGCAAGACACTTTACCATAATTGCTTCTCTCCACCCAGGGGTAAATGGGTACATGTGAGGGCAGAGTTGGTTGTTGTGTTTGACTAGCCCATATGCGCTGAAATGGTAGCAATTGAGCTGTATACTCCCCAGGGAGCTGAGATGGTTTCAGGAATGATTTATGAGCCTGATGAGCAGGGGTAATAATGTAATGCGCCTTGAGCATCAGTTTGGTGGATACGTGCGCCATATAAGTCCACATTATTATTATTATTATTATTATTATTATTATTATTATTATTATTATTATTATTATTATTATTATTATTATTATTATTATTATTATTATTATTATTATTATTATTATTATTATTATTATTATTATTATTATTATTATTATTATTATTATTGCCTACATTTTAAGTGGAAGGTATGGCTTTGGTAATGTTGGCAAAACTGCTCCCTAGAATATACAATACACTGCTTACTCGCTTTGAATCAAGATACTACATACTGTATGTTTACATCATGTACATGTACATCTTGTGAGCGTTTCAGCTCGTACATGTACAGTGTACATTTAGGAAAGAATTGTCATTCCTAAATTAAAATTTCACTTTCTTTTAATCCCTTTGCACTAGTAAATGTACATGTAATATTAACCCTCTCACTATAGCTGAACTTTAGTGGAAAGTAGCTATAGAGGTCAAAATCAGTCAACTGCTTGTTTTAACTGTTGACCCAAATGTACACAGAGGGAAATTTTTGACTGGTTTTGACTGTCATTTTGACCACCCTGAACAATACCAGACGATGCTTTTATCAGTCAAAAACGGTCAACTCATTTTGACCTGTAAATGTACTTGCTACATGTACACGTAAGGTTTGACAGTGTTTGACTTTTAAGTGCACTAGATACCTTGGGAAGTACAGTATCAACATTTGACTGATTTTGACCCTTGTAGTAGTAGAAGGGATAATGTTCAATGATTCGGTTGTTTTTGAACAACAATCTACATTTGTACGTACATGTACATGCACCTTACATAAATATGTAGACATATTAATAAATCCATGTTCATGTACCATTTTTTTAAATTTTTTATTTTTATTTTATTTTATTTTTTTTTATAATCAGAAAATGCCTATTTTTCTTGAAAAATGTGTACATGTTTTATTTCAAAAGTGTGGTTTACAATGTCCCAGTACAATTCAGGACATGTACACGGTACGGTACGGTACGTGTATGTGTAACCAGATACTGATGATAATTTTTATGTTACCGTACATGTACATGTAGTTCAAAATAACTTTTTCCTTACATTCATGGAAAATGCATACGTAGTACTTAGTTTTCAGATTGAAAAGAAAATTGCTGATAAAAATCAAGTACAATACATGTAGATACACATGTACATCTGTGATCCCCTGTAAGTGGGAAGCTACCGGGAAGCTACATGATGAAGTGGAAAGGGGGGGGGGGGTGGGGGGTGAGAGAGAGAGAGAGAATCCATTAAGATCTGAATTGTTTAATGCACAGTTGATTAATTGCGCTTGGCGTCAGCGAGTGTCTTGCAATTATGCCGGGTTATCACTTTGTTTTTCATCTTTCTCCGCTTTCACAGGTTGTCCTTGCGACTGAAATCGCCACTGGCAAGCAGTATGCAAGTAAGTCGTGGATTCATTCTTCATTGTAATAAAGGGCCGTGGCAATAGGAATTTATTATTTGACAAAAACAATGTCCGTGTATGTACATGTACATGTATTGCACAGATCTCCAGATACATAACATGTTGACATTGCTTTGCTGCAGTGTGTACATTTTTAATGCTCATTTGTGGGTTTAATTAGTCCTTTTCTATTTTGTTTTCGTAGCCAGAGGATTTTGGATTATTGTATTTTAAATAGACCTTTCTTCATGCAGTAAATGCAGTTTGCTGTTGTGCAAAACCTACAGAAATAGATATGGCATTACTGCACTCAGTGTGCTTAATTTATGCAAATATATACATGTATGCACTGATGTCATGTATGCACTGATATGCAAATGTGCATGTATGCACTGATGTGTATCACAAGATCTTATCACACATTTGAGATTTGCCCTGATGATACGATTGGTCCATGCTGCAGCTACTGTACGTGCATGGACATGTACATACGTTGTACACACACCCTACTGCTACATGAATTTGTATCCCTAAGTTTTACCATTAATTATCCCGTGTTTGTTCCTCTCTCAAACCCTAGTCAAAGTTCTTGTCAAGCGACATATATTCCGGGAGAAGAAAGAGAAGTACGTGATGCGGGAGAGAGAGGTCCTAAGTAAACTGGACCACCCATTTTTCGTCAAGCTGTACTTCACCTTTCAAGATAAAGACAAGCTCTGTATCCTTTTGACCCCTCACAACCACTTCATGGGGCGTGATTGCAGGGTTGTCAAATGGGGCCATGCCGTCCCCATTTTGGCTCATAATACTGGTAAGGTTGAGGTTATCAAAATAGGGACTTTGTGTTTCAAATCTGGACCCAGGCCAAATTGTCATTCAAGCCGAATACTGTAATTCAAGGAAAGATAAACATGTTATTGTGTGCTCATATTTTCAAGTTGGTGCCCCCCCCCCAATAAAAAAAAAAAAAAGACCGAAAGAAAATAGATACGGATTTCTATTCCAATTTCAGTTTCTCTTTCCCTGCAGACTACCAATACCAGTGATAATAATTGTCAGTTGAACCATCGGGAACCAGTCAGGATGTTATTGAACAAATCCGGGTCAGGAATGTGGCCACACATTCCCATCCCCCCCCCCCCCCACTCCTATTTACTTCCCGGATTCACTCCCTCCAGCTCCAGGGAGCTGTAATATGGCCTGGCATATGTTGCCAAGGACGGTATTTATTGTTAATCTCTTGAGATGTGTTTCACCGGCACTGGTACCTGAAGGAGAGAAATAGAAGAGAGAAAAACACCCAACAAAATTCCAGCAATAAAAAACATTATATAAATATGTCAGGATATAGGCCAAGTACGCCTACAGTCAGCAGTTGGGATAAATATTGATTTCAAATAGGGTCATCTTCATCTTGGAAGTGGTACCTTTCCTAAGGGACATCCAGGCACTGCTTCAATAAATTATGAGTTGTTTATAACAGTCTCCTGCAGTCAGACTTTAAAGAGATTGTACACGTAGGTAAAATGCCTATGATACGTAAATTGCAATCCGTACTTCATAACAGTCAAGAGATTGTATAGAAACCAACCAAAGTTTCAGCTTTTTTTTTCATTGTCTTTTTTAATAACGAGAGAGCAAAAAAAAGTGAAAATCGGCATACATGTACGGATTGTTTGTGTTCATTGCAGTGTGGAATTTCTATTCTCAGAAATTAATTTTGGTAATTATTTCATTAATTTCGCAGCAGCACCTGAAACGGAAATATTTCAAGGGATGTTTGATGCCATCATACATAAGTTTTACATGTATGTAAAACTGTTCATTTATGATTGTTTTTTTTAAAACCAAAAGTGTCTAGTTCAGTGTAGCTTTAACAGGCAGTAAAGGTCAGCAGAGGTCATGTGGTTACCCCCCCCCCCCCCCCTTCCCCTTCCCCCATGGCACATGGTTATATCAACAGCTGTTATATTCATTTTGTCCAAGGTTTGTTGTTGTATTATCAGAATTGTTTATTATGCTTCCAAAATGACAGGAAAGGTCTCATGAACTCAAACTGATATCCACACTTTCTGTGACTGGGCAATTCAGAGAATTGTTTTTATTCCCCAAAACTCTGTAAAAGTTTAAAGTTAAACAGCAGAAGAAAGAAATGTTTGCAAATGTTTACTTTCCTGTTGAATTTCAGAAAACAACTGTGAATTTTAAACAGTGTAATATTTAACCCTCCAACAATCAGTGCAATTTTTGAAACAACCCATTCAGGCCACTCCAAGCTATTACATGTAGCTGTTGCCAGTGGCCTCCTATGGTTACCCTTCTGTGCACTGTCACACCACTGAGATTGCAGGGTACGGTGGTCTCCCATTGATACATTGCAGGCCATACTAATATGTTCAAACATTTACAGTGGCCTTGGGTGGCACACAGTTGATTTTGTAAGATTACTTGGAAAGGACAGCAGGCTTGTATGTACTAAAGGTTGGTGAAGAACATATTAAAAATTTAGTGGATCGGAGTGACCTCCATGTGTAGTAGGGTTAAAGGGACAATATCACGATCAACAGGGCATGGAATCAGAGTGCTAGTTTTAGACCTGTAATTTTGACCTGTAAATGTACTTACTACATGTAAGGTTTGACAGTGTTCGACGTTTAAAGGGGCAGTATCGTCACGATCAACAGGGCATGGAATTGGAATGCTAATTTTAGATTAACTCAGTGACTGAAAATAATACCCCACATGATAAAGTCATATTACCGTTGCTGCTGCATAAATGAGCCAGTAATTTTCAGTCACTGTGTTCATCTTCAACTAGGACACTGATTCCATGCCCTGTTGAAAGACTGCTCTGATCGTGACGACATTGTCCCTTTAACTTACAATGTACATGTAGCATCAGTATTTTGTTGAGATACTTGAATTTTTCCTTAATACGAATCCCGCCATCATCAGATTTTGGTCTTAGCCTTGCGAAAAAAGGTGAGCTACTACCATACATACAGAAGCTGGGATCGTTTGATGAAAATGCCACTAGGTTCTATGCTGCAGAGGTTGTACTAGCATTGGAGTATCTACACAATATGGGCATTATACATAGGTAAGGGTGGGCTGGATGGCTATGATTGGGGGGGGGGGGGAGGAATCTGTTACCCTCCCCCTCAGATTCCTGTAACATATGGCTGTATGGTTGGAATGAAACCATTGAAATCCATGCCTTATACTAGCATTGGAGTATCTACACAATATGGGCATTATACATAGGTAAGGGTGGGCTGGATGGCTATGATTTGGGGGGGGGGGGGAGGAATCTGTTACCCTCCCCCTCAGATTCCTGTAACATATGGCTGTATGGTTGGAATGAAACTATTGAAATCCATGCCTTATACATGTACTAGCTTTGGAGTATCTACACAATATGGGCATTACATAGGTAAGGGTGGGCTGGATGGCTATGATTGGGGGGGGGGGGGGGGGGAAACTGTTACCCTCCCCCTCAGATTCCTGTAACATATGGCTGTATGGTTGGAATGAAACCATTGAAATCCATGCCTTATACTAGCATTGGAGTATCTACACAATATGGGCATTACACATGGTAAGGGTGGGCTGGATGGCTATGATGGGGGGAGGGGAATCCATGCCTTGCTATTCAGGGATGTACATTTTGCCTGATTTTCCTGGAATTCCATACTTATGTTGTTTTCAATGCCACTCTACATTAACATCCCGAGCTAGTGACTTCAGACAAAACATCACAATCTTGCCAGCTGAACTGAATTTTGAAAACAAATTGATAATATTTTCTGGTTCATGTTATTTCCCTCTAGTTTGTTTATCCTTTCTTAAAACTGTTTTGTTATTAAGGCACAACAAGATAAGAGCAAATAAAGGCACCCAGATGACCAACCCCCCCCCCCCCCCATGCTCACAGAACACAATATTTTATTTCCTGGCAAGTAGCACAGTAGCCAAAGTATTTGCTCAACAAAGTTTGGCAGACAAAGCAAGAGAGTTATATCTTGGCATCAGAATCGTAACAAACAAATAAATGCAACAATGATGACGGAAAAGATTTGCCAGGAACTGAAAGCTTTTTTTTAGAATAAAGAGAAGGGATAAACATGGTAAAAAAACAATGTAACAATCAGAAGAAAAATAATATTCTATTTTGATTTTTTTTTCCTGCAGGGATCTGAAACCAGAAAACATTCTGCTGAATGAGGATATGCATATACAGATAACGGACTTTGGTACGGTCAAGATTCTGGATGAGAATGCAAAAGAAGGTACGAACAGAGGCAGCTGATCAGGGGGCAACTATCACACCGACAACTAGTCTGTGAAGCATTTCACTACAAACAGGCCGGTGATTTCTCAGGATTTTTTCCTGATTTCAGGATTTTTTTTACATACATGTACATTGTATCTCCCAAAAGAGAGTTAGACCACAATGGAAAGAAAGATGTAAGGATGTGGAGAGTGAGAATTTAGACCACCATGGAAAGAGAGATGTAAGGATGTGGAGAGTCTGTAAAGGAGTCTGTATTAAATCCTCCAAAATTAAACATCCAGGCGATTAAGGGGGTTTTGTCCTCTAGACCAAAGGGAGACCCAGGCCCGCTACCCATTTTTCAGGATTTGTTACTTTTGTCTAATCACACTGCTGCTTACAAAGTATGCACTTCATTGGTTAGTATTGTATTTAAGCACTTTACTGCATAGACAAATACACTGTACATACATGTACGTGTATGTAAGAAGTCTTGTCAAAGTATAGGTAGCTTAAAATCAGCCCAAGCCAAATTGCCAATTAAAGGGACACTCTCGTCACAATCAGAGCCGACTTTCAACAGGGCATGGAATCGGTGTCCTAGTATGATTTCATCATTGTAAACATCATTGGTTAGTATTGTATTTAAGCACTTTACTGCATAGACAAATACACTGTACATACGTGTATGTAAGAAGTCTTGTCAAAGTATAGGTAGCTTAAAATCAGCCCAAGCCAAATTGCCAATTAAAGGGACACTCTCGTCACAATCAGAGCCGACTTTCAACAGGGCATGGAATCGGTGTCCTAGTATGATTTCATCATTGTAAACATCATTGGTTGGTACTGTATTTAAGCGCTTTACTGCATAGACAAATACACTGTACATATGTGTATGTAAGAAGTCTTGCCAAAGGACGCAAAATGTATAGGTAGCTTAAAATCAGCCCAAGCCGAATTGCCAATTAAAGGGACACTCGTCACAATCAGAGCAGACTTTCGACGGGGCATGGAATCAGTGTCCTAGTTTAAGATGAACACAGTGAATGATAATTACTGGCTCATTTATGCAGTAATGTGACCTTATAATGTGGGGTATTATTTTCAGTCCCCAAGTTAATCTATAATTAGCACTCCGATTCCGTGCCCTGTTGTTTGTCATGATATTGCCCCTTTAATTAATATTCTGATGAAAAGATAAAGTTTCGGTAGAATAAAACACCTCTTTATAGTTGGATCCCTGATGGCAAACGTTTGGCACAATCGCCCACTCAGAACTTACAAATAAAAGACAGTGGGTTTGCTTGATCATGGAAATGTCATGGGCATATTTATACCGTGTCATTTAAATATAAATACATGTAGCAAAAATCATGGAAAATGTCATTTAAAACTCATAGAAAATACCAATTTGTTTGTTCAAGAAGAAATTATGAGTCACCATTGTTGACTTTAAAGCCCTTTATAGCACTTGGTACATGTAATTAAAAACATAAGAATTACAGTTTTACCCAAATCATACTTGGTTTTAAGTTGGTGATGGTACGTGTATCAAACTCTCTGTCTAAGATCAAGCCTGTGATTTTTCCTGATTTTTCCTGATTTCAGGATTTTTATTAACAAATCTCCCTTTGCCTCAAAATTTTCTTGAAAGAAGAGAAGTAGCCACCAAGGAAAGAAAGAAGTAGCCTGTATTGTGTCCAAACCTCTCGTTTCTTGTTTGTAATTTATCCTCCAAAATTAAAACATCCAGGTTCAGGGGCTGTGTCCTCTAGACTAAAGAGATTTTTTAGATTTGTCAAATCACACCCCTATCTATAGAATTACATTTTACTGATTCTGTAGAGGGGCTTTAAAAGTAAAGGAAAAGTCATTGAATTGTAAGTTTGGTAATGGACATTCTATTGATTCTTCATCTAATGGGGCAATGGGGAAAATTGACGGACAATTTCACGGACAATTGAATTAGTCGTAAATAAATTTGGAGGAAGAAACTCCCAAATGGCCACATATTTATTAATGACCTGTTTGAAGGCCACTATTTAATATGCAATTTTGTCATGGAATAGAAAACAAAACAATTATGGAATATTTTTGTGATACCAGAAAGAAAATTCAAGGAAAAACACCAAGGACAGTTTTTATGATTGGTCATAAATATAATTTGAGGAAAATGCACGTTCCCAATCCCGTATTTGTATAAGAAAGCAACACAATACCATCATCACGTTTCTCAGCTGCGCTTAGTCAAAACAACTCCAACAGGATCCAACAAAAGAATTCAATATGATGACAAAAACTTACAACAACAGGAACCATATCAAATTATTCATTTGAACTGGCTGACCAGGAATGCATTATAACAAAATTGACAAGTATCGTATGTGACGGCTAAAATTTCCCATCCAGTTTCCATCAATTTCTCACTTCCTTCACGATTATTATTAAATTGTCCTCAACTGTCAATGCCAAAAGGATTTATCTGCTTTTATTTTCGTCTTCAGGAGTAACACTCTACTTCCTTCAACATATTTGTTCCTGTTAAATCATTTTAATGTGAAACTCTTGGCTCTAAAGACGACAACATTTAGATTTATCGCAGCAAAAGACCCCCCAATAAATAAATAAATAAATAAATAAATAAATAAATAAATAAATAAATAAATAAATAAATAAATAAATAAATAAATAAATAAATAAATAAATAAATAAATAAATAAATAAATAAATAAATAAATAAATAAATAAATAAATAAATAAATAAATAAATAAATAAATAAATAAATAAATAAATAAATAAATAAATAAATAAATAAATAAATAAATAAATAAATAAATAAATAAATAAATACTAAACCTTTCTTTTATTGTTGTTATGATAGATTCAGTTCTTTATGGTATGGGGAAATCCCATTTTGAACGCTGAGTGTATTTTAAGAAAATAAATCCTCAAAACTAAAAGCAAACCAGGTTTCTGTTTTGAGAGTACGTAAAGCACATGATCTGTCTGAGAGTTGGTTGAAACCATAAAAGCACTCTTGTTCTGAAGTCATTATGGACATTCATCCTTGATGCGAAACGGGAAGTACAGTACATGTATGTATGGTTTCCAACCTGTGAATTGTTACATTTAATGTGAGCTCAACCCTAAAATAACAAAGAAACATACATGTACATGTCCAAGATGCCAAACGGACACAAAAAGATGTTGGTTTTGGATGGTTTGGGGAAAACCCTTTTTATATACAATGTGTGTAGTTCAGGAAAATGTAATTAAATCTGTCCTAGCCTTGGCCGAGATAATTAGATACGTGTAGCTCAGTTGATAGAGCTCTAGTACAGTTACTGATCTGAGATCAGCCTCCGTAAATCTGTCTTTGTTCCCTAGATTTTTGTACCTACAGTCAGTTTTCTCTGTGTGGTTTATTTGGTAACGGAATGGTTTCATTGCATGGTTATTACATCAGAACTTGAGTCCGGTAAGCTAGACCGCTCGGTCACGACACTCCTGCTTGATGTATCATATTCTATATTTGGAGTGATGAAATCTCATCAAGAGTGAGGCAGCATATTCACCCTTTGTCTGACATCTCTTGCACCTTCAACCTAAAAGAAAAACCTGTCAAAGACCAACTCAGACTGGTTTGAAAGCAATTTCCATTTGTCTCTTTCCATTACTACTGATTAAAATTAGATTTTGGGTTGTTTCGAGAGGAAGTCATGCAGTTGGTTCACATGACCCCCCCCCCCCATCCCATGGGTTTTTGGCAATTTTAACAGCAATTTCTGAAGAAAAAATAAATAAAAATAAAAATAAAAAATAAATAAAAAACAATAAAAGATCATCAGAATATCGCTATTTTACTTGAAGAAGAAAAAAACAAATGCTTTGAAAATGACACGTTTCTCAAAATAAGCAGGAAAAACATGGTTTTACAGTAAATGTGTACCAGAATGAATTGATGGTGGGTCCCGTCATAAAATACTTTTTGCACTGTTTTACTGTAAGACCAAGCTTCTGGCAAGTATTTTCTGAAGTATCCCATTTTTAAGTATTTGTTCTCAATTCTAACAGGAAATTATCGGTGTTCTAACGAAAGCAAAACATTCCATAAATTGCCGGTAAAACACAGGCAATACGTCTTAAATACAGTCAGTAGTGTTTTTGGGGGAAATAGCACGTACCAACAGTGTCTTCAAAACTTTCTTTCTCTTTGTCTTTCTCTGCAGTCCGGGCCAACTCCTTTGTCGGTACAGCTCAGTACGTATCACCGGAACTACTAACAGAGAAATCAGCTATGAAGAGGTGAGAGAGATCAAAGGACTGCACCCCTCACTTTCCATACGATCCTGTAGCCCTCCCAAGCTCTGACCCCCCTTACCCTCCCTAGCTCTGACCCCCATATCCTCCCTAGCTCTGACCCCCTTATCCTCCCTAGCTCTGACCCCCTTACCCTCCCTAGCTCTGACACCCTTACACTCCCTAGCTCTGACCCCTTACCCTCCCTAGCTCTGACCCCTTACCTCCCTAGCTCTGACCCCTTTACCCTCCCTAGCTCTGACCCCCTTACCCCCCTCAATTCAAATGTGATCTAGATGTTTTATGTCAGCAGCTGGGTTGGAGAGGGTTTAGACAGGTCATGTCAGTTTAGGTTTTCCAAAGTAGAAGACACTTGAGACGGACTGAGACGAGATAAGTGGTCTCATACATGTATACATGTAGGTGCTCCCCTCCCCATCTTCTTCTGATGATTGTACCCAATATTCATTACAAAGATGTCTCATTTCCTCAAAAGTTTGACAAATTTATCTTTTCAGTGAAAAGAAGTTCAGATAACTCTTTCAAGCAGGCCCCAAAAAATTTGTATGGGACGCACTCATTATTATATCAGAGTTGTACATATAACTGGTACTCCTTGGCACACTTACATGTAAAGGGACAATATCAACATGATCAGAGCAGATTTTCAACAGGGCATGGAATCGGTGTCCTAGTTTAAGATGAACACAGTGACTGAAATTTACTGACTCACTTACATGTATGCAGCAACAGTAATATGACGTTATCACGTGGGTTTTATTTTCAATCACTGGGTTTGTATAAAAGTATCACTCCGATTCCATGCCGTGTTGATCATGATGATATTGTCCCTTAACCTTTGACTGTCCTCTATAAAGCCATCATTACACCAATCCAGATTTAGCCACAGTCCTTGCCCACCTTCACCAATATTTGAATGAAGTGTGTGAACGACATCGTTACAATTGGAGACTTTTTAGACACTGTTGCCAGCAGACTTACATGTCATTTCCCCATTGTTTATGTAATTCTGAGCATGAGCAGGATACTGGGAACAATGGAAAAGAACTGGTAAGTCTGCCGCCCTCTAGTGTCTCAAAAGTCTCCCATTGTCATGGAAAGGTGAGCCCCCCCCCCCCCCCTATTGGTTAAAGGGACAGTATCGTCACAATCAGAGCAGACTTTCAACAGGGCATGTAATCGGTGTCCTACTTTAAGATGAACACAGTGACTGAACATTACTGACTCGTTTATGCAGCAGCAACGGTAATATGACCTCATCATGTGGGGTATTATTTTCAGTCACTGAATTAATCTAAAACTAGCACTCTGATTCCATGCCCTGTTGATCGTGACGATACTGTCCCTTTAATCCATGCTGTTTGATCGACAGGCCCTACATGTATCGGCGTACAGCTATAATAATTCAGATTTCTCGTAGTACCTATGCCTATACCTATACCTATAAGGACTATTAACATTCATTTATGCATTTTTTTAATCTTTTGTTTAGTATTATATTGCATTTGCTATTGTATTGTTATGCTATTGTATGATTTCTTGTTTACTGTAAAACGCCTTGAGCACTTCTTGGTGGATATGTGCGCATTATAAATCTTCTGTATTATTATTATTATTATTATTATTATTATTATTATTATTATTATTATTATGCATATTTCTTCTACAGTTCTGATCTTTGGGCTCTGGGATGTCTCATTTATCAGCTTCTAGCAGGATTACCTCCATTCAGAGCAAGGTAATTGTATTTTATACTTGTATGGAAAATATTTCTGGAGGGAAATCACTTTGCAGCTTTTTAAGGGAAGGTACAACATTGGTATAATTTAGTAATGTATGTTCATTACAACGCCCTAGTTTCCAAGAAGTACATCATAAAACTAACCTGTGAAAGCTTGGTTACAATAGGTGCTGACGTGTTTGAGAGAAAGACAACAAAATGTCACATCATAAAACTAACCTGTGAAAGCTTGGTTACAATAGGTGCTGACGTGTTTGAGAGAAAGACAACAAAATGTCACATCATAAAACTAACCTGTGAAAGCTTCGTTACAATAGGTGCTGACGTGTTTGAGAAAAACAACAAAATATCACATCATAAAACTAACCTGTGAAAGCTTCGTTACAATAGGTGCTGACGTGTTAGAGAGAAAGACAACAAAATGTCACATCATAAAACTAACCTGTGAAAGCTTCGTTACAATAGGCGCTGACGTGTTTGAGAGAAAGACAACAAAATGTCACATCATAAACTAACCTGTGAAAGCTTCGTTACAATAGGCGCTGACGTGTTTGAGAGAAAGACAACAAAATGTCACATCATAAAACTAACCTGTGAAAGCTTCGTTACAATAGGCGCTGACGTGTTTGAGAGAAAGACAACAAAATGTCACATCATAAAACTAACCTGTGAAAGCTTCGTTACAATAGGTGCTGACGTGTTTGAGAGAAAGACAACAAAATGTCACATCATAAAACTAACCTGTGAAAGCTTGGTTACAATAGGTGCTGACGTGTTTGAGAGAAAGACAACAAAATGTCACATCATAAAACTAACCTGTGAAAGCTTCGTTACAATAGGCGCTGACGTGTTTGAGAGAAAGACAACAAAAACTAACCTGTGAAAGCTTCGTTACAATAGGCGCTGACGTGTTTGAGAGAAAAACAACAAAATGTCATCATAAAACTAACCTGTGAAAGCTTCGTTACAATAGGTGCTGACGT
Source organism: Zoroaster sp. YZ-2022 (assembly GCA_029582265.1). Lineage (NCBI taxonomy): Eukaryota > Metazoa > Echinodermata > Asteroidea > Forcipulatida > Zoroasteridae > Zoroaster > Zoroaster sp. YZ-2022. The sequence goes on along the minus strand of CM055819.1, from coordinate 26,231,075 downwards.
GTTTGAGAGAAAGACAACAAAATGTCACATCATAAAACTAACCTGTGAAAGCTTCGTTACAATAGGTGCTGACGTGTTTGAGAGAAAGACAACAAAATGTCACATCATAAAACTAACCTGTGAAAGCTTCGTTACAATAGGTGCTGACGTGTTTGAGAGAAAGACAACAAAATGTCACATCATAAAACTAACCTGTGAAAGCTTCGTTACAATAGGTGCTGACGTGTTTGAGAGAAAGACAACAAAATGTCACATCATAAAACTAACCTGTGAAAGCTTCGTTACAATAGGTGCTGACGTGTTTGAGAGAAAGACAACAAAATGTCACATCATAAAACTAACCTGTGAAAGCTTCGTTACAATAGGTGCTGACGTGTTTGAGAGAAAGACAACAAAATGTCACATCATAAAACTAACCTGTGAAAGCTTCATTACAATAGGTGCTGACGTGTTTGAGAGAAAGACAAAATGTCACATCATAAAACTAACCTGTGAAAGCTTCGTTACAATAGGTGCTCGTCACGTGTTTGAGAGAAAAACAACAAAATATCACATGAGTTTTTATGTTTAACCAGTTCGCGTCGGGAATAAAAAAGTTTTTCTGGGCCCCTGTGGCGGGTTTCTTTTTCCCACACACACCGTGAATGGAAGCTTCCACAGCGGGTGGCCGGCACTTCCGAGCATGTCACCGTGCACGCATGGCTGAACCGAGCATGCATACAAATATTCCGGAGTTTCCTGTGGCGTGTTTAGACGCTCTCCGATCCGTGGTGCAAAAAAAAATTGCGTGTATACACGACCTCCAACGCGAAATGGTTAACAAAACATTGGCAGACTGCAACTTTTTGTAAATTCCAATATAACAATTCCTTTGTTTTCCCTCTAAAATGAGAGTACTTCTGATGGAAATTTCTCAGTTTCGCCACGTTTTGACTTGCCCTGCTCTAGTTGACTTGTCTTCTGTAAAGCCTGGAAGTTGAGTGCTAGTTTTAGATTAATTCAATGACTGAAAATAGCACCCCACATGATAAGGTCATATTACCGTTGCTGCTGCATAAATGAGCCAGTGATTTTCAGTCACTGTTTTCATCGTAAACAAGGACACTGGTTGAAAGTCTACTTGAACCCTCCTACAATCAGTGCAATTTTTGAAACAACCCATTCAGGCCACTCCAAGCCATTAGCTGTTGCCAGTGGCCTCCTATGGTTACCCTTCTGTGCACTGTCACACCACTGAGATTGCAGGGTAAAGTGGTCTCCCATTGATACATTGTAGGCCATACTAATATGTTCAAACATTTACAGTGGCCTTGGGTGGCACACAGTTGATTTTGTAAGATTACTTGGAAAGGACAGCAGGCTTGTACATGTATGTACTGATCGGTTGCTAAAGAACAGAATTTTGTGGATCGGAGTGGCCTCCGTGTGTAGGAGGGTTAATGCACCATGAATGTTAGTGCAGATACCAGTGCTTTACTATCCACGATCCTCTATCATTGATTTGTCTTTGTTTTTTTTGTTTTTTTCATTTCAGCAATGAGTACATGATATTCCAGAAGATCATTAAGCTAGAGTATGATTTCCCAGAGGGATTCCCAGACAAAGCAAAGGACCTTGTCTCCAGACTACTGGTAAGTCCGATCTCACTGTGTGGATTTATTGTGTGGGTTCCCTGTGTCTACTGTCTGGTTCCCTGACTGGCCATCAAAAAATTACCATGAAACAAAAAAAATCAGTCTGTGTCTCTTTATGTCTAGTTCCCTGACTGGTCATCAAAAATTACCATGAAACAAAAAAATCAGTCTGTGTCTATTTATGTCTGGTACCCTGACTGGCCATCAAAAATCACCATGAAACAAACAAAATCAGTCTGTCTATTTATGTCTGGTACCCTGACTGGCCATCAAAAATTACCATGAAACAAAAAATCAGTCTGTGTCTATTTATGTCTGGTACCCTGACTGACCATTAAAAATCATCACCATGAAATTAAAAAAAATCAGTCTGTGTTTACTCTGGTTCCTTGACTGGCCATCAAAAATCACCATGAAACAAAAAATTAGTCTGTCTATTTATGTCTGGTTCCCTGACTGGCCATTAAAAATCACCATATCACACAATACATTTTTCAAAATTATATTTTATATGATAATTGGAGTTTGGCAGCAGTTGAAAATTGGAGAAAAAAACAATAATGTGTTCGTTGATGTTTAAGCTTTTCATATTTCATTAGAAAACATACGTCATGCAGCCTTTTTTAATTTGTTTGTTTTAACACAAAAGGCCATCCATCTCATACCTGTCCTAGGTTTTAGACCCGTTAAAAAGAATAGGCTGTGAGGACTGCGGCGGCTTTGCCGAGCTGAAGGCACACCCGTTCTTTGAAGGGGTCAACTGGGATAACCTGTGCAATGAGACCCCTCCGACCCTCAAGCCATGTATGGTGGTCGACGGTGAGGAGATACACAGTGATTTCTATGTGAGTGACATGTATATACTGTGGCCTGATTCCCGATTGAAAATCGCCACGAAACAAACAATTGGTTAGAAAGGCACCAGTCTATTTTGTATTTGAGCCTCATTTTGATTTTGAAAAACCAAGATGGATGCTCTGTCAACAAAAAATATATATTCTTAAAGGGACAGTATCGTCACGATCAGAAAAGACTTTCAACGGGGCATGGAATCAGTGACCTAGTTTAAGATGAACACAGTGACTGAAAATTACTGGCTCATTTATGCAGCAGCAACGGTAATACAGGCATGATATTCTTCCTACTTTTATAGGAAATCCTACCTTTTGATTTTGACAATCCTACCATGAAACCGGGTTCTGACTAACTTCAGAACATGGAAGCTTTCCTTGTGTATCATTTTATTGTAAATACCGAGATAAAAAACAGTTTCTTTGCTATACATGGCTATAGAGGTAAACCGCTATAGGCTAGTATATGCCTAATGATAATGGCAAACATTTTTCCTACCTTTTCATTTTCTCCCAATATCATCCCTGGTAATATGACTATCATGTGGGGTATTATTTTCAGTCAGTGAGTTAATCCAACACAAGCACTCTGATTCCATGCCCCGTTGATAGTGACGATAGTGTCCCAGTAAGGTAGGAATCAAGACATTGACACTCAAGATGGCATCACCCACTAAATGAAAACACGCTATTATGGCAACCTAGACAGAGATAACCTGTCTAATTTAACCGACCTCGGACGGCCAGCCGTGACAAAATGTGAAACATACATGCACGTGTACATTCAACCAGTGTAGAAATGTCAGTCCCTTTGGTGGCCAATAATTGAAGTCTCTTGTTACTCAGATAATGTTCCAATGGGTACCTCATGTTTCCAAAGACAAATGTAATTACACTAGGCAATGATTTATAATCATTTGTAATAGTTTATAATCAGACAATATGTTGTTGTGTCATTATTAACCCTCCTACTTCTACAAGGGTCAAAATCAGTCAAAATGTTGATATACTTGCCAAGGTATATCTAATGCACTTAAACGTCAAACACTGTCAAACCTTACGTGTAGTAAGTACATTTTACCAATAAAACCCTTCTGTGACTGCAAGGGTCAAAATCAGTCAAAATGTTGATATACTTGCCAAGGCACTTAAAGGGACAGTATCGTCACGATCAGAGCAGACTTTCAACAGGGCATGGAATCAATGTCCTAGTTTAAGTTTAACACAGTGACTGAAAATGACTGGCTCATTTATGCAGCAGCAACGGTAATTTGACCTTATCGTGTGGGGTATTATGGCAGTCACTGAGTTAATCTAAAATTAGCATTCCGATTCCATGCCCTGTTGATCGTGACGATACTGCCCCTTTAAACGTCGAACACTGTCAAACCTTACGTGTAGTAAGTACATTTACAGGTCAAAATGAGTCAACCATTTTTGACTGGTAAAAGCATGTTCTTGTATTGTTGACGGTGGTCAAAATGACAGTAAAAACCAGTCAAAAATGTCCCTGTGTTGCACATTTGGGTCAACAGTCAAAAACAGGCAGTTGACTGGTTTTGACCACTGTAGCTACATGTGTACTTGCCACTAAGGTGCAGCTGAAGTTAGAGGGTTTAAGCTGAACATTAAAAAAAACAGAAGAAAAGCATGTTGTACTACTGTTTAGTATTATTGTAAGATTGTTGGACAATATCTGGGGAAGTACAGGTATGGTTAGTTTTACAGTATTTTGATCATAAGCAAGACCATCATGCAGTATGCAATCGGCTTGCTGGTGTGCACTGTGATCTTTGCGAAGAAGTTTATGTTAACGATTGATTTAATTTTGCCCTACACTGACGTGTGTATAGTGATGCGTACGTCGGTGTAGGGCAAAGTTGAATCGGTTGTTTATAACCTGACGCAAGAATTTCACCAACCTATAGAAGTTTATGTTACTATTAAGATTAGTTTAAGTAAGACTAATTGCGGTGACACCATGTGAAATTCTCTATTGAGTAGTAATAATTAGTTCTGAAAAGAACTGCAGGTTACAATTTGACGTTTCGATTAGTATGCTCTGAGAATGGTTTATCAGGTACTGTTTTTCAGTGGTCTCTCAGTTGGTGACTATACACTGACTTATTAATCTGTATCTGTAATTCTCCTCCCAGATCGACGAGTTTGACTTGTCGCCCCTCAGCAAGTTTCTCAGCAAGATCCAGCCGGACGAGAACAACAGACAACGGGACCAGTACAAACCCAAGTACGTCATCCCCTTCACCAAGGAGGAGAGGGCGGCCCGCCTGGAGAAACAGAGAAGGGAGAACAAGTGGCACCGGTTCGTCGAGGGAAACCTCGTCCTGAAGAGTGGATTGATCGACAAGAGAAGGGTGAGTACAGAGAGGATCAGTATGCAGATCTCCGCGTTTAAAACCACAGTCTGTGATACACTGCTGATACCAAGGCTGGACCCGACCGTTCCATTTTTCGGTTCCAATTACCCGTAAACGACTTTTTAACATTTCAACTGAACATTTAACCCACACAAATGGAAGTCTGTGATTTTTTGTTAACAAAATGTGTGTGGTGAATGGGGATGCTACGAGTCGTTTTTAATATAGAGGTATGAAATTACTACAGTAAGTCCACATTTATTATGACTCTAATAAAACAAGAGAAACTTGTGTTTTTACAAAATTGTTTACTGGTATCCAAAGATTTCCAATTTTGGCTATCCGGTTTCCGAAATAACCCAAAACACAAAGCCTTAGATTATGGACAGTGGTTCCTGCAGAATCTGGCACGGATATCGCTAGTGCATACATTAACCCTAACCACCACAAATCCTCCAAAAGGGGCACTTTTTGGGGGAAAAATTCAGCACTGCAGGAAACTGGTACTTTCACCTCTTCAAATGGGGTAAAATTACTACCTGGCAAGAAGTACAGGCCGTAAGTGCTGAATATGAAAGATCAACGAAAATGCATGGTGCATTTTGAAGATAAGGGAATGTTTCCAAAAGTGCTTGATGGATTTCAGAGAATTTAGGATGGCTCCTAGTCAGAGTGAAAAATGCCTCGTGCATGCATGCTTTAGGGAGGCATGTAACATTCAATTATGTGTCACCAGTTGAATCTGTAAGAGTAAATAGATGACTGGTTAGCGACATTTTGATATGATTTTCTGCTCTTCATAGATGTACATGTACACATAGCTATGCGATGTTTACTCAGTGCTGAGCTAGTGAAGGCCATAAACATTACTGTTGTCTTGTGTCTTGACTGCCAGTTGAAAATACTTTGACAATCATCAAAGGCACCAGTCTATTTTGGACACTAGCCTCAGTTTGAATCCCATAGACTCGTGTATTGTCATATCAAGATGGCTTCTGGTGGTGAAAGTACTTTTATTTTCTTGCAGGGTCTGTTTGCTAGGAGGCGGAAGTTTCTACTAACAGAAGGACCTCATTTGTACTACGTGGATCCTGAGAACATGGTCCTCAAAGGAGAGATACCATGGTGAGAACCAAATCCACTAATTATACTACATGTATATAACCTACTGTACATGTACATGAAGTGTACCAACCCTACTGTAACCCACACCATGGTATTGTACTCCAAAATGTGCGCACGCACAACGCGTTTGGTTACGGGTTTTGCTCTCCCAGCCCGTCCTGCTGTAAGGCTAGAGAGCTACATGCAATCTTAAACTACACACAGGTGAACCATTCTACGGGACAAATAAAGTGCGCGTCTTATTAATGTGGTTTCTATAAGCCCTTCAGACCTACCCAAACTGTGATTGGAAATTCACATTGCATTGCATTGCTTGCCATAAATATATGAACAAAAAAAATCAAATAATAATAGGCATGTTGCTTACATTGTATAACATTTAAAAAAAAAAGTAAATATATACAGGTATTTCCCTCCTTAACCCTCCTACTACAAAAATGCCCATTGGTTTTGTACACACATGGTGATATCATTTGAACAGTGTTGGTTGCAAGCTTTACTACCATTCAAATCCATTCAAATGCATAGAGGGTCCATTGATTCACCACTTAGAAGTATCCAAACAAGGTTTTGTATTAGCTGTGCTACCATTTGGAAAGATCCAAACAAGGTTTTGTATTAGCTGACCTACCATTCAAAACCATTTGGGGAAATCAATACTGTACAGTTATTTCACCATTCAAAACCACAAAAGCGAATGGTTTCAAATGGTGCATCAACTTGTATGAAAAAGGTACCAAAAGTAGGAGGGTTAATTTGTATTGCCAAAAATACTAGAGACTACATGTATATAAAGATAGTGATTGTAGACATTTTCACTTTTTCTTTTTGCATGGCATTGATTTGTTCAAATTATCAACTCAAAAATAGAGCATGCGGTCGGCTTCATTATAAATTTGATGTATGTTGCTTTTAAGCCCTCGATCAGGACTCTCTCAGAACAGTGATTTTTAGTTGGGGCAATTGTACATCTCATTTTTATTTCTGAATCCTGTAGTTGCACTCGTACGTCATTTATTTAACCCATATCCGCCGATCTACGTGATAACCCGTAGATATGTAAAACGCTACAAAACGCCGACCTACGTGATTTTCCGTACCGTGTTTTTGTCCAATTCACTACGTTTTTCCGATGACTGCATTTCATGATTATAGATATGAAATTAGACAAGTCTGACATCATAATAAAGTGCATGTTCTCCTCTTTCCATCAGTATATAATGTGTCTGTGTCAGTAATTGTAATATTCTCTAAATAAGGAATCTTTCTGATTGTGTGCAAAAACAATGTATCTCTGTGCGAGGGCTTAGGCACATACAGTCTTTTGTGTGTTTACATGGTTAGGCGGATATGGGTTAAGGTTGCTTATTTCTTGTTGGTTCATGTAGGACAGAACACCTGCGAGTAGAGGTCAAAAACTTCAAGACATTCTTTGTGCACACGGTAAGTAGACATTATTACTATGCATGTAGAATGACCTCGCTTGGTTACCGAAGAGCCTTTAAAGTCAAACCTTGACAGACGGAAGCTGAACAATATTCGATGGCAGACACTATAAGATGTTCTGTTTTGAGGAGATGTCAGCAATTCGTTTCTTCTTGTTGTAATGTTAAGTAGGGAACTCTATTTCAAATCTAATTCATTGGTAATTTTGACAAAACATATTTTGTGGACATCAAAAAGTGTAAAACTGTATGTTCACTCATACACATAGTGCCTGCAGTCAAATCACCCTGGTACTAATTTAAGGACAGCCCCAAATGTAAACATGTGACATGCTTTACAGAGTGGACCATTGTTTGGGGGCGGGGGAGGGGGGACTGGGGGAATATGAATAGGAGTAATGCTATGCCCTCAAGTAGCCCCCATTGAAAATTCAAATTCCATTCAAATATGGTTAAAGAGTGTGGCACATGTATTCACACAGGTTTTTAATGTTCCGCACAAATTCTAAGTACACCACATTGTGTTTCCTTATACTTCACTAATGGAAAATTACATTCCTTGATGTACAGACAAAGTCCTGGAGAAGTGTTCCAGTGAAAGTTTGCCATTGTATTCAGTTGAACAAAGAGTACTTGCATGTAAATTGGAGGGAGAGGGGGGTGGCCAGTCTTTCTTGAATTGAATTAAATACAGTTCAGAATTAGGGGTGTTACAATACCACTTATTTGCGATACGATACATATCGCGATACTTGGTCACGATATGATACGTATCATGATACGTATCATGATACGTATCTTGAATACTAAAAATGCTCATAATGAAGTGTTAGTAGTGTTGTGAATGACCCAGTGTTGTACAGAGACTTAGACACATTAGAAAACAACACATATACATAGTTTCATGTTATTTTATTCCCCCTAACCCTGAAAAAAGACTATGGCCTGCTCTAAATTAGACTTGGAAAACTTCACTGACCTTTGTGGGCTAAATCAGGTATGAAGTAAGCTTGGGTGATAACATGATAATATTGAATATCGCGATACCCTATTTTATTCGATTACGATATTAAGAACCTTTTGAAGTTATTGAGTTGTCGGCAAATCGCAATTAAAAGAAATATATATCGCGATTAAAAAAATCTCCATTGTGAGTCAGAAATTCCATGGAAACAAAATTAGAACAGTCTTTTCAGCTTTTGGAAGTGAGAAACAAAAGCGAACTACTTCAGAAATACGTACATGCTCTGCAAACGAATTTGTGATTTTATTGTGATGCTTGCACGGTACATACCTGTGGTTATCGGCTCTAAAGCAATCATGTGTGAATGAAAAAATAATCGCGATATTATCGAAAATCGCAGTTTTGTATCGTGATGCATATCGCGGCATTTTCGTATTGCGATAATTTATGCATCATTGAATCATTACACCCCTATTCAGAATTCAGTTAAAGAGTAATATGAGAGAGGACAAGTTTTTCTTCAGGAGTGGATTTGTCTTGATAAGACATACTCTGTAGCTGTACTTCTTTGAAAATGGTTTGGCCAGCCATTACTTACATGTACAGGCAGTATACGTAACAATTGATGACTGGGACTGTTCTTGTGGATTGACAGTAGATTCTTAATAATTCCTTTTGTCATTCTCACCATCAGCCTAACAGACTCTATTACCTGATCGACCCCGAGGGCCACGCGCTGGAATGGTGCCGTGCCATCGAGGAGATGTACAGGCACACATACCAGACGAACCAGAAACAGGAATAACGCCCACGGAGGGGGGGGGGGGGGGGATATAAAGGGAAGCAAAGCTACAGTAGTAATAACTCCGAAGACGAATCTCCGAGATGTCTCTGTTCGTTGTAGATGTGTGTGAGTCAGCATTATTTGTACTCCTGTGTGTATATGCCGTGGGGGTCGTTGCTAAGAGGTCGCAGTAATAAAAGCAAGTGTTCAAAACAAGTTCAGTAGAAAGTCCAGTTGAATGGATTCAGCTGTCTATCCTTATATTAAAGTGAAGGTACATCATTGGTATTTGGTAACGTACGTTCATTTAAACCCTCTAGTTCTCCTGAAGACGATCAGAGCATACTGATCAAAACGTTGAGTTGTTAACCTCCAGTTGGTTTTAAGACTAATCACTAATCAATTGAGAATTTCACATAATGTCACCGCAAACGGTCTAAACTTTAACCCTCTAGTTTGCAAGAAATCAATCACAAAACTAACCTGTGAAAATGTCATCACAGTAGGTGCTCACTTTATGAGAATACAACGACAAACTGTTTTTATGTTAAACTTTTTTTGGTAAATTCGTACACAATCATTTCTGTTTTCTTTTAAAAATGAAAGCACTACCAGTGAAGTAATTTCTCAGGATGATTGATACATTTGCCAACCTTACTCCAAGTAAGTTTTTAGATGATTAATTTTTTTTTAATTTGATGATCTGGCAATAACCTAACTTGTACCTTTTCTTAATAAACTTTGGAGAGTTGTTGTCAAGTACATTTTATCGAGAGCAGAAAAGAAACTCCACGTCGAGTAGATGAACGCTCATACTTCTTGTTGGGTAATGAGTACAGGTAGTGTACTTGAATGTGAGTTCTTGTATGAGTACTATAACTCAGACTTGACTTACTGTAATAATTATAATGATCGGTATATAGCGAATTACACATAGACTAATGTCTCAACGTGCTTTACAGTATTGGCCCTCCCCCCTTCAAGAATGAAATTCCATCCTGCAGAAGTGCTAGTCGGCACTCAACATTGTAATTTACTCAATGTTGTATTGAAGTGTTCATCTCTAGCTTCAAGTCCCCATTGACTGGAGTTAGTGGTCAAAGAACGGGGGATAACGTTCAGTTGGAAAAACTCAATAGTCGATGATGGAATAAGATTCATTAGAATAATGAAGAAAGTAAAGTAAAATATTAAATTAGAAATCAGTGGAAAACATCTCAGAATTTAATGTCATGCTGTAATTGTATATACTTCAAAAGGAGTCTTCAATATTTGTGTGGTGTTTAGGTAGTGAAGTATACAAAGCACTGCGAACTGATTATAAATAATTGATAGAGTAAGTTTTTAAGATTAAAGTATATCGCCTGGAAGATATACAGGAGTGCCCTCCCCCCTCCCCCCATTGTTGGCGATTGGATTGCAGATGAGATCTGTTGAGTCTCAACAGAAAGATGACACTGCACGCTTTGATGGGGAGGGGACTGTCTGTAAACCACTTTTAAGTAAATATGCAAACAACCAATAAGTGTATGGTATAAGCTGCGGTAGTAACAGGGGTCTGTTTCATGGATTTACTAAGCAGGGATTTTTGCTAAGCAATACTGAACAGACTACCAGCCAGAATGCATACGTTTTGGATGAAAGTTTGGCTTGTGACCAAACAAATGTGCTAAGCAAAATTGTTCTGGTAAGCAACTTTTGTTTTGCTGCTTAGAAGCTCGATGAGATTAGTCCCGGGTCACAACCCCCGACATGAACATCAAGGGTACAATGTAGACACGTTTCCATAGCGATAGTTCATGCAACCTGACTCTACAGAATACTACTCTCAAATCTGTGAAGAAGAAAAAAAATGCACAGTTTGTATCTTAATATCTCGCCATTTTCAGCATCAAGTGAGCATCATGCGTATACTATGACTATGAGTGTATTCCTTATGTGCATTTCTAACAGCTAAGGGTCTCTAGATAAATTATTAGCCTTACATTAGACAGGGGGTAAATATCGGGCAGTTATATAGTGGCGCTAGTATGAAGATAAAATTGGGCCGTTGTTTTATTCGGGCTCTTGTCTGTTTTTTTTTTTTTTTAATTTTTTTTTTTTACATAGCGATCAGAATTTTCAAGGAATGATAGGAATGATCAGAAATCATGCTCGGAGAGTTGTGAAAATGTGATATTTTTGTTGTGTGTTACAGCTGAGATTTGTCGATGGTTTTAGCAGAGTTATTCTATTTAGCATTGACTGAAACTGTGAGGTTGGTATACATAGATAATTTATATGCTGAAAATGCTTACAGGAAATTTTTGGGTTTTGGTGTAGAAAATGTTGATATACTAAACCGTATAAGCAAATTAATCGATAGTCCACATCAACTACAGTAAGTTTTATATATATATATATATCTATATATTTATATGCACATAATATATGTATGTATATATATATATATATATACTGAGACGCAATAGGAACTTACCACTTGTTTTGGAATAGCATAAAATTGTAATGGTTCAAAGTAAGACATCACGTGCTGCTAATTAAAATCATCACATACCCCTTCAGCAATTGGTGATGGTCAAACCAGGTGTTACGCACCTGGGCCATGAAAAGAACGACTCAAAGATCACGTGACCATGTGTGACCGATTTGTCTGTAGGGGGTACACTGACTTGCCAAAATAAGTGCACATATTACATTTGTGCATTGTGATTACTGATAATTTAAGGTCGAAAAAGTGGTAAGTTTCTATTGCGTCTCAGTACATGTATGTATTATATTAAGTTGAATTGTTTTTCATACCCTGTTATACACCAGACATTAAACCTCATAATGTCAAATCCTAGTTTATGTAAAAACAAAATGATTTATAAATATTAGCGTTAATACACTGTCGTTAATTCATGTACATAATGACTGTGTCAGTACTTGTGAGGTTGCTGTACTTTAGATATCTATTCACATCCCATGTTTCACTAAAGACCAGCTTCATACTGGACGCAGATGCAAATGCGTGGCCGGAGGAAAACAAATTTATGAAATGAAACACGATTTGAACCACTACCGTCAACTGGCATAAAATGACCACCTCAATCTGAAATTTAACATCATGCAAATCTGTCTCCTAGATCTGACCTTTAACAACACGGTTCTGGGATTTATTTTGTCATATTTTTATGTTGATAAGAGAGTATTCATTTGAAATAGCCAAGCAGACCCAACAAATTTTCATGTTAGCCCAACACTCGACTGTTTGCTGTATCCAAAGGCACTGGTATTGTAAGCTCTCATGAGGGCGCTAGTACAATCTCTTCTGAGAGCTCTTGCCAGCGCCTTTGGACTTTGCCTTTGGAAATATGTTCAGTGATCATAAAATGGATTTCTTTGGCCGCTCCTGGATGATTGCAATATATTGACATGACAGAGTAAATTCTCAATCTTTATTGATTGCAAGGTATTAATAGTAGAAGGGAAGGTACAACATTGGTAATGTTGGCAAAACTGCTTCTATGAGTATGCTTACTCTCTTTTGAATCAAGATATACATTGAAGGGAAGTTGCAACATTGGTAATGTTGGCAAAACTGCTTCTATGAGTATGCTTACTCTTTGAATCAAGATATACATTGAAGGGAAGTTGCAACATTGGTAATATTGGCAAAACTGCTTCTATGAGTATGCTTACTCTCTTTGAATCAAGATATACATTGAAGGGAAGGTACAACATTGGTAATGTTGGCATAACTGCTTCTGTGAGTATGCTTACTCTCTTTGAATCAAGATATACATTGAAGGGAAGGTACAACATTGGTAATGTTGGCAAAACTGTTTATATGAGTACATGTATGCTTACTCTCTTTGAATCAAGATATACATTGAAGGGAAGGTACAACATTGGTAATGTTGGCAAAACTGTTTCTATGAGTATGCTTACTCTCTTTGAATCAAGATATACATTGAAGGGAAGGTACAACATTGGTAATGTTGGCAAAACTGTTTCTATGAGTACATGTATGCTTACTCTCTTTGAATCAAGATATATTGAAGGGAAGGTACAACATTGGTAATGTTGGCAAAACTGTTTCTATGAGTACATGTATGCTTACTCTCTTTGAATCAAGATATATATTAAACAACCAACCTGTGAAAGTTTCAGCTTATTACATTATTTCATAAACCAAAATACTTATGAAAATGTATTCAGTCTAACCTGGAATTAGTGTACACTTCTGTGTAAAAATTCAGAAGTTAATTATTTTGGGAAATTTTTGCGACTATTCTAAAAAATTAATATCACCTCAGATAAACAATTCAAGGAATATTTGATACAATCATTAACTGTTACACCCAGTTACATGTAGGTAGAACTTTGTTTTTAAAAAGTAATGTTGAACATTCCCTTTATAACATGGTTTAAAGTTGAAACCATAATTATTACAAAGTGGCTGATGCACTGTATTTAACCAATTATGACCATCCATAATCCTTTGAGACTTCTGTCAGAAGATCTTTTGATAGCAGGACCAGCGATCTTGGATAGACCCCAGGTTTAAAGGGACAATATCATCACGATAAGAGCAGACTTAACAACAGGGCATGGAATCATTGTCCTAGTTTAAGATTACTGAAAATTACTGCCTCATTTATGCAGCAGCAACAGTAATATGACCTTATCATGTGGGGTATTATTTTCAGTCGCTGAGTTAATCTAAAACTAGCACTCTGATTCCATGCCCTGTTGATTCGTGACAATATTGTCCCTTTAAGCAAAACCCCAACAAATGTTTGGTAAATATCCTGACACCACCCTTCTAATTCATAACCCCCACACCAAGACACACCCCCAATATTTCAGATGAAGGCTCTCTTATACATATTGGACTTCATACCAGTTATTAGATTTCTCCCCCAATTAGTTCGGTTGTGTAAATATAAGTGGACAGACTGTTATTAGGGCACTTCATCTACTCTGTAAAAAGAATATATTAATTATTGTTTTCATGTGATTTATATGATTATATATAAATATATAAATATATAATTGTTATTGGAATATGTGTAGGTATTGAGGAGAGAAATTATCACTGGTTATGTATAGTGTAGGAGAACTTCCTATTCATTGCCACTCAGTGAAATGGAAACAATAAAGTCTTTTTACAATGATCACAATGTGTGCATCAGAAATAACTATCTTGGGTTTCCATTATTTTGTAGAGATGTGTGCTCTTTGATACACCAATCTAGCCTGTCAATCAACCAGCATGTATTAACCAATAGGGTTGGGCCTTTCTGTGACACCTGTTGCTATGTCGGTCAAGCACTTGGCTTTTATGCAGGTGCAGTGACCAAGTTTTTAGCATTGCTAAGGTCGAGCATGGAAATATGGCCATAACTGGATTGGTTTATTTAAAATAGCGAGTCAAATTGATTTGGACAAATACTTGCCTTGATGTGACATCTTAAGGAAAGTGTCAAATCCAACCGCCACTTTTTAAGGTTTTATTTGGGGGGGGGGGGGATTTTTTCAAACACTAACCAATTGAAAAAGGGGTCTATCAAGTTTTGATGGTACAGAAAGTGAAAACTGTCTTTAAAATACACTTTTATGATCGATTTGACGTTTATGACATTTTTGACTGGTTTTTACTGTCATTTTGACCACTCAACAATACAAGACAATGCTTTTACCCGTCAAAAATGGTTGACTTATTACATATACCTTGGCAAGTACACCCATCACAACTTCTAAGTTCCCCCTAATATTTTTAAGAATATCTCAACAAGTATTGCATGAATTTTAAAAATTCAAAAAGCAAATGACAGAATGACACAGCTCGTAATGAAATGGTTGAAATTAAATCATGCATGTACAATTCGGGCGATTCACAATGCGGTGCGCCCTCAAGCGGGCAGCAGGGAGAGGCCAATTTACGCGATGCATGATGGGTAAAAGTCGACATCTGGCATGTCTGGCGCGGCGCTTGATGGCCGGATTACACAGTTAGTTGCGAATTCTTGATTTTTATCATGCGATTACTTTATTTATAACTATGGTTTATTTCTGTGAGTCTGCAAAGTGCCTTGCACACACGTCCAAACTCAAAAGTATCGAGAAATACCCATGGATGATGGACATAAGGTGGGTTAAATGGCTACGAAATGACGCTGCCGTCTCAAGTACTAGTAGTAGCATGACTAGCCGCCATTTTGGAATTAATGTTGTCGACCGAAAAGTGAGAAATTAGCCTCTCCCTGCTGACCGCTTGAGGGCGCACCGCATTGTGAATCGCGCCCGAAAGACAGTGATTTGAATGAAAATTCAGCTGAAAAAAAAAGTTGCAGTACAAAGCATTGCTTCAAGGGCATGTTACACATGTAGTTTTCTGTAAGAACTCATGCATCAATAAAAATGGCATTAATGGCCGTTTTATAATAAGAAAAGAATATTCAAAGAGCAACATGCATGTCAATTGTTTTAGAAGGGTAGAGTTTAATATGGAATTGGTCCTCCATTATTCTCCATAACTGAGTTCTTACAGAAAACTACATGTGCAACATGCCCTTGAAGCAATGCTTTGTACTGCAACATTTTTTCAGCTGAATTTTCATTCAAATCACTGTCAATTGTGCATGCATGATTGAATTTCAACCATTTCATTACGAGCTGTGTAGAACATGTCATTTGCTTTTTGAATTTTTAAAGTTCATGCAATACTTGTTCAGATATTCCAAAAAAATATTAGGGGGAACTTAGAAGTTGTGATGGGTGTATATCAACATTTTGACTGATTTTGACCCTTGCAGTTACAGAAGGGTTTTATTGGTTACAATGAACAAGAAAGTGCCGTTTGGGTTCGACATTCTACCCCATCTTAAAAATGAGTTTGTATTCTAACCAATGGCCATTGGATACACATTACACAGAAGAGGAGACCAGCATGGTTTTTACCACAATCTCACTTAGAGATAGCCGAGATAACCTACATGGACAGTCACCACAAACCGAGCTGATAATGATAACTCCACCAATGCAAAACCTCAAATCTTTCACCCGAAACACAACAGCAACATCTCAAAATGACACAAACATGAGTCAGACTTCATTGAAATTGTTTGATGTTTTAATACATTACTTATAAGTTTTCTTATCAAACTCGAATGCTGATTAATTAATTATTGGTACAAAATAAGGACATGGCAATGGCACATAAAATTGCATTAGAAAAAGAAAATGATATTTTTAATTTTAGGTTAACATCTCATGCATACACTTAAAAATACAGGTCCATGCATACATGTGTATGGTCAGGAATTCTACTGTAATGTATGATTATGTTAAACCATACTCAATGAAAAAAACATGATTCATCATTCGGCTGTGGGAGGTAAATGTACAGAATTACTCGGCGATGATTGCCTATTACAATGACTCATTGCTGTACGTTCAAGATCCTTAACAATTGTTAAGTGTTGTTGCAAACTAATGGGTTCTCAAGTGGGTCCCATTAGTTTCCTCAATGGTGCTATATGATGCATCTCCCATTCAGGGTATAAGTATCTCCCAATCAGGAAAGTATACTTGACAAGGAACTCGGAGTTTTATTATAATATATAAGGTTGTCTGCAATATTGGATGTTTTATTTTATGTGAATTACACAAGGAATAGATTTAATGATTATTAATCACATAGCCTTTCAGCTAACGAGGTCATGTTCTACCATACTATCCCAAGTGGAACCCTCAAGACCCTGATCGGGGCTTATTTTATCCTCATTGGGAGATATGGGATTCAATAACAATAAAAGTATCACCCATTTGGTATAGTTGACATTGACAACACCCCTGAAGTAATGATACCAATAGGGTTAATCCGAATACCCTTTGTAGACAAATACAATTTCTGCTCCTGTAATGCACATAATGTCCTAAAAAGTAAATGAGATAAAAGACTAGCCTGTCTGTCCTGGAAATGACATGACTTGCATGCAGTAATGCTTTTTTTTTTCAAGAAATCCAGCCTTCATATCAGCAAACAAGACTAATCATGTTGGTATATTACTGTAAAAGGGAATGTTAACAATTTTCTTTTCATGATTCCGAGCTGGTAATTTATGACTGATTGATTGAGACTTCAACCTTAGAGAAGTCCAGTACCTATACGCCATTTTCAATTATTGTATATGGCATAAAGGTACCAGACTTTCCCGAACTGGAGGTCATTACTTAAGTCTGGGAAATTCAAAGTTCAATTCATACTTGGCACTGACATGAGTCGACAAACAAGGTGGAAACTGTAAGCCCTCTTCGGTTTTGTCAGTGGGGCATAAAAACTGACCATAAGGTAATAATGCAAAATCATATTATAATAGACCCTGGTAAAGCTACGGCCATCCTTGATAGATACATCTCTGTATCCTTGATGCAAAACAGTGATGATCTCAGCCATCTTTGTTTCTTGGGCACCAGAAAGAAAATAAAGATACATGTAGCTGCAGATTGATAAAGGTCTTTAAAAAAATGTAAAAAAAAATTTAATTTTATTTATTTATATATTTTTTTTTTAGAATTGCAATTTTAAGAAGAAAAAAACAACTTTTTACAAATGCCGTGTGAGTCGAGGTGGGTTGATGTGATGATGGGAATATATTGATGTTTTTGCCTGACTGACCATATACATTTGCCACACTATGAACTGGTCACACTGGGCATTATAACCGGATGTCCTAGACTGGACACAACTATAGCATCTTCTTGCCACACTGAGCATATAGCACTAGTCACTTTTCTTGAATTTCTGATTTGTCTCATTTGCAGATATGGGGGAAAAAAATCAGAGGTCCTTATATTGCAGTGAACTTGAGTACAATTTCCCCCCTTTTTTAAAAAACAAATTAAGGGAGTTCTTTATGTCTTGGTTAAAAAAACAAAGTAATACACATTTAGGATGGACCTGTTGGCTTAGATAATAAATCCATTGGTGTGGTACTTCAAATTTAAAAGCCATACATCTCATGAAATGAAATATGTTAAGGGCAAATAAACAATTCCAAGTAATAACAGGGATAAACTACGAATTACACGCACCAAAAAGCAGCATTTGTTTTTGTGAACCCACCAAGTTGTGCATATGCTCTGAGGAGAAATCTTCTCATGCGGTACAATGGTGAACAGTGCATTTGACCACACAAAGAAAAGCCTTTGCACTCAATAACTACCATCAGCCGATCCATAGGGTGGGGGGGGGGGGGGGGTCAAAGGGAATACATTTACACCCTTTTTGACCATCATGAATGTGAATTTTCTATACGCTTTAATATGTATACCTCTTTTTATCAAGTGCCCTGCATTTTTAGGCCCCCTTCTTACTCCGCCCACCCCTTTTTGGGCCACACCTCTTTTTAAGGTACTTATGGGAACACAGGCCTAATGATTAATCGTTATTAAATCTTGTATTCAAAGATACACGATTGGGTTCTCTACCACCATGTTAAAATGAAAATACATGTACTCTCTACATAAAATATTTCTTCAGTAAAGACACGATTTACAAACAATTATTGTTAGATCCCCTGATCCCCCAATGTGTAAAAATGAAAGAAAAAAAACAGGACAAATAAAATGAAAGGTTTTTCCATCAAATCAATAAATATAAAATGCTTTTAACCTAATTTAATATCTATGTACATATAGAATATATCATTATAAACGATTTAATGATTTACTGGTGTGTGGGTGGTAGTCACGAGAACGGAAAGCTTAATAATCTCATTTTATATCCATGATGTAATGGGAGGTGACTGGAAAACACACAGGCTTGGCAATCTCATCTGTTCTTCTGATTTAAAAAAATAAAATAAAAATAAAAATGGTGTGTTTATTTTTTGTTATGCGCTTTTGATCATTTTTAAATGGAAACAGCGCAATAGAAAATTTTAATTTATTATTATTATTATTATTATTAAGTAAGACTAATTGCGGTGACACCATATGGAATCTCAATTGAGTAGTAATTAGTTCTGAAAAGAACTGGGGGTTCTTTTCAGAACTAATTACTACTCAATTGAGAATTTCACATGGTGTCACCGCAATTAGTCTTACTTATCATCCTCACCATGCAAAGCTACAAGTTTTACCTGTTATTATTATTTCGTTTGGCCTTACTGCTGTACCATACAGGCAGTTATAGTTTTAAAAAAAATATACAGGTTTTACAGGTGAAGATGTAGCATATTTGAGATGATTCTACAAGACCAGAAAAACTCACTACACTGGGGGGGGGGGGGGGCTAGGTTTGAGACTACCTTTTTTGGTATTAAACATAAAAATCCCTTGCAAGTTTCCACAGGCACATCAAAATTTGGATTGAATCTCTGCACAAAAGCAGAGATAAGCACTTGGTCATCATTTACAATTTACTTATTGTTATTAATATAAAGAGAAGGGAGAAATCATAAGAACTGATCCAATCACCTGATCCATTAATAAACTGTACACAAACATCAGCACGTTGATTTCATCTACTGTACACCAGTTGAGCATACACCATGAAAGTACACTCCTTGGATATATATGTACACTACACTTACACAGTAACAACCCACTGGTCGAATCAGATTGGACGTAACAGTTGCCATATACATGTAAGTAACTAACATGAGATCTGATTGGCCCGTAAAGGTAAGTTTCTTTATACATGTACATACTATACAGCTGTGTAATCCTCATTGCATTACATACATTGTTATATTAAAACTGCTTCAGGTCGTTACCATAACTACAGCTATGGATACAGCTATGGCCAGTTCACCAAATCTTCCTACATGGCCACTGCAGCCAATAACCATAGCCACAACCAACAGCCACAGCCACAAACACCAAATTCGGCAACCGCCGTTACTCTGAAGCCCAAAGGCTCCTTATAAAAAGCAAGATGGCGTCTAAATCACATTGCACAGCAATCACAAACTACCCTCAACTTGGCTTTCATGATTCATGATTGAAAACGGTTGTGGTATGAAATTGGTACCGCATACAGAGTCTACCCCTACCCCCATCCCCATACCCATACCCATACCCATACACCCCCCCCCCCCCCCATGCTGGACACAGGGCAATTCTGAGACTTAAAGGGTTAGAATTTTCATGATGGTACAAATTTGATGTGGCACCGTCCAAAAACAAGATTCCTTGTCTATATATGACACTACAGTATATGTACATACGTACATCCCTATTGCTTTCATTTTTTGGTTGACAAGTCTCCGGTCATAGGTCAGTTTCAAAATCGGTGCGGTGATGCTTATTTTTTTGCAATCTTTTTTTTGTTTTTGTTTTAGTTTTTTTGTCTTTTGCCAACCAGTGAAATACGTAATACATGTATACATGAAAACTAAAAATGGCAATGTGTGGGTCTGAGGCGACACGCACACAGACGAGGAACCAAAGATGTTTTTTTTTTTTTGGCCTCGGGTGCTTTTAATAACAAGTTCACAGACAACAATATAAAAAATGATTTGCTGTGATGAAGGATTTACACTCTCGCAGACTGGACACATCTTTTTCAATAAACTATTTTTTTTTATTAAAGAAAAAAATTGGTATTTGTATACTTTCTCTCATTAATTCTCTTTGCATTCCCAAAATGCTCTCCACAATGTTGTGTCAAAATGAATTGCACCAACAATACACAACGTGTTATGATTTATGAAATAGTACACCAGTTACATAACAAAATTAGCATAATGATTCTATACATCAACGCTTCTATCACAAACAAATATTATTTCAATAAAAAAATCTAACTTTTCTAGTCTAAAAGAAGTCATGGCACAAAAGTTTATCTGCATAGTAATTAAACACAGTTATTGAAGCCTCTATGTTTCTAAACTGTCATAATTAATTAAAACCATTTAAGATTACGGTGCATACTGCAACATCTTGAGTGACACCTTAGGGAGGAGGGCCAAAGTCATGGTACAGCCAAGCCATTGAGAGGCCTGGCCAGGGCCACGCTATGTCCAGGCCTATACAATCCCCAAGCCGAGCACAATAGACCCTTTACTCATGAATGGATCGCAAATAGCTCTTATTGTTAATGTAAACTTGACTGACAACCTCAGTTGTTCGCAACTGCAGCCATTATAATGAGCTCTACTTGGCTGGGCTAGGCCCTCCAGAAGCCCAGGATTAGGACTCACAAAAAACAGATTAGGAAGCCAGGTAGCCTGGACCTGGCCAGGCTTCTCAAAGGCTTGGCTGTACCAAGACTTTGGCCCTCCTCCCTATCTGACCATAAGGGAAGGAATGCCTTCTTCCTTCGTAATCTGATCTACTTGGCTGACCCAAAAAGCTTGCCAATACTGCCCCTGATATAGAGCAGACCTCCCCCTATGCACCATGTTAAAGATTCACACACTGGCCTTCAATCATACCATCTTGGTTTCTAATACACAAGTCTTATGAAAATCTAAAATAGGACTGGTGCCTTTCTAGCTGTTTTTTTTTCCATGGCGATTTTCCAACTGGTAGTTGGGAAACCAGACAAATACAAAGGCATTGCAAGAAAGGTCTACAAAAAAAAAGGCCTGACGTTGGCCAACTGGATGTGTACAACATCTGATTTGTGTAGGTCTATTGAACAAAAAAGGTACAACATTGATAAATACCCAACTATTAAATGGACAAATTATTATCTAAAATCATACATTCTGAGAAATTATTCCATCTTTCACCTCGGAGAAAAAAAAAAAAATTATCAAGTCAAAATTACAACAAAAAGTTGTTTTGACGTAAAAAATAAATAAATAATAATTTTTTTTTTTTTTAAACCTCATGTTGTTGTTTTCTCAAAAACAACCAAAATGGAACGGTTGAATAATTAATGCAGGTTTCCAAAAACCAATGTTATTCCTTCCATGTGATAACTTTACAGTAAATATAAAAAAAAAAGTGTGATATAGATCGGAGCCTGTACATGATCACACATATATACATACATGTACATGTACATGTACCTTGAGGGCTATAACTGGTCATATCACTGACACAGGTTTTGATTAAGGGGAGATTCGAGACAAGACCAACCTTATTTAAGAGGTCAAGATTTCCAACAAAAACAGTTCAACAAAAAGACCCCTCCTGAGAATCATGACCTTAATATCGTTACAGTCATTTGATTAATCATATATATATACATATATATATATACAAAAGCTTTTTCTGATTAAACTTCTGCATTATTTTTCTTAAAGCTGACTGTTTTATCAATATTAGAAACAATGTTACAATCCTTGAGAAATTACAGACAGAAATGGGAATGAAAAACTTTTTTTTTTTAAACCAAGAAGGATTTGATCCTATCATTTACATTTGGGGGTGGGGGAAGCAGGGCTAAGGGGTGGGGATCTTAGGTTTTGAAACAATCCACCTAGGCTGGGTGTAGGGTAGGGTTGGGTAGGGCTCTGGTGTTTTGAAGTAGATATAATCCACCTGGGGTTGGGGTAGGGTAGGTACATGTATCTAGGGTTTTGGAGCAATCCACCTGGGGGTGGTGGAGTAGGTACATAGGGTTTTGAAACAATCCAGCTTAGGGTGTGTGCATGGGGGTTAAGATGTAGAGATTCACCTGAGTGCACCTACACTGTACATTTGCATTTATCACAAGTGTGCAAATCACAATGCTTGGAATTTAGGGTGTTTCAGTGGAAATGAAATAATTAACCTATCGATGCTACACCCACTGAGCAAAAAGAGCTCTGACATAGCTGTTACATGTGCATATTACAAAACATTTTACAAAAAGACATGGGTCCACAGAGCTTGTCAGAGAGAATGGCCTTATTCGTAACACGCTGCATGCACGCAGCTCAACAAGTCCGATTAATCTATTAGGGAGTTTGGTTTACATCTGACAAGTGGCCAATTAACTGACCACTCATTAGATCTTGATCTTCCTCTGAATAATCATTTGACATAATCATTATAATTTACAACACTATACAAATGCTACCCATCAAAACTTGTGTGAAATAAAAAATGGTGGTGTTACTGCATACAGGGAGCTAGTTCTATTCGACGTCACCACAGATACAAAAAGATGTGGTGACATCGATAACGAAAAGAAAGGTGAAATAAAGGGGTAAAAGTTATCTTGATATTGTCCTGCTCCTTTCCGTGCAGAGTTACCCGGAGTTCTTTGCTGTCATTTCTTCAGAGGGGATGGAACTGGGACTGAGTCGAAGGTGATTTCTTAATAACCTCATGCTCATAATCAAACTTGACGTCACAATACTGAATTGCTAAACCAACTCGGGTGTTTATGGACGCAAAATATCGTCTTTGCTTCTATTAGGCTAACTATTGCTTCAAAATTTAAACAGTTGGTGGAAAAGTAAAATCCATTAATTTTATGTACATCATATGTGACCCGCTTCATTGAAATGAGAAATGTCCCCCAAATTTCACATTTTGAGATATGGATATCAACTTTAAAGAGAATTTAATGGGGTTTCTGATGATGCCAAACATTCATTTTTGGTTCATTTCATTCCTGTGTTAGGATGTGATAAATTGATAATGTAATAATGCAGTCATGCACGTTTTGTGAACTTTGGAAGTCCATTACACGGAAACATGTGTTGGGGGACATTCCTCATTTCGATGGAGTGGGTCACATATGGCCTGGGTTCGATTTCAATTTATCTGCTAAGCGAAATTTACCTTAGAACCTGCCAGAAGCAATACATATATATATATATATATATATATATATATATATATATATATATATATATGTTTACTTTTTCAGTCTTAGGGCGACCGGTTCTTTAGAAATTGCTATTTTTCTGCGTTAAGGCGACCGTTGCCGGTCGCCTTAACGCTCAGCTACCCTTTAAAGTCATAAGTTTGTCATAAAGTCTAACAATCATCGCGTCCTGAGCCTCGAATTAGTGTAAACATTTTTTTTCCAGCGTTTTGGACGGTTGGAGGATATATAAACAAAGGGAAAGGTAAGAGGGAATTTTGTGCACGTTTCTATGAGGTCGCCTATAGGTGAAAAGGAATTATATATATATATATATATATATATATATATATATATATATACATATATACATATATACATATATACATATATATATATATACATATATATATATACATATATATATATATATACATATATACGTATATATATATATACGTATACATATATATATATATATATATATATGTATATATATATATATATATATATATATATATACGTATACATATACATATACATTTGTATATACATATATATATATATATAACTTGCTTAGCAGGAAAAACTTTCTTAGCAGGAAAATTTGCCAAGGAGAAAAACTTGCCTCGCAGGAAAACTTACTCAGCAAGAAAACTTACTTAGCAGGAAAAACTTGGCAACACTTGCCAAGCAGGAAAATTTACTTGGCAGTTTAGTTGTTCAGCAGCCAAACTTTTGTATGAAATTTAAAGAATATGGCCAATTGTCTCCTATACATTGCTTCACAAAAATATTTGCTTTGCAAAATGTTTACGCTTTTAGCAGCTCAATGAAATTCGCATCTTGGTCACAGCTGTTGTCCTCACTGCCTGCAAATGGTGACTGCACTTGACCAGATTCCCTTCACCAAACACACTGATGGTGATGACTAAACCCATGCAGGGTTGTTGGTGGACCTTGTAGTGGGGAAGGAGGGCACAGACATAACAAGGCCGTCCTCAGTCGCTTGGAGGAATTACAGATCGTGAGTTGACTTTCTAGAGGTGAAACTACGCGAGACCCGGAGATGAAGAAACTGACGTGCCAAGGAATAGTTGAAGACAAGAGGTCTATAGATTAGCAGCTTCCCGAGTGATTCTTGGAAATCTTCTTACAGTTTACTCAAAGATATACATGTATATGTGGCTGTTGGTCCTGTACAAAAACACAAATCATTGATTAAACGAGCGAGCTAACTTGAAGCCTATCAAAAGATGTACAACCAAAATAGGAATATTATATTTACATGCATTTACAGCAAAACATGTACAAGAAAACTATACACATACATGTACACATTACAAATCTATCATTGAAAGATAGATTTTATCAGGTTGGAGTTTTTTTAAACTTGGTACTAACAAGAGTCTACGTTTTTACAAATAACATTCACATGTCACCTAATAAATGAATAACAAAAATTGTGCATTTGTGGTATTACCGTACATTTTAGGATTCACCGCAGAAATGATAAACAGTTGATTAAAATTAAATTTAAATAAAAAAATCACAACTCCCCCCCCCCCAAAAAAAAGAAACCTCAACAAAACTGAAGGTAAACTATACACAATTAGATGTATAAACATGTGGATGACCAACAAGATGACCTCTTGAACCTGACCTTTGCTCTATGACCTGTGATCTCTCAACCGGAATGCCCGTTCTTGTAGGATCTGCAAAGTGACAAACAGTAATGGTAAAAAAGGTAATGGTTACTTAGCTTGCAAAAATGTGTGGTTGCACACGATCTATCTCTACAATCCTGTATGAACCTCTCACATCATTTGTATGTACAGAAAAGATAACCGACACTTGAGTCTAAGGGAAAAAAGTTTGATTTTTGCATACGTCGCCTCAGATCTGTGCGTCTTCATTTTTAGTTTTTTTTTGTTTTTGTTTTATGCATGTACATGTACGAAATGACTGCAGCCAAAATTGCTGGATCAATTTTAAGCAACTTTTTCAAATACATACACATGTACGTATAGGGGTATTTTGCCTGATTTGTGCAGCCTCTCTTAGCTACCATACTTTGTGTATAGGAAATTTGGTCTGGTTCCAATAACCACGTATGCATGTATCACGTATTTCACTGGTTGAAAAAAAAAAATTATCACAAAAAAAATAAGCATGTCAACGCACTGATTCTGACGCCGACCTATGACCAGACCGACCTTTGGCCTAACTGGCTATCACGGCACCCGCTGCTACATAGGATTCTAGCCAGCCAATCGACATCGGCCAAGCTCAGTGGTCGAGAGGTTAAGACGTCTGCACTAGTAAGCAGGAGGTCGCCTGTGAAGTCCTAGTCGCCTGTGAAGTTTTTTCCACAGACACTCGGAAAGCACCAAGTATACAGTGTAGGGCAAAATTTAAAAAAAAAAAAAAAACCAACGCAAGAATTTCATCAAACTACATGTATGTACACTATGAACATCTCCTCCGTGAATGCACCGTGAAAGCTCGGTGAATTGCACTTTTTCCGTGAATTTCACGGCGCTCGTTCCCATTTCACGGTGTGAGAGCACCGTGAATGCACCGTGAAACCACCGTTAAACAAATCTTTTGTTTGGTCCTCGGTGAAAGCTGGGTGGCGCGGTGAACCTCGAAAGCTCAGTTGAGGCCAGCTCATTAACTACATCAAAGGAAGTTATCCTCTTGCCCATTGTTGACGCTTTGATGTGTGATAATCCCTCTTGGATGGAAGGTAAACACACTAAACATAACGGTACTGTTGGTATTTTCTTTCCTCCAGCTCCATGGTTATAGGTTGCTTGAAAAATTCTGCTACGACTTGACGGGCAGGTTACATTTTCGGCATTGCAATTTATGTCGCTGATCGCTTGCAACGATACAGGGCCCCATTGCTTTTGTTTGGCTTTCTTTAGCAGTAGAGGAAAATACAGTAGGCCTTGATGTCGTTAACAATAAATGTAACTGTGAAATGATTAAATTCGCTGCCAAGGCTCATAGAAAACACAATTCTGGCAGCTACAACAATCCTCTTTAACCTCGGCAGGACTTTGGCCAAGGTCGGTCGTGTTTTGTATGTTTGCAAATTTATTTATGTTATTGTTTATGAACCCGGTGAGGTTTATAGTTTTGCGATATGACTCGATTAACGAACATCGTTTATTCACGTATCGTACCACGTGACTTGTGTGAGAGCGCGCATCGCCGCCCTTGAAACCGTTGTTGCAATCATTCACGGTGACCTCTAGTGCACGTTCAAAATGCATGCACGCCGCCCGATTACCAACCGCGACTCATGTGCTCAAGCAGCCGGGCCGGGAACCCGTAACAATTACACACTTGCTTATTACCACCACACGCAGTCCTCTATTTATTTCCAGGATCGTGTAAACATTACCAACGTCAAGTGTCATTATCTGGGTTCCTTCCTCCATGATTCATGTGTTTCTACTTTTCCGTGCTATGATGTACTTTATGCTTTACAAGGAATCGAATTGTTTTTATTCAAAGCAAATGGATTAATAATGATACTTGGCTTGTCACTTGAAATAATTTATTTGGCAATAGGCCTATGTATTTGTAAATATAAACAGGAAACTGAACATCAACAAGTTACCCTAAATATAAAGCTTTTATAAATTAGGCTCTAGTCATGCACACGTATCAAAACGATGCGCTAAATAGTGTTTAAAGTTTATATTGATGATTTATATGTGCAAGTTTTAATACCTTGACGGTTGTGCCTACACTTGTCATTGATAACAGATCAATTATTACAAACGGCTTTAATTTGTTCTTCTCCATGGAACTGTCGCTTTACAACATCTTAGTCTTACAATAATAAAACTAATCCTTACTCAAAACATAGTGCCATCAAAATTAGAGTTTTTCGTTACATGAGATGAGAAAAGGGACATCAAACCTCAGACGAATGACGATGCTCATTGATTGTTGATTACATCAATAAAATAATAATCATGAAGTTAAATTATCAAAACCGTAAGAAGATGATAGTCCATAATAAATTGGTTTCACACACAGCAGTTAAGCCATGCAGTCCTTGTCCCCTGACGTGCTGATACAATTCGTGGGTAGTACACTTGAAGAAGGAGCCAGGCTGAAGGCGCGCCTCTTCGCTCAAGAATTGTTTTCTTTAAAAAAAAATGTCATTCCCAACCAATTCATTTATTTATTTATTTCAGCTTTCTTTATTCAGGGTAGCAACGCGATTAAACTTCACAAAATTGTGTTATGATAGCTGAGTTCAAAATCGAATCATGCCTTGAATTTTCAATAACATACATGAAGCCGCTAAGAAATAATGAGCAAATTTGTTGACAAATTTGAGACTCTTGCTCAAGTCTGAAAGCTCCAATATCGATCCGTGAACCACAGAGATTGCCCGGCCGAGGCAACGTGCATCGGCCTGGGCTTGAACTTCCGGCGTGCAGCGTGTACCAGATTCATATTCATTCCTTGTGTCTCATCGTTAAAGATTTCTTTCAGAAATCCTTGCCAAAAAATCCTGGCAACGCTTTTATTAAGCGTCACCAAAAATTGTCTCATGATGTCGGACCATAAGTTCGAATCATGTCTTGAATTTTCAATGACCTACATGAAGCCGCTTAAGAAATAATGAGCAAATTTGTTAACAAATTTAAGACTTCACTTACAAGTACCGACTGACTTCCACTGTAGAGATGTTTAAGAAATCCTTGCCAAAAATCACAACGCTTTTATTAAACGTCACCAAAACTGTCTCATGATATCGGACCATAAGTTCGAATCATGTCTTGAATTTTCAATAACATACATGAAGCAGCTTAAGAAATAATGAGCAAATTTGTTGACAAATGTGAGACTCTTTGCTCATAGTACGAGGTGCCCAATATCGATCAGTGAACCACAGAGATTGCCCGGCCGAGCGCGTACGCGTCGGCCTGGGGTCAGCGTCTGCAGCGTGTACCAGATTCATTCCTTGTGTCTCATCGTTAAAGATTTCTTTCTTAGAAATCCTTTGCCAAAAATCACAACGCTTTTATTAAACGCGTCACCAAAATTGTCTCATGATATCGGACCATAAGTTCGAATCATGTCTTGAATTTTCAATGACCTACATGAAGCCGCTAAGAAATAATGAGCAAATTTGTTAACAAATTTAAGACTTCACTTTGCACAAATGGGCCGACTTCCACTGTAGAGATGTTTAAGAAATCCTTGCCAAAAATCACAACGCTTTTATTAAACGTCACCAAAACTGTCTCATGATATCGGACCATAAGTTCGAATCATGTCTTGAATTTTCAATAACATACATGAAGCCGCTTAAGAATAATGAGCAAATTTGTTGACAAATTTGAGACTCTTTGCTCATAGTACAGGTGCCCAATATCGATCAGTGAACCACAGAGATTGCTCGACAGCGTCGCCGCGTCTGACCGGCCTGGGGTCTTCCAGCGTGCAGCGGTACCAGATTCATTCCTTGTGTCTCATCGTTAAAGATTTCTTTTCTTAGAAATCCTTGCCAAAAAAATCACAACGCTTTTATTCGCGTCACCAAAATTGTCTCATGATATCGGACCATAAGTTGAATCATGTCTTAATTTTCAATGACCTACATGAAGCGCTATAAGAAATAATGAGCAAATTTGTTAACAAATTTAAGACTTCACTTTGCACAACGACTGACTTCCACTGTAGAGATGTTTAAGAAATCCTTGCCAAAAATCACAACGCTTTTATTAAACGTCACCAAAACTGTCTCATGATATCGGACCATAAGTCTCGAATCATGTCTTGAATTTTCAATAACATACATGAAGCCGCTTAAGAATAATGAGCAAATTTGTTGACAAATTTGAGACTCTTTAACTCATAGTCACGAGGTGCCCAATATCGATCAGTGAACACAGAGATTGCCCGGAACGCTGCGCACGTACTGGGGTCGCACTGCAGCGTGTACCAGATTCATTCCTTGTGTCTCATCGTTAAAGATTTCTTTCTTAGAAATCCTTGCCAAAAAATCACAAGCGCTTTTATTAAACGTCACCAAAATTGTCTCATGATATCGGACCATAAGTTCGAATCATGTCTTCAATTTTCAATGACCTACATGAAGCCGCTAAGAATAATGAGCAAATTTGTTAACAAATTTAAGACTTCACTTTGCACACAAGTGCGACTGACTTCCACTGTAGAGATGTTTAAGAAATCCTTGCCAAAAATCACAAGCGCTTTTATTAAACGTCAATTAAAACTGTCTCATGATATCGGACCATAAGTTCGAATCATGTCTGAATTTTCAATAACATACATGAAGCCGCTAAGAAATAATGAGCAAATTTGTTGACAAATTTGAGACTCTTGCTCATAATGCGAGGTGCCCAATATCGATCAGTGAACCACAGAGATTGCCCGGCGAGCACGTCGCCGCACGTCGGCCTGGGGTCCACCGCGTGCAGCGTGTACCAGATTCATTCCTTGTGTCTCATCGTTAAAGATTTCTTTCTTAGAAATCCTTGCCAAAAATCACAACGCTTTTATTAAGCGTCACCAAAATTGTCTCATGATATCGGACCATAGTTGAATCATGTCTTGAATTTTCAATGACCTACATGAAGCCGCTTAAGAAATAATGAGCAAATTTGTTAACAAATTTAAGACTTCACTTTGCACAATACGACTGACTTCCACTGTAGAGATGTTTAAGAAATCCTTGCCAAAAAATCACAACGCTTTTATTAAACGTCACCAAAACTGTCTCATGATATCGGACCATAAGTTCGAATCAATGTCTTGAATTTTCAATAACATACATGAAGCCGCTTAAGAATAATGAGCAAATTTGTTGACAAATTTGAGACTACTTGCTCATAAGAGGTGCCCAATATCGATCAGTGAACCACAGAGATTGCCGGCGAGCCGATCGTCGGCCTGGGGTCGACAGCGTGCAGCGATGTACCAGATTCAGATTCATTCCTTGTGTCTCATCGTTAAAGATTTCTTTCTTAGAAATCCTTGCCAAAAAAATCCTGGCAGCTTTTATTAAGCGTCATTAAATTGTCTCATGATATCGGACCATAAGTTCGAATCATGTCTTGAATTTTCAATGACCTACCGGTACATGAAGTCGCTAAGAAATAATGAGCAAATTTGTTGACAAACCACTTTTGTGCCACTGTGTAACAAAACGCCTAATCTGCCTTTTAGTGAGCAGAAAAGTAGCAAAATTTACCGTGCTTGTCTTCAAACCGAAAAGCAAAAGGCAGAAAGCTGAACTTGTTTAAAGACAAAGAAAAGCGGAAAAAAGGCACTTGCAACAACGTTCAATCTGCTTTTTCAATATTTAGAGCTGAAAAGCAGATATCCACTTTTCGACCTCCACAGCTAGTTGGCACCATTCTTGGATTTAAATTTTCTGACCATCTTGAAAATAAATAAACGGCCTGCATCTTCTTTCTTGTGAAGTGTCGTGGCCGAGAAGCGGTCTAGATTACCGGACTCAAGTTCTGGTGTTAGCAGCAGAATGTGGGTTCAATCCTGTCAGCAGTGACAATTGTGTCCTTGAGCAAGACACTTATAATTTGTTTCACTATAATTTTTATTTCTGTAACAAGCATGACTTGGATAAGTTTATGCAACCAGTAATACGCCATAGTTTTGTAAATTTTCCGAGAAATGCTTAACGGTAAGTGCGTCATTTTCACGAAAAGCGCGGCGAATTACGTACATGGACGATATGTTGGCCTCATAAAAACAGTATTGCAACACTTACAGTTTATGTCACCAAATTAAAACAATAAAATAAAAACACAATGTTAACCCGAAAAAAACATCAAGTTTTATGCATTTGGATGTGTATTCAGTTCACTTTTTATTTTTATTTGCTAGTGGGCCCTTTGACAGCATGTTGACGACCACCAAAGCGAAGCCTAGCCCTGCCACGAATGTACATTTTTATAACATACACGTTTGTGTATGCGGTACAGCGACACGAATCGATCAATGCGTCAATGCTATAATTATATCCGACGCACACGCTGCATGCGTCTATGTACAGACTCGGCATGTATTATTTACGTTCAGCGTGTGTTTGACTAAACTAATCCATTCATCCAAGATAAAGCGCACAATGGAGAGGTTATTACTACTAAAAGCCTAAACCATGCCTTGCTTTGTGTCAGTGCAATAGGATTAAATCCACTGTATAACAATAGGAGACATATCCGGTGAATACTCGGTGAAAACACCGTGAACGAAACCACTGGGGCGTAAGCACCGTGAACTCGCCGTGAAAATGCATTTTCACGGAAAAAGTGCAATTCACCGAGCTTTCACGGTGCATTCACGGAGGAGATGTTCATAGTGGTATGTTGACCAGAGTAAGTTTTATGCAGTTACCGAGTGCAGTTGCATAGAGGTTTACACTGTTGATTGCTGTGTTCATTGTACATGTTTTTAACACTCACCTTTGCTTTATCTGTTGGTTCTGCCATAGTTACGCCATCTGTGTTATTCAGCTCCTTGGAAACCACACACAAGAATTCACACTGGTCCTCATTGCTATAGTTATACGATGAACCGATGTTTACCAGCTAAAAACAAGAAGAAAAAAAAAGAAAAAAAATAAGTAAAATTACTAACTGGAGCAGACAACAAACTTTGTTTTTGTATTTGTAAATTTTATTTGTTAATGTATTCATTAACCCTAACTACCCCAAAATCCATCAAAATCCTCCAAGGGGCACTTTTTTGGAAAAATTCAACACTTTTAGAAACTGGTACTTTCACCTCTTCAAATGGGGCAAAATTACTACCTGGCAAAAAGTACAGGCCATAAGTGCTGAATATGAAAGATCAACGAAAATGCATGGTGCATTTTGAAGATAAGGGAATGTTTCCAAAAGTGCACTGATGGATTTTGGAGGATTCAGGAAGGTTCCTAGCCAGAATACCTAGGGGGTTAGGGTTAATGTTATTATAATTTTCTTTAAAAATGATTTATTTATTATTTAAACATTTTTATTTTAATATATGTATTTTAAATTTTAGTTTAGTTTTTTTGTTTTTGTTTTTAAGTAAAATCTATTTGTGGTGACACATGTGAAAAAAATTATTTTTTGAGTAGTAATTAGTTCTGAAAAGAACTGGTGGTTACAACTTGACATTTCAATCAGTATGCTCTGATCGTCTTCAGGAGAAGTGGTTGGACCGGTTGCATTTTGAACCAGTTAGAGTTTGGACCAGTTGGAGTTTGGACCGTTTGGAGTTTGGACCGTTTGGAGTTTGGACCATTTGGAGTTTGGACCGTTTGGAGTTTGGACCGTTTGGAGTTTGGACCGTTTGGAGTTTGGACCGTTTGGAGTTTGGACCGTTTGGAGTTTGGCGTTTAGCGTTTGAACCGTTTGGCGTTTGGACCGTTTGGCGTTTATAGGGGAGGGAGGGGGGTGTGCGAAATTAAAGGTGATGCATTTATAAATGCATTTGCCCTGCATAACAATCCCAATAAGCCAGACACTTAACAAATATAAAGTCCATACATGTATCAAATCAGTATAGCTTCTGATAAGAATGCTGATTGAATGCTGTCCAGCTCTCACGAGCCAAAATGATGATTCCTTCTTTTCGTTTTAAAACAACCAGAATTATCCGATTGTCAAATAAGTCACTGCATAAATTGCTCTTGAAACTATTCCATTTGTTTCTTGACATTGGCCGACTACTCGTGCATTAGTTACTACTTGATACACAGCGACAAACGCAATTTCAATAACATTTGCCGATAGCAATACCGTTAACCCTCCTACACATGGAGGCCACTCCAATCCACAAAATTCTGCTCTTAAGCAACATTCAGTACATACAAGTACAAGCCTGCTGTGCCACCCAAGGCCACTGTAAATGTTTGAACATATTAGTATGGCCTGCAATGTATCAATGGGAGACCACCTTACCCTGCATTCTCAGTGGTGTGGCAGTGCACAGAAGGGTAACCATAGGAGGCCACTGGCAACAGTTAATGGCTTGGAGTGGCCTGAATGGGTTGTTTCAAAAATTGCACTGATTGTAGGAGGGTTAATTAAAGTCACTATATAGTATTGGTAGTCTCTAGATCATGCGCAATCAAAGTTTGACATTAAAGGGACAGTATGGAATCAGAGTGCTTGTTTTAGATTAACTCAGTGACTGAAAATAATTCCCCACGTGATAAGGTCATATTACCGTTGCTGCTGCATACTTGAGCCAGTAATTTTCAGTCACTGTGTTCATCTTATAATAGGACACCGATTCCATGCCCTGTTGAAAGTCTGCTCTGATCGTGACGATGCAGTCCCTTTAAACTTACTTGGTGTTAAAGTTGACGATGGTACCAAACATCCATTAATTTCCATCTCAGGTGCTATCATTTTAGTCAAATTTAAGGAACAAAATTTCCAAAATGAATTGCTGTCATCCGAAAAAACAGAAATTCAACGTAGGAAATATCCCTGACGATCTGCATGCAATGTTTACTATTTTCTTGTCAACGGGTTGGTTTGTATGACACACCTCTTGATGCTTAAATAAAGAATGAATGCAGTTTAATAATAATAATGTCGACTTACAGGTATATAGTGCACATATCCACCAAATTGGTGCTCAAGGTGCATTACAATATATACCCCTGCTCATCAGGCTCATAAATCATTCCTGAAACCATCTCAGCTCCCTCGGGATTATCCAGCTCAATTGCTGCCATTTCGGCGCATATAGGGCTAATCAAACACAACAACCAACTCTGCCCTCACAGGTACCCATTTACCCCTGGGTGGAGAGAAGCAATTATGGTAAAGTGTCTTGCTCAAGGACACAAAGCACCATGGTCGCGGTTGGGATTCGAACCCACATTCTCAGAGATGCCGACATTCCAAATTGAAAAAGAGTAATTCGCCACGGTGCATCCGCCTCGGACACGAAAATACCCAAATTACTCCCTTTTCAAACCTCACACTCGAGGCTTTACATTTTTATAAATCGTAAAAATTGATACAAGGATCGTACAATCGTAATTGGACTCAATAAATCGTAAAAATTACGCCCAAATCGTAAATGTTGGCATCTCTGCATTCTGATGACAAATTCGACGCACTAAACCGCTCGACCATAGCACTCCATACAGAAATTTGTACCACTCGCTATCTGAGTCTTCAACGCACTCTTTCCCAAGGGCATATTTTATTCCATTTGAATCTTGAAGATACTTTTATCCCTAAGTTGAGGTGCTGAAGTGACATTTCCTGGTTCAAAGTGGAGATCACTTGTACATACATGTAGATACCCATCAACGTAGTATTGCCTGAAGTGCTTTGTGCATACATTATGCAGTCGAAAGTGCTGATTTTGCACACAAAAAACAGATACATGTAGGATCAAGTACATGTACACCAGTCTTGTAGTTTTAAAGCCACTTTTGGTGAAATGTCTGTAAATGGGCAATTCTCCATGGGAGAGAACAAATTGTCCAAATATTACATTACAAATCACACGTACATGTAATTCCATTGCCCAAAAAAATAAAAAATAAAAATCCCACCATTTTTTTCCTCTAAATATACCTCCCTTTTGTTCATTGGGTGTCGTGGCCGAGCGGTCTAGCTTACCGGATTCAAGTTCTGGTGTTAGCAACATAATGTGGGTTCGAATCACGGCCGTGACACTTGTGTCCTTGAGCAAGACACTTAATCATAATTGCTTCTCTCCACCCAGGGGTTAAATGGGTACCTGTGAAGGCAGAGTTGGTTTGCTCTATATGCGCTAGAAATGGCAGCAATTGAGCTGTATACTCCCCAGGGAGCTGAGATGGTTTTAGGAATGATTTATGAGCCTTATGAGCCTTATGAGCAGGGATAATAATATAATGCGCCTTGAGCACCACTTAGTTGGTGGATACGTGCGCTATATAAATCCACACATTATTATTATTATTATTATTTGCTAAGTACTTTAAAAGCCAGTTGGAGGATTTTGAAGGATTTTTATTGTTTTAATACAATGCCTAGGGAGTTAGGGTTAATAATGGAATTACGGTATCCATGGCTACGAATTTACACTGCACTGCAAGTTTTGTACTTTACTTTTCTCAAGACTTACGATCTGCATTGAGCTGAAACTTACAGAGGCTGGTTGTTGGATATCTTTATTCAAGAGAGTAAGCATACTCATAGAAGCAGTTTTGCCAATGTAACCAGTAAATTGTACCTTCCCTTTAATGTATACATGTATTGATTCAAAGAGAGTAAGCATACTCATAGAAGCAGTTTAGCCAACATGACCAATGTTGTACCTTCCCTTCAATGTATATCTTGATTCAAAGAGAGTAAGCATACTCATAGAAACAGTTTAGCCAACATTACCAATGTTGTACCTTCCTTTCAATGTATATCTTGATTCAAAGAGAGTAAGCACACTCATAGAAACAGTTTAGCCAACATTACCAATGTTGTACCTTCCTTTCAATGTATATCTTGATTCAAAGAGAGTAAGCATACTCATAGAAGCAGTTTTGCCAACATTACCAATGTTGTACCATCCCTTCAATGTATATCTTGATTCAAAGAGAGTAAGCATACACACTGTACATGTACTCACAGAAGCAGTTTTGCCAACATTACCAATGTTGTACCTTCCCTTCAATATATCTTGATTCAAAGAGAGTAAGCATACTCGTACATGTACACTGTAGAAGTAGTTTTTCCAATAATTTGTTATTACCAATGTTGTACATGTACCTTCCCTTTAATGTAATGTATATCTTGATTCAAATAGAGGAAGCATAATACCAATGTTTGGCCAACGTACCAGTAAATTGTACCTTCCCTTTAATGTGTATCTTGATTCAAAGAGAGTACACGATATTAAAGCATATTCAACTACTCGTGAGAGCAGCTTTGCCCAAGTCGCCCATGCTGTAACCCTTTAATCTGACATGCTCTGTATTCACAAGATGCAGTGCAATTTCCTCCTGCTTCTCTTCATATCCGGCAACAAAGGATCACAATTCCTCATTGCCGGCAGCCATTATAGCCTATTGTGACTGTTCGCTATTAATGAAATTTATGATAAATTTAGCCTTTTTACATACTTATTAAGTAGACCGTGAAGTTCTAATGTGTACTGCAGGCTCGATATCACGGGAAATGTCATCTCGTTTAAAAAAAAAAAAATCAAATTGGCATTGCAGATGAGAAACTCAAGACTTTCTCTCCCTTTTTTTTTTTTTCATTCTTGTTTTTATGCCCCTCGGATAAAGTAGGTTAGCTGGTGAACTTCGCCTCGGGGGACCAAGTGGATAGTATGAAGAAGGGCAACTACTGCATGCCTCCCGCCACTCCTACGAGCCCTCTCGTCCTAGCCATGAGAGAGCCCACTTGTCGGAAGTGGGGCACCGTCAGAATAAAGATGAGCTTGCTGAATGATGTACACGGTACATTAAAGGTTTCCTTTGGGGCAGTTGAGATGAACGTACTTTACTACATGTACATGTATATGAAATACATGTACTTTTCGATAGATCCGGGTTTTTTTTTAAATATGAAAACAATATGCCTACATGTAGAGCATACAGTGCATGTGAATAACATTAATGTAGATCTGTATATCACGGATGCAGGGGTGTGATATGAAAAACATAAAAAAATCCTGAAAAAATGGGTAGCAGGCCTGGGTCTCCCTTTGGTCTAGAGGACAAAGCCCCCTGAACCTCCTGTGGCTAGCAGGCCTGGGTCTCCCTTTGGTCTAGAGGACAAAAGCCCCCTGAACCTCCTGTGGCTAGCAGGCCTGGGTCTCCCTTTGGTCTAGAGGACAAAAGCCCCCTGAACCTCCTGTGGCTAGCAGGCCTGGGTCTCCCTTTGGTCTAGAGGACAAAGCCCCCTGAACCTCCTGTGGGTAGCAGGCCTGGGTCTCCCTTTGGTCTAGAGGACAAAAGCCCCCTGAACCTCCTGTGGCTAGCAGGCCTGGGTCTCCCTTTGGTCTAGAGGACAAAAGCCCCCTGAACCTCCTGGGTGGTTAATTTTGGATTTGCAAACTCTCCACATCCCCACAAACAAGAAACTAGACGTTTGGACACAATACAGGGTCCTTCTTTCTCTCTTTGGTGGCTACATGTACTTCTTTTCTTACAAGAAAATTTTAAAGAGGGGCTCTAAGGTCAAATTTAGTTTTGTGATTTTCCAATAACTAGAGTCCTTATTAAAGTGTGAAAAAATTACAAAAAAAATTAGTCTCTAACCTCACGTTAAAGTGATGTAAAATGTCATTTTATTTGATAACCTTCCTGTGTGAAATTTGTTAACATCCAAAGACAACAGTGACGTCACATTTCAAATAAATGGATCTCTACATTTTTGTACGGTGAATTTGCACTTCATTCCTGAATCTCCACAATATTTGATCAAATCGGCGTTGAAATTGACTTTTTGACAGACAAAAAATTCCTGTATGGAATGTTACAGACTCATTTACCGTAAGAAAATAGTGACGTCATGTTTCAAATATCGCTCTGAAAGGGTATCAAATAAAATGATATGTTACATGTACACCACTTTAAAGTGAAGTTAGAGACTTGTAATTTTTTTTCACACTTTAATAAGGACTCTATCTATTGGAAAATGAGTGCATCACAAACCTGAATTTGACCTTAGAGTGCCTCTTTAAGGGCGAAGGGAGATTTGTAAAAATATCCTGAGAAAGCACAGGACTGGTTAAGGTTTTAAAAGTTAAGGTATAGGATTGGAATATGACTCCAATTTATTATTATTTCAAAAATATGGTTTTATATTATTTGTAAAAATATACTGAGCTTCTGTAATTAAAAACAAAAAAGATGAAACAAATTCCAGTTCGCATTTAGGTCAGGGTTCTCTTGTTGCTGAATTTTGGAGAATTTACAGACCCCCACATACAAGAAACTAGAGGTGTAGACACAATACAGGCTACTTCTTTTATTCCTTGGTGGTTGTTCAGGCAAAGAGAGATTTGTGCGGGGGAATCCTGAAATCAGGAAAAATCCTGAGAAATCACAGGCCTGGGGATGAGTCTGGGTGGAGGAAACAAAATCACTGAAGATGGGCCTGGGAGTCTGGGATCTCACCAGGATTTGTTGAAATTTATATAATATACAATGTATAACCCCCACATCCCCACAAACAAGAAACTAGAGGTGTAGACACAATACAGGCTACTTCTTTTATTCCTTGGTGGTTGTTCAGGCAAAGAGAGATTTGTGCGGGGGAATCCTGAAATCAGGAAAAATCCTGAGAAATCACAGGCCTGGGGATGAGTCTGGGTGGAGGAAACAAAATCACTGAAGATGGGCCTGGGTGTCTGGGATCTCACCAGGATTTGTTGAAATTTATATAATATACAATGTATAATCATATAATCGTATAATCGTATACGTATAATCACAGTACATGCGTATAATCACTGAAATCAGCTTTGTAGTACATGTAGTAGGTCTGGACCTCAGACAAAATCTCTCAATGTTTGAGACAAACTCTCAAGGAATGTAGAACAGTCTCAAACAATGGTGTCCTTTCACACGAAGCTCATTTTGTAATATTTCTCAAACATTGAGAGGAATCTCTCGCACAATGGTGATATCTTCTTGCTCCTACAGTGTACGCAGATCCACACTGATCCAAACGTCAAGTTAAACCAACCATTTGATCACAACCGTCCATAACTTAAAGAGAGATTACTTGCACAAGACATCATGACAGACTCATTTCTTATTTTGTAGACACATTCAACCATGCAAAGCCCTCTAATCTAACCAAACTTACTCACACACTCATGCTGTGTTGACTAAATGTACATTAATTCATTTGATTAATAGATCAGTGTACGGCAAAATCAAATGAATTATTTGTTATCAATAAATCTCATCAATAAATACAATATCTGTTCATCCTAATCCTGTGAAATATTAATCTGATTAAGATGTTTATTCAGTTGGAAACAGTTTTGCTAATTATGTTATGATTTGACATACATTAAGTAAAAAATCCTGCAAAATGGGGAGCAGGCCTGGGTCTCCCCTTGGTCTAGAGGACAAAGCCCCCTGAACCTCCTGGATGTTTAGTTTTGGAGGATTTACAGACTCTCCACATCCCCACAAACATGAAACTAGAGGTTTGGACACAATACAGGCTACTTCTTTCATTCCTTGGTGGCTACTGTACTTCTCCTCTTTTGAGAACAATTTGAGGCAAATGGGGATTTGTAAAAAATCCTGAAATCAGGGAAAAACCCCGAGAAATCAGGCTTGTGTTATACTACAATGAAAGCACCTTAAACAGACGTAAACCTGATTATACAATCATCAATTTTACACAAAGTAAAGTTTATGTAAAACTGTGATAAATATTTTATTTTTGATAATACCAATGTTGTATCTTCCCATTTATCAACTTGTTCAAAGAGCTGATACTATAGTTTAATGATAAGCATTTTGACTAGAAACAATCCCAAATCCACCAATTCTTGGCATTGGTACAGTAGCAAATGCAAAGCATCCATGGCTTGGCTATACACAGTCCTGAATCCAACAAAAGCAGCCGGTGGATTTTGATGGATTTGGTACACATGGCTACATCGTGCTCTATTTGCTGGGCTACATACATGTACTAGTACATGTATACTGTGGAGTACTGAATCCATCCAAATCAGGCAAAATCAGGAGAAGGATTTTAGAGGCTTTGGGGTACATGTAGTTAGTGTTTGGGCAATTTGGCTGTCAGCCACATTAACTGTTCTATTTTTTTTCTTTGACCAATGACACCTGTATGCCGCAATCGACGCAATGCCTAGTTGTACGTCCAAAAAATGGGTTGTCATTACTGCCCATAAGAATGGCCGATTTTGCACTGTACTGTATGATGTTAAAAGCTCCACTCCAAGGATTTTAGAGGCTTTGGGGGTAGTTAGGGTTTGGGCAATTTGGCTGTCAGCCACATTAAGTGTTCTATTTTTTTTTCTTTGACCAATGGCACCTGTATGCCGCAATCGACGCAATGCCTAGTTGTACGTCCAAAAAATGGGTTGTCATTACTGCCCAAAAGAATGGCTGATTTTGCACTGTACTGTATGATGTTAAAAGCTCCGCTCCGCTCCACTCCACACCCCCCCCCCCCCCCCTTGTCCGGTCATCCTTACCTGTTCAAATCTCCATCCGTCAGACATTGTGGAAACCATTTGTGTTAATTCTTCCTCTTGGCACTGTAATACTCTATACACATGCTTTAATGAACCCTAGAGGAAAGACAGAAACAACTTGCGTAATGAGAAAGCTCACTGAAAAGGTGTATACATCAAGACAAGCATATGTACATGTATATGTATACACCGTACATACCGTATAGTGTAAGAACCTAAGGCTGTGCTAGGTACCCGGTTCATTACCCGGTTCCATTTCTGGGTTCCAACTAAGCGCAAACAACTTTTTAAAAATTTCGACTGAACATTGAATCCACACAAATGGAAGTCTCTGATTTTTGTTTGTTAACAAATTGTGTGTGGGGAATGGGGATGCTACTAGTTGTTTTTAATATGTGTACACATTAAGTTCACATTTATTATAAAACAAGAGAAACGTGTGCTCATATCGGTTATTTTATACATTCGGGAGTATTTACGTGTTTTTACAAAATTGTTTACAGGCACCCAGGTATCTGAAGATTTCCAATTTCGGGTACCTGGTTCCCGAAATAACCGAAAACACACAGCCTTTAATATACAGAACCCTCCTACTACTACAAGGGTCAAAATCAGTCAAAATGTTGAAATACTTCCTAAGGTATATCTAGTGTACTTAAAAGTCAAACCTTACGTGTAGTAAGTACATTTACAGGTCAAAATGAGTCGACCGTTTTTGACTGGTGAAAGCATTGTCTGGTATTGTTCAGGGTGGTCAAAATGACCAGTCAAAACCAGTCAACAATGCCCCCGTGTGCACATTTGGGTCTACAGTCAAAAACAGGCAAGTTGACTGGTTTTGACCTCTACAGCAACTTTCCACTGAAGTGCAGCAATAGTAGGAGGGTTAATGTTAGAAACCGCAGCCCATAAAACAATCATAAAACAATAACATGTCAAGTCAATTTACATGGATTCCCTATGACTTGTTATGTACACGTACATGTACATGTACATGGACGGCGTACCTTCTTTTTTTTATGTATCACAAAGTTTCTTGGATTTACACACTGTCTGTGAAATAATGCAAATCAACTTCATAGTTTTGTTGTCTGTGATGCTATGACTGCAGTGTTCATTCAAGGGACACTATCGTCACAATCAGACCAGACTTTCAACAGGGCATGGACTCGGTGTCATAGTTTAAGACGAACACAGTGACTGAAAATTATGGGCTCCATTTATGCAGCAGCAACAGTATAAACATGACCTTATCATGTGGGGTATTATTTTCCGTCACTGACTTAATCTAAAACTAGCACTGTGATTACATGCCCTGTTGATCGTGACGATATTGTGCAGGAATAAATGATTGTTCGTTGTCAGTAGAAACCATTACTGTAAAACCAGAAATCCTAGGAAAGGCTTCAGAAAAAGTAAAAAATTGTTCAGTAAGTTTTACCAAACAATCTGAAAAGTAGAAGACATGTATTGTCTTTTCACACACTACAGTCAAGTTCCAAATGGTGTGTAATAAAATCATTATGAAGAGTCACCATCAAATCTGTGGCACCAGACTATTTTCTATTTTGATGCCCAAAGATGTTGTGCACCGGGAAAAACCAAGATGGCCGCCACGAGATATTAGCAATTCCTACCTGTGCTGTGCGTGTGTCTCTATCCCGTATTCTTTCTTTGACTGTCTTTATTAACGACGTAATGTTATAGAATTCTGCTTCTTCTAAAACACCTGTGAAAGAATAATTGAGGTTTAACGCACCGGGATAATAAAACCAGAGAAGATATTTTGCAGAAAACAATCAAGTTTGTACACATGTACATGTACATGGACAATAGTATGAAACTGATCCTGTCTCTACCATTTCAAAAAGGATGTTGATAAGATTTTCCTGACAATGACAATAAAATGAAAGCAATACATGTAGCTACATGCATGTACATGTAATGTACATATTGCCTTACATACATGTACATGTACATGTACAACTAAATGTATGTATACTGTACATTCATAATTAGTAACATACATGCACATATACATGCATGTCGGTTTTGTTTTTGTTTTTTTTCATTTAAAAGAAATTAAGTGTACATATTTATTTCATGTGCAGTACAATGCATACATACAGTGTATGTACACGTACATGTACATACACTCACTGGCCATAAGTATTGCAACATTGAAATTCACACCAAAGTTCAGTTTGGAGAACTGTGTTACAATAATTTATTTTACTTTATTTACACTACTTAACCAGTTCGCGTCGAAGGCCGTGTATACATGCAAAAAAATTTTGCACCGTGAATCGGAGAGCGTCTAAACACGCCAAAGGAAACAAACTCCGGAATATTGGTATGCATGCTCGGTTGAGCCACCCGTGTACGGTGACATGCACGGAAGATGTGGCCACCCGCTGTGGAAGCTTCCATTCACGGTGTGTGTGGGAAAAATAAACCCGCACAGGGGCTCAGAAAAACTTTTAAGTTTTTTATTCCCGACGCGAACAGGTTAAGACTTCTTGAAAGTGCCTGTGTTTTGAAGTCAATGTTCTTTTTTACTGTTCTTGCTCGGAAACAAA
The DNA here is from genome assembly GCA_029582265.1 of Zoroaster sp. YZ-2022. Classification (NCBI taxonomy): domain Eukaryota; kingdom Metazoa; phylum Echinodermata; class Asteroidea; order Forcipulatida; family Zoroasteridae; genus Zoroaster; species Zoroaster sp. YZ-2022. Next base: position 26,187,364 of record CM055819.1, on the reverse strand, counting down.
GTCCTTCAATACTTTGTCGGGTAACCACGTGACCTGTAATTGCGGCCATCCGTCTAGGCAATGTCTCGTACAAATTCATGTTGCAATACTTTTGGCCAGTGAGTGTACATGTTGATACATGTACATGTATGTACTAATACATGCATATACATGTACGTGTACATGTACTTGTACAGTATGTACTGTATTAACCCTAACTCCCTAGACAACAAAGCCAGTTGGAGGATTTTGAAGGATTTTTATTGTTTTAATTCAATGCCTAGGGAGTTAGGGTTAAGGTTGGCCATGAATTGGTACCGAGCTAAAACATGATTTAGGGGGGGTCGCTGCGCATGAAACATTAAAGGGACAATGTCATCACAATCCAAGCGGGCTTTCAACAGGGCATGGAATCAGTGTCCTACATGCAGTTTAAGATGAGCACAGTGACTTACATACATATGTATGTATTACTGGCTCAATTACTGGCTCATGTATGCAGTACCAAGTATGACCTTATCATGTTTTTTCAGTCACTGAGTTAATCTAAAACTAGCACTCCGATTCCCTGTTGATCGTGATGATGTAGTCCCTTTAAACCCTAACCCCCTACAAGTGTAGGTATTCTGGCTAGGAACCTTCCTGAACCCTAATCCCCTATAGGTATTCTGGCTAGGAACCTTCCTTAACCCTAATCCCCTATAGGTATTCTGGCTAGGAACCTTCCTGAACCCTAATCCCCTATAGGTATTCTGGCTAGGAACCTTCCTTAACCCTAATCCCCTATACATGTAGGTATTCTGGCTAGGAACCTTCCTTAACCCTAACCCCCTAGGTATTCTGGCTAGGAACCTTCCTGAATCCTCCTGAATCCTCCAAAATCCATCAGTGCACTTTCGGAAACATGCCCTAATCTTCAAAATGCACCATGCATTTTCACTGATCTTTCATATTCAGTACTTATATGGCCTGTGCTTCTTGCCAGGTACAATGTAGTAATTTTGCCCCATTTGAAGAGGTGAAAGTACCAGTTTCCAACAGCACTAAATTTTCCCCCAAAAGTGCCACTTGGAGGATTTTGATGGATTTGGGGTGGTTATAGGGTTAACGTGTGGTAGCTCCCCCATAGTAATGTGCATGGAAATTGTACAGATGAATTTTGGGAAACCCAAACTTTACACTACAACTTTACATATGTACATGTACTGTACATACTACAGTCTATGGGGAATGTACATGTACAGTACATGTACTTACCACGCACATCCTTCTTGTACAACAATCCCTAAAACGTGACATTCTAATGTTCATTATTACAGTGTATCTAACGATCACGGTGATCATTTTTATTTAATACAACGTATCTGTATACAGTATGTACATCCAGTTGGGTTCAATGTACATACATGTACAGAACATATTGTATTGGGAGAAATTATCAGCATATGTGCATTAGGGGTGATGATATTGAATTTTTGTGATAGTCAATTGTCGACGGCCATGATATCAGCGTTATACGATATTATAGTCTCAATACGCGGACATTCTAAATACATGAATAAATGTACATGTACTGTATGTAAGGCACATTAACCCTCCTAGTAAACAGTTTTGTAAAAACACATGTATAAATAGTGCCGAATGAATAAAATAACCAAAATGAACACAATATTCTCTTGTTTTATTCGAGTCATAATAAATGTGGACTTACTGTAATAATTTCCTGCCTCTATACTTAAAACGACTTACATATGTGTATATTGTACATATACAATGTATGCACATGTATACAATATGCAATTGTACACGTACACGTACAAGTTTATGTGTGTATGTGTAATGCATTATAACCACTATATTACACTATGTAGATCTATGTATCCAATATGAAGAGTTCGCCTTGCCACACTGTCCTGCAGACTTGTAGGAGGGGGAAAAAAAGACACTGACCTTCACGGAGGTAATAAACTATCCCCACCCCACCCCACCCCCCCCCCCACTTGTCTTTGCCTTACATGTACATGTAGTCCCCTTGAAGATGTTTCTATACTAGACATTTTGATTTTCTAATGGAAGTGCCCTTTACTACACGTACCACTACCGTATACGTTTATTGCCTTGTCCCTGATCCTTTCAAGAATGAAAGTTCAAGGTCTGAGAGAAAGGCTTATCAGAAACTTGCACAGTAGAGAAATTGTCCTTGGCTGTACATGTATACAAGTGTGTACAATGCACAGGCAAATTGTACATACATGTAAATGTACCTGATGGAATCTACAATATACATCTGTACATGTTCGGGCAATTCTGCCCCTCGGACTTCATCGCTAGTGTATACATACATACTTCTAGTAAAATGTATTTATGTGTCCATACCCCTAACTCCCTTGGCATTTTTTCCAGAAACCATCCCAAATCCTCCAAAATACATGATCAGCAAGCAGTTATACCCCCAATCGTTGGACTTTGATGGAATTGGTACAGTGGCCAATGCAAAGCATCCATGGCTTGGCTATACACAGTCACTGAATCCAACAAAAAGCAGCCGGTGGAGTTTGATGGATTTGGTGCACATGGCTGCATGCTCTACTCGCTGGGCTATACTGTGGAGTACTGAATCCAACAAAAGCAGCCGGTGGAGTTTGGTGAATTTGGTACACATGGCTGCATGCTCTACTCGCTGGGCTATACTGTGGAGTACTGAATCCAACAAAAGCAGCCGGTGGAGTTTGATGGATTTGGTACACATGGCTGCATGCTCTACTCGCTGGGCTGTACTGTGGAGTACTGAATCCAACAAAAGCAGCCGGTGGAGTTTGATGGATTTGGTACACATGGCTACATGCTCTATTCGCTGGGCTATACTGTGGAGTACTGAATCCAACAAAAGCAGCCGTTGGAGTTTGGTGGATTTGGTACACATGGCTGCATGCTCTACTCGCTGGGCTATACTGTGGAGTACTGAATCCAACAAAAGCAGCCGGTGGAGTTTGATGGATTTGGTACACATGGCTACATGCTCTATTCGCTGGGCTATACTGTGGAGTACTGAATCCAACAAAAGCAGCCGGTGGAGTTTGATGGATTTGGTACACATGGCTACATGCTCTATTCGCTGGGCTATACTGTGGAGTACTGAATCCAACAAAAGCAGCCGGTGGAGTTTGGTGGATTTGGTACACATGGCTGCATGCTCTACTCGCTGGGCTATACTGTGGAGTACTGAATCCACCAAAATCAGGCAAAACCAGGGGGTGGATTTTTGATGGGCTTGGCGTGGTTACGGTTGAATCAAGACATTACAATGTAGAATGTTTCTGCTTTTTTCATTTTCGTTAACCAGAGGATTGTGAAAAAGCATTCGGAATTTACAATGTATACCTCTGGGAAAAAAAATAATTTTCAAAACAATTTGATTTCTATTAAATTGTAACACCTCAGACAGAAATAACTCAAGGAATGTTTGATCCACATACATGTACATGTACCATCATCAATTTTACACAATAAAACCGTGATCATTTACATACGTGTACAATGTACATGTACAATGTACATGAATTTTTTTTTAATTTTTTTTTTTAAAGAAAACAAGTAGTGTATCTCTAGAGGGATTAAATAGTACATGTGTATTACCTGTGTTTATCACTCTAGACCGAAAATCCCCAAACTTCTCTTTTTAGATTTCTATTTTACTTGATAGCAAATGCTTTAAAATTATACAAAATCTCAAAAATACAGTAATCATTAAAACAGGGGTGTGATTTGACAAAAGTAAAAAATATCATGAAAAATGGCTAGCAGGCCTGGGTCTCCCTTTGGTCTAGAGGACAAAGCCCCCTGAACCTCCTGTGGCTAGCAGGCCTGGGTCTCCCTTTGGTCTAGAGGACAAAGCCCCCTGAACCTCCTGTGGCTAGCAGGCCTGGGTCTCCCTTTGGTCTAGAGGACAAAGCCCCCTGGACCTCCTGTGGCTAGCAGGCCTGGGTCTCCCTTTGGTCTAGAGGACAAAGCCCCCTGAACCTCCTGGTTGTTTAATTTTGGAGGATTTACAGACTCTCCACATCCCCACAAACAAGAAACTAGAGGTCTGGACACAATACAGGCTACATGTACCTCTTTCTTTCCTTGGTGGCTACTTCTCTTCTTTCCAAAAAAGAAAGAAAAGGAAATTGCCACTAAGATAGTGGAAAACGCAAGCAATTACATGTACATCAACTAACCTTCCTCTGACAGGTCCTTGTTCAATACAAGCTTGCCGTGTCTAAGGTAGTTTAAAACGGGGCCGAAGTACGTCGGGTCGCGGTCTATCAAATAGGCACCGGTGTCGTCCTGTGGGACAAAATGACAAGGAGAACTTCAAGATTAGTCAAGTGTTCAAGGGAAGACCTGTGTACAAATGGTATTTGGTAACGTACAGTGTACGTACTTGTACGTTCATTCCAACCATCAAGACCTCAAGAAATATATCATAAAACTAACATGTGCATGTGCATGTACATGTACATGTACGTAGGTGCTCACATTTTGAGAAAACGACATACATGTACATGTACATTGTACAGTGTACTACAATATATGCACAGTATGTTTTGCAAAAACTTCTTACAATTTTTTGTAAAATCAACATAACAGTTCCTGTTTTCTCCAAGATGAAATCTCAGGATGATTGAAACCAGTACCACGTTACATCAAGTAAGATTTCAGATGATAACTTCATGATTTGATAATCTTGAAATGTACAGTGTATACATGTACATGTACCAATGTTGTCCCTTCCCTATGTATGTATGTACAGTACATGTAACTTGTAAACTTGTGTGTCTTGGCTGAGCTGTCCAGTGCAATGCAGGAAACAATTTTGTTCAAATACACGTATTTTTGCATAATAAAAAAATATGTTTTATTTAACCTATAGATATGTACAATGTACATGTACATGTAATCATAACATGCTACCAAAACGCGACCATGATCGGATAACTTACATGTACATACATGTATGTATAAATATGTAATGCTAATTTTGAATAGCAAATATTGTAGTTGTGTATACACATGATATGTACAGGTATGTATACATGTAGCTAATTGTGAGTATTGTTTAGCATTTTGCTACATGCAAAATTGTTCACTGTACAATGGATGATGGATGACTCAGCAGCATATGTACAAATGTACATGTACATGTAATGTAGGGTTCGAATCCATTTGTCAGGCTGGCCAAGGCAATAGTGCCCTTAACCAGTTCGCGTCGGGAATAAAAAAGTTTTTCTGGGCCCCTGTGCGGGTTTCTTTTCCCCACACAAACACGTTGATGGAAGCTTCCACAGCGCGTGGCCACGTCTACCGAGCATGTCACTGTTCGCTCGGCTCGTTGCCACGTCAACCGAGCTTGCATACAAATATTCCGGAGTTTCCTATGGCGTGTTTAAACACTCTCCGATCCGTGGTGCAAAAAAAAAATTGCGTGTACAACATACACGGCCTCCGACGCGAACTAGTTAAGAGCAAGACACTTACGTAAAACCATACATTGTATGTACATGTATGTAATTGCTTCTCGTCATCCTGGAGTATACATGTACATTGTAAAAAACGAGCATAGGAGGGTAGCATACATGTACATGAACATATAATGTCAGGTGTACTATTAGCCAGCAAGTACGTGTACGTACATGTACTGTGTACATGTCGATCTGAGTGTATTTTAGAAGCCCTGACTGCTAGAAAATGGACACATGTACATGTACACTGTACATGTATTCCAAATTACAAAATTTGAAACACCCTGTTTTACAAAGAATTTAAACAAATTCAGATGCCCCTTTTTTTTTCAAATCCTGGCTTACACACACGTTACACAATACATTGTACTGGAGGGCAGAGATGGAAATTGTTTTGATTGGAATCTAAAAGCCTTAGCCCTGCCTGCAGAGGCTACATGCTCCTCAGGGATCTGAGAACATTCAAGGAATATTGTAAGTATACCCAATGACCAGGGATAATAATATCGTACTAAAGCGTATTGGGATTTCCTTCGGCTATAAAACGAACTACATGTACATGTACACCTGAATGGCACAGATTGGTATGATTGGTACATTGCCATTCAGTAACAACAGTTACAGGAATTTACTTCATCTACATACATACACTACATGTATATAAATATTTTTCAAACGTGTGACTGTAAGCTAGTTTTAAATTTTATGTAGACTACTGTATGTACAAATACATACGTATTAACAGTTTTGCAAGCAGTACGTGTTTTAACCCTAACTCCCTAAGCATTTTTACTAGAAACCTTCCTCAACCTATCAAATCCCAACACCATGGTTGACTGTTGCTGGTTTACAGTACTCAACTCATCAAACTCCAACAGTCCACTTGCCATAACAGTACTCAACCCGTCAAACTCCAACAGGCCCTCAGCTGTTGGATTTTGATTGAGTGGGGACACATGGCCCAAAGTAAAGTTTGAACACGGGAGTCACACAGTACTCAACCCATCATAATCCAACAATTGTTTTCATGCTAAAAAAACTTAACTATACAAAAACTAAAACACCCTATGGAATAAATGGTAGGTTCTACATTGTAGTTGTATGATGTTTGACACAATGCCAAGCATACCTACATGTAAGTACAATGCCTTTATCAGTTACATGTATTTATTACACTCAGCAGGTTGCATACACACACTCTCTCCAATATTGCATGCTAGTAGAACCACCGTCCTCACTCAATCAAAAAACAACACTGTTACTGCACACATACAGTACTCATCCAGCCATATTCCAATACTTTACACATGCCATATCAGAAGTACACAGTACTCAACCCATCAAACTCCAACAATCCCTGGTGTTGGAGTTTGGCTGGATGGGGATCGTTAGGGTTAAGGTACATGGAATCGCAGTGCTAGGTTTAGATTAACTCGGTGCCTGAAAATAATACCCCACATGATAAGGTCATACTACCGTTGCTGCTGCATAAATGAGCCGGTAGTTTTCAGTCACTGTGTTCATCTTAAACTAGGACACCGATTCCATGCCCTGTTGAAAGTCTGCTCTGATCGTGACGAGAGTGTCCCTTTAATTGGCAATTTGGCTTGGGCTGATTTTAAGCTACCTATACTTTGCCAAGACTTCTTACACGTATACAGCGTATTTGTCTATGCAGTAAAGTGCTTCAATACAATACCAACCAATGATGTTTACAATGATGAAATCATACTGTGTGCCACACGTGGAACTTTCCCAGTTGTGCACGTACCCTCTACTAGAAAACCTCCTGAATCCACCAAAATCAATCGACATGCACTAAAAAGTCACCCAGTTGTTGGACTTTTGATGGAATTGGTACAGTGGCCAATGCAACTTAGCATCCATGGCTTGGCTAGACACAGTCCTGAATCCAACAAAAGCAGCCGGTGGAGTTTATTGGATTTGGTACACATGGAATCATGCTCAATTCGCTGGGCCGATGTACACCAAGCAAAACCAAGGGGGTGGATTCTGATGGACTTGGGGTTGTTAGGGTTAGTACTTGTGTTGTCATTGCCTGTAAAGAAGCCCGACGTTGTGACGTCAATCACAACATACATGTATTTGTAGTATTCACACACATAATCTGAAAGACAGACTTAACATGGATTTCCATTAACCCCAACTCCCTAGGCCCATTTGCTTACGCATTTAACCTGAATCCTCCAAAATCCTTCAGTAGTAAAGCAAGCACATGACATGTACTGTATGCACACATGTGTTTCTAATCTGTGATACATGTACATGGCGAGAGACCCTGCATGCATGGAGCAATAAACAGTGTCCACTGACCCAAGCACTGACCTTGCAATCACTACAACAAACATGGATGTACATGTACCATGGAAAGGCAAGTATGCCTAATAAACTAATACACGGACGTCTGCGTACGTGTCGCGCTCATTTGTATATGTGTGCATGTGAGTGATGCGCGGTGGGCATTGTGAAAAGTTACGGGAATTCACTGAGTATGTTACTTTGTTTTCCACATTCCTGTTTATCTGGAGATGAGTTTTGATTTTCATTTAAAAAAATGCTCTGACAAAGTTATGAAGAATTATGGTAATAGACTGATTAAAGCTACATGTAAATTGCTAAGATGAGCAGGTGTTCAGACTTCAGAAAGGCATTTTCTATAATTATTTGGTGGGAGAACATGGGACCACAATTCTAAGCAACACCATCAAATATTCTATTATTATTATTATTATTTATTCGGTCAAAATGCAACAATCATACAAATAATAAATGAGAAATGAACATTGTAATTATATATAAACGTTAAACATGACAGGGCCAAGATAAGCAGCACAATTTTTTTTAACTATTCAGATGGCAGGAAGGCCTCTTCAAAAGATGTGTTTGGTTGGAGTATATGGGACGACATTTCTGATCAACATCCATGAATTATTTTATTGTCATTATTTATTTGGCCAAAAATGCAACAATCTTACAAACACTACAAGAGAAATGAACATTGTAATTTTATATGAACGTTATATAAACATAACAGGGTATACAAGTTGAACAAAGGGATTGGGTCAGGAGAGAAGGGTGTGTGTAACAACATAAAATTAAAAAAATGTTATAACCAAGGAATAATAAATAGTAAGTCACAAATAAAGGCAATGTAGACAACAACCAGATGGATATAGACAAAAAACAACCATTCTAAGATGGTCAAGATTGATAAAAGTGAATTTATTATGCTGTGACTCGAAAACTTATTAATTGAATCTTAAAATGGAACATGAAAGCTGATGACGAAGTTAATCATTTGAATTGATTATAAAAGTAATAAATATAAATTTATATGCAATATGATTAATACTGAATTGTGTATATATTGCATAAATCAAAACAATGTGACATCCATATAAATCAAAATATAATATAGGTAAATGTATACTTGCGCTAGAAAATTAAGGCACTGACAATCAGTCACGCCTAACTGGTATAAACATGAGAGGGTAGACAACTACCGGGGTACCAAGTTTGTGAACAGTTCAACAAACAGGCACAACCAGGACGACCAAAGAAATTGAAAATAAAATCTCCAAAAGTCCTAGAATACTGCATGTTCAACTTAAAAATGTGGTGGTTGTCTGGTCATCACATCTTCCACTTGGAAAAGTGCATGCCCATGTATGCCCTAAGAATACATCTCCAGACAGACCTACATAATAATAATAATAATGTGTGGATTTATATAGCGCACGTATCCACCAACTAAGTGGTGCTCAAGGCGCATTATATTATTATCCCTGCTCATAAGGCTCATAAATCATTCCTGAAACCATCTCAGCTCCCTGGGGAGTATACAGCTCAATTGCTGCCATTTCTAGCGCATATAGAGCAAACCAACTCTGCCTTCACAGGTACCCATTTAACCCCTGGGTGGAGAGAAGCAATTATGATTAAGTGTCTTGCTCAAGGACACAAGTGTCACGGCCGTGATTCGAACCCACATTATGTTGCTAACAACTTTTGATGAAGCAAGTCTAGTGACAACATCTTGAAAGCTGCCAACCTTCTCAAAAAGCAGTAACCTGGAGATCCAATTCCAGTTGCCATTGAACAAGCTATACAGAGCCTGAAACACAAGTAAAATATTAAACAAAAAAATAAGTTTTGCACTTATCATTTAAAAGGACCAGTGGTGAATACTCAAAAGAACTTTAGAGAAAACTGGAAGCGGAGCATTTACAATGTATATAATTTATAAATAATGTACAAAGGCCTTTATGTAACAAACAAAATTGAAATGACAAAAATGACAAGACTGGACAAGTTGCTTTGAACTATCATAGGAGAATAACAATGGAGGAAACACAAATAAATTGAAAAAGCAGAAATCGTCTCATAACAAGTAGCCTACATGTAAATAAGAATTAGGTTTTGTTTCTGAATTAGTGTTGTAGTTAACAAAAATGTTGCTAATCCTGTTACAAATATTTACAACCTAAACCTAGTCTCGATCCCAACTACCTACATGGAAGGTGAGCATTCTAAACCACAAGACTACCATGCCACTCGAATTTGGCGGTGAGTTAAGTACAGAAGAACCTTTGTAAAATTGTATTTATAAAATAATATAAATTGTTCAGAAAAATATTGCGCAGGCCTACAGGGTTCACTCGTCCCCACCGCCCAGGGCCGTAGCGAGCGGGGTATGGGGTGTGACACCCCAATAATTGTTCTCAGTCGGGAAATCAAAGGTACTACAGCAAGAGTTGGTCCAAAATAAGTTTTCAGTCAGCAACATTTGTATGTTTTATATACTGATGCCTCTTTTCACAACAAACTATTTTAAAGCAGAACCTTACCCTAAATTCATGGTCACACAATAATGTAATTATATGGGGGGGGGGGGCTAGATGACAGATAATTAAAAGCAAAAAGTACACAAACTACGAAAGCCCATTAGTGCCATCGTCATTTTATTTTCGAGAGCAGTTATTTTTATTTTTGAGAGCAGTTATTTTTATTTTCCAGAGCAGTTATTTTTATTTTCCAGAGCAGTTATTTTTATTTTCGAGAGCAGTTATTTTTATTTTCAGGATCTTTACGAAACAAAGTTTTGGTCGCGGGCTTTTACTTATTTTATGTACAACAACGATTACAGGCATGATAGCGGAATGGCCCCATTTCACAAAGGCCATAGTGAAAATACATTCAGGTTGTTTATTATGTGAAATGTTTGTCTCCTGAACTTGAAAAAATCATTTTGAAAAAAATAGTTATACTGAAATTATAGACAAAATGGCTTCAAAAGAAACATTTGATGAATGATGTATTCCATAACATATACAAATGTGTTCCTGCATATAGTTAATACAGTTAGTTGTGTAACAAATTTGATTATCTCAAAATGCAACTTGTGGGACATAATTATTTGGGACAGTGTTGTACATGTACACAATATTCCTTTAAATTAACAGTAGGCCTATATAATGGTTGATGATTGAAAACAAGTTTATATAAAAATAAAATCATATGTTTGTGTCCTTTTTGCTTTTAATTATCTGTCATCTACCCCCCCCCCCCCCCATATAATTACATTATTGTGTGACCATGAATTTAGGGTATGGTTCTGCTTTAAAATAGTTTGTTGTGAAAAGAGGCATCAGTACAACATACAAATATTGCTGACTGAAAATTTATTTTGGACCAACTCTTGCTGTAGTACCTTTGATTTCCCGACTGAGAACAATTATTGGGGTGTCACACCCCATACCCCGCTCGCTACGGCCCTGGGCGGTGGGGACGAGTGAACCCTGTAGGCCTGCGCAATATTTTTTTGAACAATTTATATTATTTGATACAATTTTACAAATGTTCTTCTGTACTTAATTCACCGCCAAATTCGAGTGGCATGGTAGTCTTGTGGTTTAGAATGCTCATCTTCCATGTAGGTAGTTGGGATCGAGACTAGGTTTAGGTTGTAAATATTTGTAACAGGATTAGCAACATTTTTGTTAACTACAACACTAATTCAGAAACAAAACCTTTCTGTAAAACAATAATGTATGGGTTATGGAGGACTTTTTTAAAGGAATATAAATCCCAAAATTCATGTTTAGTACCGTATGCATGCAAGCTGCCAACCAGTCTGGTTGCCGCTTTTGTATAATTGGTTTTTCTAGTAAATATATGGATTTACATTTATTTTAGTCGTATATACTAATTAGTCGAAATTTAGTCACATACGGCTCTTCATACGAGAAAAAACTGCAATGTGAACACTTCTAGTGCGACGCGACAACACTTCTAGTGCGACGCAACTACACTTCTAGTGCGACGCGACACACTTCTAGTGCGACGCGACTACACTTCTAGTGCGACCCAACACACTTCTAGTGCGACGCGACTACACTTCTAATGCGACGCGACTACACTTCTAATGCGACGCGACTGACACTTCTAGTGCGACGCGTGAATCCTAATGCGACGCTTACACACTCTTCTTGCAATGTGCATGTGTCCTTTTTAGAACACCATATGGGGGTATTTGAAGAACAAAGTGTTCACCAGTCCACCACGTAACCTTCAGGATTTGCAAGCCCGCATTCAACATGAGGTCGAAATCTAACAGACATTACATCACATCCCATTCACACTTTGTAACAAAATTGTATGCGGACAAAACAAATTATATAACATTTAAGCTGTGGCGTCTAACCCTTCGCTTTGGGCATCACCTTAAATTTCATTGGCTGGAGAGACATCTACGCGGGATTTTCGCCCTTAACTATTGGTTAAAAACTAATAGAACACTCCATTTTTGTAAACAGGGGTGGTGTAGCAATGTTCCCGTGTCAGGACCAATTGTATTGGTTTTTGTGTGAGTCCAAGCCTAGTTGTTTGCAGGCATGTATTTATTTATATTTATATACAAGAGACCACATTTTAAGCCCATTATAATAATGATCTGAGAAAGAGGCCCCAAGACAAGTCTTGGCTACATGCTAAATGCTACAAGGTTGCGTTATCCCAAATGACCAATATTTGAGCCACAATGCCGCTGCAAATGTAGAAATGTGTCCAGTCTGCGTTTCTCTGAGCAGAGGCCTCTGGGTCTGTCTAGTTTTTGTTTGTGGTTTCCAGTAATTTCCAACAACGGGGAAAAAACATATCCTCACTTTCCAAACTGGACCGACACTGGATATAATGGAATGAAACATACCGTGTATTTGTTTGTGGTTTGCTGTATTAAATGTCCACAAATAGACAACAATCGACACACTCTGATAAATTTATGGTTTAGTACACCAACGATCTTGAAAACTCATAATGTGGTGGGTTTTATCGTTAAAGCCCGTATACACGTTTGGTGAAAGAAAGAAATATGTACAGGCAAGGGCTCAAATCCACCGTGAAGATTCGTGAGGGAGAGTGGGTGAACACGAGGTCAGGAACATTCAACGCGAAGCAAAAACGGCGTGGGGTCCGGGACCAGCCCAAGAGCCCGGAAGCTTTTTGGTTGTAGATGCTCTGTGATGAAAATGTGCCACATTCTTAAACATAAAGATAATTAAAATGTAATTGATGCGAACATAATTATAGCAGAACTTTGTAACAAGTTGCGCTATCCCATTGACCAAATATTTGAGCTGCAATGCAATGTGTTGGACTTCCTGTCTTTTACATGCATTTTTCCGTTAGAATTTCTGCCTCTCGGACAAACGAGAGAACACTGTGTATCCTCGTGAAGAGTGAAAGCAAACGAGTGAAAAAAAGGCTACCAGAGTACATTCGTGCTCAACCCACCCGATACTCCAAATTTCGTCTCGCTATTTACGAGCACAGATTATAATATGATAATCTGTATTATAATTGGTGTCGTTAAGTAACGTCAGACGTTGTATCGGGTGGGAAAATGGCAGATCCAGCAAATTATTATAGCAGTTGCCTATAGAAACGACACGCCCACTCCGTTTGACCTCAGCACGCAGTTTTCACGAAGTCCTCTGCCACATAAAGGAAAATGTGCAGATAATCATAACACGTCTTGGTAAAATCGCAATGTTTGAAATTGGTCAAATTTTAAAATCGCGGTTTCGATGAAATTTTAATCTCGAAGATCTTTATTTTTTACGTTGTCAGAAAGCTGCAATATCTAATGACACGTAACCGTAGGGGGCCTATACTTATGTAGAGGAATACAACTACAAACGAGTACACACTGTTATCAAGTCACTGTTATCAAGTCACTGTTATCAAGTTACACCTGTCAACTTCGTAGAACACACGTGTGGCGTGAACATTCGCGCCATTTCGTGAAACGTGCCGTTCGCACAAAATACATGCAATAGTACATGCACAAGGCTGCAATCTGTCACTTCGTGAAAACGAAAAACTCCATTTCAACCTTTCAACTCCATTTTATATCGTTTAGATACAAATAAAAGGAAAGGAAATTCGACTATAATGAAAAAATTAGACCCGCAACTCTAAATATTTACAGCAGTTTAATAATTTATTCTTTGCAAGAGCCATACAATAAGCATTTCAATTTATTTGATTGACACAAACCTTATAATTTTGGTCTTAAATAAGAGAGAAGAGAAAAAAAGTATTTTTAAGCGGTGTTGGGGGGGGGGAGGGCATTGAGCTCACAAATATAATTAGCTCATCTACGTCCACCCCCACCCACACCCCCCATGGGCCTGCCGATTTTATTATTTTTTTAGTAAAATAAAATATTTTAAAAAAGCAGGAGGGAGAAGAGAAAATGAAAAATAAAGGTTTTAAATTTTAATTTTTTTTAATTTATTATTATTTTTTTTTGGGGGGGGGATAACCCCCACCGGGCATGTCTGCTAGAATTGAGCTCACAAATATAATAGATACATCTACCCCTCCCCATTGATTAACATTCAAGATCATCCATTTTGTGGAAAAACATACTAAAACATAATATAATGCATATACTTTATGTTCTTCGTCAAAACTCTTATATTAGACAATGTGATCAAATGTTTACAAAATAACACAATGTAATCTGGTCTATGACAAGAAACCATAAATTTATGATATTGTGAGATATCAGCAGAAAATAATTATTAGTGTATTTTTTTTAATAAGGCATCAACATTACATCTCAAATGTTATATATCTTGTGGAGAGGTATAAAAATAAACTGCATAAAAATAAACTTTTGCCAGGCGGAAAATTACCCTGGTACTCTAAAGGTCAAGCGCATTCTTAATATGATTTATTTTTTAATAAGGCATTAGCATTACATATCAGATCTTATACATCTTAAAATAAAATTAAAAAATTAAATTAATAAAAAAAAATTAAAAACGTGATATTTGCGGAGAGGTACAGAATGTACAAATTCTACAAATACATACACTTTTCGCAATTTTACCTTCAATGACGTTAAAATAATGGAATATCATTATTTATAATAATTATAATGCCCAACTGAATTTATGTCTCATGCCATGGTACATTGAAACTTCTCATTTCGAAATGAAGGCATAATGTTTCAGAAATAAAAAGAAAATTGAAAAAAAGAAGGGAAAAAAGGGAAAAAGGGCATTGCCAGCCCCTCCCCCCCCCCCCACAAAATCATTCCCAGCAGATTATTATGATTTTTCGTATTCATTCTGACGAGGTACCCGGTATATTTGAAAATTCATTAGGGAATTGGTTTTACTAATCTTTTTTTCAGGAATATGTAAACCTAATACTTGTTTAGCGAATGTGCTCTATAATGCCCGATCTCTATTACTAATATATATTGCTTTACTTTACTTTACTTTATACAATTCGATTACGCCACACGTATCATTTCACGTATCATTTGAGATTTCAACTTTCTAACAATGTAAAAATTAATGATCTTCGATATTAAAATGACATCGAAACCGCGATTTTAAAACTTTACCAATTTATTTATTTATTTATTTATTTATTTATTTATTTATTTATTTATTTATTTATTTATTTATTTATTTATTTATTTATTTATTTATTTATTTATTTATTTATTTATTTATTTATTTATTTATTTATTTATTTATTTATTTATTTATTTATTTATTTATTTATTTATTTATTTATTTATTTATTTATTTATTTATTTATTTATTTATTTATTTATTTATTTATTTATTTATTTATTTATTTATTTATTTATTTATTTATTTATTTATTTATTTATTTATTTATTTATTTATTTATTTATTTATTTATTTATTTATTTATTTATTTATTTATTTATTTATTTATTTATTTATTTATTTATTTATTTATTTATTTATTTATTTATTTATTTATTTATTTATTTATTTATTTATTTATTTATTTATTTATTTATTTATTTATTTATTTATTTATTTATTTATTTATTTATTTATTTATTTATTTATTTATTTATTTATTTATTTATTTATTTATTTATTTATTTATTTAATATTTATTTATTTATTTATTTATTTATTTATTTATTTATTTATTTATTTATTTATTTATTTATTTATTTATTTATTTATTTATTTATTTATTTGAGGGGGGCTTGACAAACTGTTTAGAGGTTATAGGCCCCCGTCCCCATGTTCCCCTTTGAACTGTGCCTGCCAAAAACGTTTCTAGTGGCTCAGTGTTACCCAAATGTCTGTAATACAGG
Source organism: Zoroaster sp. YZ-2022 (assembly GCA_029582265.1). NCBI lineage: Eukaryota > Metazoa > Echinodermata > Asteroidea > Forcipulatida > Zoroasteridae > Zoroaster > Zoroaster sp. YZ-2022. Next base: position 26,171,200 of record CM055819.1, on the reverse strand, counting down.
CAGAGGTGGAGGCATCCAGACATTATTGATGAGTCGTTGATATTCGTTATTCTGCCGTTGGCGGGAAACGTCTTCCAGATCCTGATACTGCGCCTCCTGCTCCACCAGTTGCTCCTTGGTAAGCAGAGATTGACCTGCAGCCTGTGAGGTCACCTGACGAGGCATCCCAATATCGACTATGAACTCATCGCCGAGGCGTTTGCAGGAGGTATTCGCTTCCGGTTTGGCATTTTCCTGGACGTTCTTGGTGTCTCGTTTGTCGCACAGTAGTGACTTCGCCTTTAGGGAGACCCAGCAGCAGATGCCAACCAAGACAATGCACATCAGACTGCCAATGATGTACCCCAACAGTTGACTGTTGAAAAATGAAGTGTCCTCTTTGGACAGAGATGTGTCATCTTTGGGAGTGAATATGACATGTTGTGGTTGACGGCTAGTGACAGTTGCAGAGTCCACATCTGGTGTGAATTCTACATGAGTTTTCCGGCTAATCGTTGAAGCGCTCTCTGCAGTTGTAGGCGATGATTCCGTAGTCAGAGGGAAGGTAGCATTCAGAACCATCTCAGCCTTTGGTCGTTGCCTGATCATGACGTAGCAAGTGACCAGGGCCATAACATCTGCTCTTGTGATATCCCTCACTGTCATGACATTTTTCAAGACCCCCTCTACGAAAAATCTGTCAGTGGTATCGGAAGGATTAACGTAAAGTCCATTGTAATGCCATACACAATCATGTTCAGGAATCGTAAGGCATTTGAACTGTGCGAATCCGCCAACAATATTTGGGACTCCAGTCTGCTGCAACTCTACCGTTATTGGCTGTACTGTGACTTCAAGAGGTCGTAGTATAATCACGCTACTTGCCCTCCTACTCCCCATTGCATTTTGTCCCTCGCAGATTATTTTAGTTCCGTTGTCACGAGAGGTGATGTTAAAGGCAATGCGGCTCCATTCGCATTGAACTGGATTTGGGTTCAAAGTGGAGTTCGGGTTCAAAGTGCCAGCTAACAGTAGAACCAAAGGATTGCCAGATGTGATGCAGTGGACGACAAGATCTTGTCCGATGCCCAGCCCGCTCGTTGTGTTTGGTATCAGCATCACATTTGGCGGTCGAGGACGCACGACCCGTTACCCACACCCTTGTAGGTCAGTGAGCACTCAAATCGCCCAATGCCGAACTTCGTCGTCTCCCGCCACCGACGAGTATACCTCGACGAAATTTGCATTACCTTCTTGAGTTGTCTGCTGAAGAGGTTTGTCACCTTTCCACCACTGGAGACTCACCGGGGGACTTCCGCTCTCCGAAAGACACGCCAGTATCTTCTCATCGCCGCCGACGACTGAGCGAACCGAGCATTCTGGATACTCGCTTGAAGGGGGATATTCGACGACCAACTCTACCTCATCTGACAAAAGGGAGTCCTCACCATTTTCCAGACGGCATCTATAAACTCCCTGGTCTGTTGTGTCCAAGGAAGTGATCTGAAGTTTAGGAAAGAATGCGCCATATTCAGGTTGGTCCATCTCTAAGTCATATCTTTCAGATGTCTCAATGACTGGCCACTCGGCCACATTCTGTCCATCCTTTATCCAGATGATTTTACCGCCCCTGTTGGTGTTGAAATCAGAGTTTCTTGGATATCGGAAGTAGCAAGTGACATCCACGCTGGATCCTCGCTGTCGGTTGCCATCTATGTATAGCTGTGGAGCGGCTGGTGTTGAGTCCACGGTTGTTAACACAACACCGAGAACGGCCATACATGTAACTGCGACCCAGCAACCATGTGCCATGATGATGTTTCAAAGTCGACTACTACAAACATCATCCTGGTACGATCTTATATAGGCTTCATGAACAGGATCGTGATACCAAAATAAATTGTCAGGCGGCAACTTCCTCTTTGGCTTAGCCTATTTTTATATTTATTTTTTTTTATTTCCGCGAATTGTTAAATTAACTTTTTTTAAATGAAGGAATAGGGATGTTTACGATCACAACATTTATAAGTGTTGGGGTTTGAGATAGTTTGTATTTGTATATTTTTGTATTTGTATAAATATTATTTTAATTTTAAGGTACAGCATTGGTATTTTGAGACAGCACGTTCATTTCATGCACCCAGTTTTGACTCATGCAGTGGTCACGTCACCAGTGGCGGAGAGATAATTGTTGTCAACAGAGGGCGCTAACAACTGATCGTGCGAAATCTTACAATTTCAACATGGCGACCGGTGGGGTTTGTACCGAGAACAATTACGATACAATGGACACAGAGGTTTCTCGGCAAAATGGCATCCAAGAGACGCCTAAATCCAAATGGGACCGTCTGAATGTAGGGGGAACTTATTTCTTGACAACAACTACCGTAATTTCCTGCGTATAAGACGCGGCTTATCTGACTTTCAAAGGTACGAAAACGTCACTGCGTCTTATCTAACGGTGCACCTTATCTGGTGTCGCTTGAGATCAAAGTGATGATTACCGCTTGTGTAACTTTCGGTGGACCTCAACCTAACAAAGCGGCCGTGTTTTCCAATGAAGGTCGTTAGCGCAAGATTTTCATGCATTCATTCACCTTTACGGCCGTGCTGTGGTTTCCGACAATGCCCATAACAACCTTTGTTGGCACACATGTATCATGCATTCAATTCACCTTATTGCGTTGCCTTGCTTTCCGACAAAGCCGTACCACAACTGTTGTTGGCACATGCCAATCATGCATACAATTCACCTTACTGCGTGGCCGTGCTTACCGACAAAGGCGTACCTAAACAAAAACTTTTTAAACCAGGAATGAAAATAAATTGATTTTAATATATGGGGGAAAAGGAAGAACCCATGTTTTATTCATTTTCAAACAACAGCAAAATAGTTGAAAAACAATTTAATACCCAAACCGTGAATACAAATTCACGATGTCTTCGAGATCTGTTCAGTGTGTTTTAATTCGGAAAGTGCCATCACATCGGGCAGCAGGACGCAATTTATTTTTTCGTACCACACGCTGGCTATGGAGTCAACAGGTAAGGGATAGAGAGTTCTTCCTATCCCTTTACTGTTGACTCCATATCCAACGTGTGGTACGGAAAAAAAATAAGCCATCGGGCAGTGTGTGGCCAGTCTTTCCCGGCACCTGATTGGACCGCACTGGAATTATGATGTCATCATCGTCCACGTGTCCCTGCAGGTCATGACCAAGCTCGTCCCCATGGGTCTTGAATCCACATTCGAGACCTTCAGGTAAACGTTGGGAACAAGGTTTGTTGGGAAAGTTGCATATTAAGGGGGAATCCCGGGCTGAGCAATGGAGAGAAGCACGTGCACGTACGTATTGCATGCTTATTGGACAATTTATGGTTGCCACTTTTTATGAATGAAATGAGCGGGATGCGACTCGCGGGATCACGTCGCGAAAATGGCTTGTTTATGCAAGCATGGAGGTAAGCAAATAATTTAACGTGTATACCAATAACATCGTTTCCGATGCATTGCACATGACACGATAATTATACGAATTTGTGTTTGTTGATGGCTATAGTTCATTTGAAACAAACTATATTGAGAATTATACTTCTGAAACCAATCCGATCTCTAGCCCCACGCACGTTAGCAAACCGATTAAAAAATCAATACAATTGGATCGACAGGGCTACATTTTTCTGGGAACATTTTCTGCTAAACACTAAACTTGGCCTTCGTCCAATTGAATAGTTTTTATTGTGGCACACAGACCATCAGTTCAGGGAGTGGCGCAACACAATGACCCCTTTGTGGCGATGTACCGACAATGAGTGGCACCCAGCTGGCCTCTGTGTCAGCGGTCATGGTGCGCCTTATACGGCGGTGCGCCTTGTACGTTGACACTTTAATCACATTCCCCCGATTCTGGGGTAATGCGCCTTATACACCGAGCGTCTTATACGCAGGAAATTACGGTAGGTCTAGGACAACGTTATGTAGAGATCCCAAGTCATTTCTATGCAGATTGTGCCAAGACGATCCGGACCTGAGTTCAGATTAGCTGTGGTGACCGCAGCCCTACTACCTGACTTTTACAACTTATTAACGGACGGTAGTACTCACTAGTAGCGCTGCGGTGAATGCCCATGGTACTGGTAGGCCTAGTCCTGTATGGACAAGTAATATCGATATCGAGCAGGCAATGTTCTGTAACCCAAAAAGGTGTCCCAAACATGAGAAATGCTCTTCAAACTCACCTCCAAGATTCTATGCCACCTACAGATGCCTCTTCTGAAGTTTAAAACCATGCAACTTGCATTGGCGAAATTTTATGGACATTTTAAGTTTGGAAAAATGCAAGATTGAACTAGTATTAGTAATTAGTATTGAGTAGTAAACATGGAAACTGCTGGATTTCCCAACAATGCATTGCGCGCATACACAATGACCCTCCTGCTACCGGTAAAAAACGAAAAACAGGCAGTATAGCGCCACCTAGCGATTTTTAGCGTACCAAATGTATGTAGTTGGTACGCTAAAAATCGCTAGGTGGCGCTATACTGCCTGTTTTTCGTTTTTTACCGGTAGCAGGAGGGTCATTGTGTATGCGCGCAATGCATTGTTGGGAAATCCAGCAGTTTCCATGTTTACTAGTACTACTATACTACTACTTAGTAATAATCTCAATCCTCCAAAATCCTTCACTTTAACCCTGCTACTGATAGACCATTTGAAACCATTCAAAATTTCCACTTACCAAAATGCCCATTGGTTTTGTACACACCTGGTGATACCATTTGAACAGTGTTGGTAGCAAGCTTAACTACCATTCATATCCATTCAAATGGTTTTGAATGGTTGTTACACTACACCTTGGTGTGTTTCCATAGCCGAATGGATTCAAATGGTGAATGTACTTCACAGTGGCTTATCATTCAAATGGTTTTAAATGGTGGATACATTACACCTTGGTGTGGTTTCACATACATTGTAGCCGAAAAACAAAACCTGCATTATGTAGATAAAGTGGACTATCCATCATCTCAGTACCCTATGGAGTTTTAACACATGGTGGCCAGTGTACAAGTAATTGATCTACCACTTAAAAATGGCACTAGGGTCTTTAGGGTATAGCAGACCTGTCATTCAAAACCATTTACTCATGTCACTGGCATAGAGGGTCCATTGATTCACCACTAAGAAGTATCCAAACATGGTTTTGTATTAGCTGACCTACCATTCCAAACCATTTGGGAAATCAATACTGTACACAGTTATTTCACCATTCAAAACCACAAAAGCGAATGGTTTCTTATGGTGGGCCAACTTGTATGAAAAAGGCACCAGAAGTATGAGGGTTAATAGCAAAGAGCATACATGTACACATGTAGTCATGTAACCTCAATCCTTCAAAATCCTTCACTTTAGCAACTATAGAGGATTTTGGAGGATTTGGGAAGGTTAGGGTTAAAGTCTCTGAATTGTTCACGTCATCTCATATCATAATACATTAACCCTCCTACTCTAGGTGCACTTTAGTGGGAAGTTGCTATAGTGGTCAAAATCAGTCAATTGACTGTTTTTGACTGTTGAATCAACTGTGCACACACTGTGCTATGATTGCTGGTGACTGATAAGATCATTATCAGCTTCAGGGGATCACTGACTTGTTTTGACTGAACAAACAATGATAGGGATGCTGAAGGCTGCCAGTTTTTGACTGATAAATCAATGCAGGGCCACTTAGGCGAGGAGTCAATGACTTGTTTTGACTGATAAATTAATTTATTTTGACCATAGTGCTTACATGTACATCAGTCCAAAACGGCTCATTTTGACCACCATCCACATTACAAGATACTTTTACATGTACCAATTAAAAACAGTCACCTCATTTTGACCAAAGTGCCTTTATCAGTCAAAAATGGTCAACTCATTTTGACCACCTTCAACATTGCATGATAGTGCTTTTACCACTACCAGTCAAAAACAGTCGACTCTTTTTGACTGATTGATGTACTTGCTACACATTAGGTTTGACAGTGTTTGACATGTAAGTGCAGTAATTTACACTGGCATGACCCTTGTAGTAGTAGGAGGATTAACCCTAACGATCCCCATCCAGCCAAACTCCAACACCAGGGATTGTTGGAGTTTGATGGGTTGAGTACTGTGTACTTTTGATATGGCATGTGTAAAGTGTTGGAATATGGCTGGATGAGTACTGTACAAAATGTATGTGTGCAGTAACAGTGTTGGATTTTGATTGAGTGAGGACGGTGGTTCTACTAGCATGCAACATTGTTAATGTTAGACTTTGACTTGAGTGGAGAGAGTGTGTACATGTATGCAACCTGCTGTAATAAACAACTGATAAAGGCAAATATTGTACTTAGGTACATTGTATGCTTGGCATTGTGTCAAACATCATACAACTAGAACCTACCATTTATTCCATAGGGTGTTTTAGTTTTTGTATACGTAGTTAAGTTTTTTTTAGCATGAAAACAATTGTTGGATTATGATGGGTTGAGTACTGTGTGACTCCAGTGTTCAAACTTTACCTTGGGCCATGTGTCCCCACTCAATCAAAATCCAACAGCTAAGGGCCTGTTGGAGTTTGACGGGTTGAGTACTGTTATGGCAAGTGGACTGTTGGAGTTTGTTGGGTTGAGTACTGTAAACCAGCAACAGTCAACCATGGCGTTGGGATTTGATAGGTTGAGGAAGGTTTCTAGTAAAAATGCTTAGGGAGTTAGGGTTAATCCCTAGATACGACATGTACATACATGTACATACATGTACAAACATGCATCGTTGAAGATTATGGACACATGTACTCAGTCAATGGGCCCATGATTATTATGAATTTATAATGTCCAAAAGGCATGCCTGATTTATCCAGACACTGATTGTTGTTTCATGCTGCGGGACATGTACACACGTGTACCTGCTCAATAATGGAATCTCACACCTGAACGGACTTCCACAATGCATTTTACCCATGGTGTGTATACACCATGAATATACTGTATATATTATTTAAGAAGCAATCAATTGATATCGGTCAGTTGTGTGCGCTAATTTATTATTACTGCATGTGTGTATTTGTCTTTTGTTTCTGCAAACGTGTGTCACCATTTTGTACGGTTCCTTTGTCACAGTTACATGTACATGTAGCGTACAACACATCACATCAAAATGTAATTCTACACACGTACATGTATAATGGGTACACAGTCAAAACTGCACCCACCTTATTTTACCCTCAGTTCGGGAAAGTGTGAATGAATTTTTACTTGTCCGTCAGTCGGCGGTTAATATTTACGTTGATATTTACAATAAAATTTAAATTGTAAAAAAAAAAAATTACAATTACAATGTATGTAAAATTGTTAAAGATTCTGATTTAAAATCCTACCGCCGAATGATGACAATAATCAAACCAATAATTCAAACCAACCCAAAGGCTAAACCCAACCAACAACCCTAACCCAAACAAACCCAATCCATCCCAACCCAACCCAATCAAATATAAACCCAGCCCAACTAAATCAAACCCGCAACCCAAACCAATCCGACAAACAATCCTAACCCAAACAAACCCAATCCATCCCGACCCAATCAAAACTAAACCCAGCCTAACCAAATAAAACCATCCCTACCAACAACCCTAACCCAAACAAACCCAATCCATCCCGACCCAATCAAAACTAAACCCAGCCTAACCAAATAAAACCATCCCTACCAACAACCCTAACCCAAACAAACCCAATCCATCCCGACCCAATCAAAACTAAACCCAGCCTAACCAAATCAAACCAACCCTACCAACAACGCTAACCCAAACAAACCCAACCCATCCCAACCCAATCAAAACTAAAACAAGCCCAACCAAATCAAACCAACCCACACAGCTTTGTTTATGGTGTAAACCTGGGACCACCCAGTGATAGCAACCGGGGATGTATTTTCCTCTATGTTGTGATGGCAACCGGGGATGTATTTTCCTCTATTGTGATGGCAACCGGGGATGTATTTTCCTCTATTGTGATGGCAACCGGGGACATATCTCTTTTGTTGTAAGTCCTTGGTCTGAATGCCTACACAAACTCAAAGCAACCCAACCAATAACCCTAACCCAAACAAACCCAATCCATGTACATGTAAAACTAAACCTACGGTACACGTAGCCCAACCAAATCAAACCAAACCAAACTAAATTGACTGAAGTGGCATTTGCACATCTGTGCCCTCATTAGGGCTGTGCCGGGTAGCTGGGTTAACGAGTACCCATAACAATATGATTGACAGTGTCGTTCGGCGACACTCAGTCATGGATGTGTACATGTTTTGGGTACTTTGTTTATTTCATGAAATGCATACACTGTAATAATAAATTATTAATTCTAATTTTTTTTTTTTTTTTTTTCCTTTTTGAATGAACAGATGTTTGTACACATGTAAGACAAAGGCAAATCAATTCCACTGTCTTGCAAACTGGTCGCCCTGCAGTAGTCCTATGCAGCACATCAGAAAATCGGCCTTCTATTTAATTTTAGTTACGGGTACCCGAGAACCAGAACCATTACGCTGGCTGGGAACTTCCCCTTGACACTAATAAATGTTTCTGAAATGTCCGAACATTTCTAAATAAATCACACGCCTTGAGCTTTGACGATCTATTGTTAGTAAACTCTGATCAAGAGCATGTAAATTATCTTAAACACAGGCATTTAACATTCATGTACATTGTAGCATATAAACATGCAGTACATTACAGTTCTCTCATGGCTACAAGTTCTGATTTACTAATACATACATGTACATGTACATGTACATGTACATGTACAACCTACATGTAGCTGTGGGAAAAAGTAGTTTGTCAGCGGAAATGCTCCAACAAGTACAATGACTAATATGCTATATTTAGTCAAATCGGAGCACACAAAAAAACCTACTTAAAAACAGAAATGTTTGCAGTGACACAATGAAACAGTATATTCACACAGCATTTTTGATCAGTATGCTGTGATCGTATTCAGGAGAAATAAAAACCTACATTAAATGTACAATTTACAAAATTTGCATACAATGTTTGTGTTTACTTAGAAGGCTACTGTGCCAAGTGTCCAATGTGGCAAGGGTTAAAACAATTAACCTACTTTTGATAAAATGTGTAGTTTTTGTACACAAGGAATTTACTACATGTACATGTATTCATGTACACAATACATGTATGTACATTGTAGTTAATGGGGAAGTATCATCAAGATCAAGAGGGCATGGAATCGGAGTGCTTGTTTTAGATTAACTCAGTGACTGAAAATAATACCCCACATGATAAGGTCATATTACCATTGCTTGCTGCATAAATGAGCCAGTAATTTTCAGTGACTGTGTTCATCTTAAACTAGGACACCGATTCCATGCCCTGTTGTAAGTCTGCTCTGATTGTGACGACAATGTCCCTTTAACCCTCCTACAATCAGTGCAATTTTTGAAACAACCCATTCAGGCCACTCCAAGCCATTAGCTGTTGCCAGTGGCCTCCTATGGTTACCCTTCTGTGCACTGTCACACCACTGAGATTGCAGGGTAAGGTGGTCTCCCATCAATACATTGTAGGCCATACTAATATGTTCAAACATTTACAGTGGCCTTGGGTGGCACACAGTTGATTTTGTAAGATTACTTGGAAAGGACAGCAGGCTTGTACATGTACATTATGTACTGAAGGTTGCTAAAGAACAGAATTTTGTGGATCGGAGTGGCCTCCATGTGTAGGATGGTTTTAACTGGCCATTTGGCTTGGGCTGATTTTAAGCTACCTATACATTTTGCGTCCTTTGGCAAGACTTCTTACATACACGTATGTACAGTGTATTTGTCTATGCAGTAAAGTGCTTAAATACAATACATGTACATGTACCAACCAATGATGTTTACAATGATGAAATCATACTAGGACATTGATTCCATGCCCTGTTGAAAGTCTGGTCTGATCGTGATGATACAGACCCTTTAAACCAATCTAATATCTCATGGGATATTTTGGCTTCATTCACAATTTCAGAAGAAAAAAGAAAAATTTGCATTTAACTGTACTTGTTTACACTGTATCTAGGATACACATCATGTAAGTAATCTGCATTATCTGTCAAACTGTACATAATCTTAGCAACAGGGCTTGAAACATTCTTGAGAACTGATTAAGAAAATCACTGTTGTGTAAACTATATGTACATGTACATCACTATGTACATGTACATGTACGTATTATAGTTGATTTTTACAATTTAAAGCCAATAACTACATGTAAGGCCCCCCAAAAAAGTTTAGATTTCTGGTCTCCGCACGCGTCGCCTCAGACCCACGTGTCTGCATTTTCAGTTTTCTTTTATTTTGTGGCTATGAAACGATCTCCAATTGCAGCCAAAATTGCTGGATCAATTGGAATTTTACCGTGCTGTGTTTTTCACATACAGTTTAAGGGTATGAACGTTTGCCTGAGGACTTTCTTAGCACTATACTTTTGTGTATGGGAAATTTGGTCTGGTTCTAATAATCGTGTAGTGCATGTATCACGTACATACATGTATATATGCATTTCACAAGTTGGCCAAAAAAAAAAAATTTTTTTTTTTTGAAGCTGTCCTATTGTATGATCAGGAACTGGAAACTTCTTTTTGGCCTACAGTGTAACTGGAAAAGCTGTAAATCTCTGGCCTTTAAAAACTGCACCGGTGACATTTAAATATCACTTCCGTTCATTAAAGCAAGTCCTTTATATATAGAAAAATACCCCAAAGACATTTAGGGAAAAAGGTACTACACGTACCATAGTACATGTACTGTATACATGTACATCCATGGCATTCTGTGCCTGTACCTGTCCTACAGAGACCTTTATGATGTACAAGCCTGTGAGGCAGAGTCAGTTTAAAGGTCTACATGTATGAAATGGTAATTTTTCACACTATATTTTTGGGGCTTAATATATGGTTTTGTATTAATAAAACATAATACTTACTATTTTTATAAGTTTGTCATGAGTTATAACAATTTAATTTGTCCCCAAAATTTGTGGTGTCCCTTTTGATATCGCTTTTTGTGACGTAGACCTACATGTAGGCACTGAATGACAAAGGACATTGACAATGCACATTCCTGACCATTATGCTCTGGTAAGCTTCACTGCAGCCGTCCAAACAAATTTGTTGATATTTTGGATCTGATGGGAATCTGTGCAGACTGACACCATTCTTTAGAAATGTTGCTGTAATCAGCAACAATACACCTTGGCGGCATAACAACAAAAACAGTTACATAAGTTTGCACGTTGTATCATTCATACGTATCGATCGATGCGCGCCAACAAACAGCATGTTCCTAGGTCTACATCACAAATTTGTCCCCTTTTAGGGGCGCGGGTTCATCCCAATTTTTTTTTTTTTTTTTTTTTTTCGATGTAAATCTCCAATACATTTTTTTTTTTTAATTTTGCATTTATAGGTTAATGTGTGCATATTTTATAGTTCATAGGACCTTTAACTGAGGTACTGTGCCAGGCGCTAATTGGTGTGGTCCACTGGTCACACATCACATAAAAATATATCAGTTTGCGATGGCCAGCTACTTGTACACTGTACATGTACATGTACATGTACATACATGTACATGTATGTTAGGTTAGCATCTCTAGTTGGCAAGGTGTACATACATACGTACATGTACATGTATGTACGGTACATGTCGTTGTAGAACATGGATTACACGTAGACCTATTTTATTGACACCATATTCTCACATGAAGTTCATCAGCTTCCTTTACATGTACCGTGCATGTACGTAGTAATGTACAGCAGTGAGCAGTCAACAGGGTTCCAACTGAAACCTGTTACACAGTGGATATGAGCTACGGTGTATGTACGTGTACATGTAGGGCAACACATGCAATATGGAATCACTCCTTTCATGTATCTGGCACAAACACTTGATTCAAAACTGAATGCCATCTACCCAGGTACAGTGTACACATGTATTATGTACACGTGTTCATGTACATGTACATTTACAGTATGTATGTACGCGTACACATACATTTGTACATGGATCATACACGTGTAGTTTTCTTACAAAACATGTTCTGTATGACTGTATTTAACCCTCCTCCTACTGATAGACCATTTGAAACCATTCAAAATTTCCACTTTCAAAAATGCCCATTGGTTTTGTACACACATGGTGATACCATTTGAACAGTGTTGGTTGCAAGCTTTACTACCATTCAAATCCATTCAAATGCATAGAGGGTCCATTGATTCACCACTTAGAAGTATCCAAACAAGGTTTTGTATAAGCTGTACATGTACTACCATTTGGAAAGATCCAAACAAGGTTTTGTATTAATTAGCTGACCTACATGCACCATTCAAAACCATTTGGGGAAATCAATACTGTACACAATTATTTCACCATTCAAAACCACAAAAGCGAATGGTTTCAAATGGTGCATCAACTTGTATGAAAAAGGTACCAAAAGTAGGAGGGTTAATCAACAAAACAGGGAGACTTGGCAACGGAAATGTAGCAGGTCGCAGGTCCCAGTAAATTTGTCTAGTTGTTTATTCCAAACAAAACATGTCAGTTGAACAATGTTTTTAAAGCTAGCCCCATTGAATCTGTACATGTGCAAATGAGACATTTGAGGACAACCAACGACAGAGGACCCTTTGTTGGTGTATTGTGCACACACTCACAACTCATTAGTCTAGATGCACTTGTGAGGTACAGTTGTGTATGCAAAAATACCGTCGTAATTTTATCAAAGGGATACTATACACATGAAGATACATGGTAGTGTGTACATGTACATCCCCAAAAGTCTATTACCTGCAGTACGTACATGAAGTGTGCCAGCCTGCTACGATGCACACAAAAAATATTTGCCTATGAAAAAGTGAATTTCGAGGGTACTTTGTGGTATGATCAAGCTGGATTTCGATTACAAATGAAAGCTCTGCCAATCAAGGAACGGTCTGAAAAGAGAGTGAATCACCGTCATTGAAAAACAGCGCAATCAAAACGAGTGTCAAAACTAATCTAAAACCTCACCAACACTATATTTGATAGAGTTGGTGAGGTTTTATAGAATAATGAATGTTAATAATTTTGTAAATGTTCGAAAACTATGTAGCATTGCTGGAGTTGAGTTCACTTCACTTTCAATACAGCATGGACGTGGTACAGTGCAGTACGTCTTCCGGGCCCATACATGTATATCGTGATTGTGTGAAGCACATTATGTGCACTTCTCATAATACTACATGCAGGGGTGGCCTAATTGCTTTAATTGCTCTAGAACCCAGTGACCCAGGAAAAAGGAAAAAAAATAAACTAGACGTGCAGTGTTTGTCGATAAACAAACATGCAGGTGTTCGGGTTTGACGTTAAAATGATGACGTCATCAATTCGAAGTGTTGGAGAAAGTCAAACGTTAACGTCTGTTGGTGCAAAAACTGTGAATTTACCTCTTGTGGTTGTTGAGATGATTTTTTTAAATATTAAACTTTGACTTCCGGTTTGGACAGGAAGTAAGGTCAAATTGGGGTCACCTTTGTGTAAATATTTTTCGACAATTAACAATCTATACAATGGTGCAAAAAATTTCAATTTACCTCTTGTGGTTGCTGAGATATGATTTTTTTAAAATATTAAACTTTGACTTCCGGTTTGGACAGGAAGTAAGGTCAAATTGGGGTCACTCACAACTCGTGTTTCATGCCAAGTTTCAAGTTCATGTGAAGTTTGCAAGTATGTGTTTGTTACCGGACAGTCGCGGGGGGGGGAGGAGGAGGAGGAGGAGGAGGAGGAGGAGGAGGAGGAGGAGGAGGAGGAGGAGGAGGAGGAGGAGGAGGAGGAGGAGGAGTAGGAGGAGGGTAGGAGGAGGCGTAGGGGGAGGAGGAGGAGTAGGAGGAGGAGGAGGAGGAGGAGGAGGAGGAGGAGGAGGAGGAGGAGGAGGAGGAGGAGGAGGAGGAGGAGGAGGAGGAGGAGGAGGAGGAGGAGGAGGAGGAGGAGGAGGAGGAGGAGGAGGAGCAGCAGAAGAAGAAGAAGAAGAAGAAGAAGAAGAAGAAGAAGTATAAAAAAAACTGAACAAAAACAAGAGGTGTTTCGGGCACATACCCGAACACCTAAAAAATGTGCGAAGCTAATAAACTGTACGTTGTTGTACGGTGTTGCTTGTTTTGGAAGATTCCGCCCATCATTCATTAGTGGGGGAAAAAATTGCATGCACATTGAATTTGGGGCATCGTGGTGAATATCCTTAACAGATTTCTTTTTGAACTTGCCATGATTTCTTAATTGTGCTAACTGGCAAACAATATATTCATGGAGCACAGCCACATGGCTTATTAGACAAGTTCATTCGCCATGTCATTGAAAGTTCATTGTCATGATGTCATATATATATGTCAGTGCCATTTAAGCTTGGGCCAAAGCCAAAGTTTTTTTTTTTTTTTTTTTCATACGTACCCTTCTACAACCATCACAACAAATCGCCAGCGCTTGGCTGAGAGACACGTGTGCAATCGTGCCATTCGTGCATGCACAATGGACATTGGCAAAATGCATAATTTCACAAAGTGCATTTTAGAAAATTGCGTTTTAGAAATATCATGAGCCCCGACTTTTGATCAAGGAGAAGCCGTTGATCCGTGCTTTGATTGACAGGAGGGGCAATTCATTATTAAAAAGTTCTTACAAATGTAGATATGGCCCAGATTATGCAATTGAGTATTCCGCCATTTTCCTAGTTTACAGAATACCTACATTGTACATGTGGCAAGGTGTATATTTATGATATGCAACATACATACATGTAGTGTACATGTAATGAGTATACATGCACATACATACATGTACATGTATTCATGAGCAATTGAATCAATAAGAACAATATTTATAAATTTGCTAAGTGTACGATGCAAATCTATCCAATCACAACATGCAGAACAGGCACGTGATCCTCAACCATGACCCATCAGCTCGCACGTGGTACACGCATGTCCACGTGTATACACGTACATAATATGTACAATAATATTGCGCTCTTGTGGGTAATTCCCTTTCAAGTGTTTTGACCTGTCCGCCGCCATTATAACTGGCATGTGGCTAGGCCAGCGGACTAGAGTTTAGGTCGAACCCAGGTTTGATCGTTGATCTTTCATATTCAGCACTTCTGGCCTGTACTTCTTGCTAGGACTTGTTTTACGAAATTCCTAATTTACTTGCGCCTGTGTAGTGCCTCGTAAACGCATCAAACAAAATTGGCGACTCTTTACAGAAGCATTAATTGAACAACACGTACCGTGTCGCAATCGTGGGTAATGTCGTGTGTGTGGCACAGCACATGGCCAATTTCCGATGTGTGTGCGGTTTCTCCTTGATCCCTCCACGGTGTTGTGCGAGGGGTTTGGAGAGTAACTTTGGGCATTTGTAAATAAGCATTAAGTCATAACTTTCAAGGATAACGTATAGATATGATGAACAAATAAACACATCATCTAAACACTTGACATATCCAAATTCAGATAGTACATGTTTCAAAAGTAAATTCAAAAGGATGTGGCTTGATTTTAGTGGATTTTTGGGGGATGAGATTCCATTTTATTGAAATTTTTGTTCAAAGGTTCACTTGATTGGAAGTGGTGAAGTTTTAAACTGCAAATATTTTTAGTTTATAAATGTTGAGTGAGATGTTATGAAAGTGAAGAACTTGCAAGGATATTTAGACAGCAGTATTTGAACTTAACTAAATAAACATCCCCATGAGTGTATGGTAATTTTAGATTTCTGCCATGAAGATTGTATGGTCTGCACTGTACTGACTGGCCTTCTTTAAACTTTATATAATGTAGACCTGTGGCGCTAAGAAAAAATTCTCCTTGTAAAACTTGTGTGTAACAAACGTATAAGTGTGCCTAAAGAGTTGCAAATATCGTCAATTTGAGCGCTAAGAATTTACAAAATCGAAACAGTTAGTGTCAATGGTACAAGTGTGTACATGTAGCTAAGGATTCAGGTCCATGCCACATTTGTAGAGCTAATATTTGTACAATTGACTGGGAAAGAATGTCAAACCCAACCGCCACTTGTGGCAAGTTGCGCACAATGTACATGTAGGTATAACACCCAAACGCGAGTTAACACATTTACCTACATGTATGTGCCACCATGTAAAAAAAAAAAGTTCTGGAACCCACAGAAGCTAAACGGTTCAAAAACTTCCCACAATAGTCACAGATTATGTAGAATAATTCTTACTCTTCAATTTAAGACCATCCATGTGGTTTTGAGGACGACTTTTTGGTTGCGACTCCGACAGATTGCCAATTTGACCTGACTTTTGACATTTGACCCTCGTTGAAATTTCGAATTTTCGCGAGATTCTTCAATGTCAATGTGTGAAGCATGATCACTTTGATATGCCAAGCCATTTTGAATGGAGCAAAAAGTATTTGACAGGTAAGAAATTGATAACTTTCCGGCATTTTTAGTCCAAAAAATGTAAGATTTTGAAATAAAAAGTGTTCAAATTTATATTAAATCAACGGCCACATTTAACATTACTACTCAATTGAGATTCCACATGGTGTCACCGCAATTAGTCTTACTTATCATCCTCACCATGCAAAGCTACAAGTTTTACCTATTATCTGGACTGTTTTTGAGCAATATCAACAAAAACTGTCTGTGAAAATTATCGCGAACTCTCGCGAAAAGGGTATTTCTGGGGTCATATCAACATGGCCAATTGTTGCGCGATGATGGCGGATATGTCATGTACATGTATGTACACATATGGTCTCGGAGGAATATTAAAGTTCAAGTTCAGATATTGTTACTGTTGTACAGTATTAACCATCCTACACATTGAAGCCACTCCCAACCACTAAATTCTGTTCTTTAGCAACCTTCAGTACATACATGTACAAGCCTGCTGTCCAAGTAATCTTACAAAATCAACTGTGTGCCACCCAAGGACACTGTAAATGTTTGAACATATTAGTACATGTATGGCCTGCAATGTATCAATGTGAGACCACCTTACCCTGTAATCTCAGTGGTGTGACAGTGCACAGAAGGGTAACCATAGGAGGCCACTGGCAACAGCTAATGGCTTGGAGTGGCCTGAATGGGTTGTTTCAAAAATTGCACAGATTGTAGGAGGGTTAATCCGCCCAAATGTAGCGATGCCAAAACAATTATTATTTTCCATAATAATGTTGACATGTCACCACTCATTTGAAAGAGCAGAGTCTCCTCTACAACATGCTGTACATGGATTTCATGTAAAACACTGTATCAATGTAGATCATGCAAATTAGCTCATTATGAAAAGTGACATCAACATAATTTTTCCGCCAACAAAATGAATCTTTTCTGAAATGTCAGTAATTTATTCAAGCATACTGATTTTTCACATTTTTGGTTTTCTTTCATCTCTCTAGAGTCTACATGTAAGTTAATATACAACTCATATTGGGCCCTTCTGACAATTGCAAAAATATTTATTAACCCTAACTCCCTAGCCTTAATTACCAGGTACCTTCCTCAATCCTTCATAATCCTCCGAAATGTGTTTGTGCATGAAACTCACTGCCTCAATCCTTCATAATCCTCCAACTTGAGTTTATGCATGAAGCTCACTGCCTCAATCCTTCATAATCCTCCACTATCAAATGCACGACCCTCCTCAATCCTCCATAATCCTCCAATTGGTGATTTTCGAACGTGCCTCATTCCTCCAAAATCCTCCAAATCCTCCGGAGGATACAAGGTTATGTTTCTGTCAATCCTTCACAATCCTCCATAATCCTCCATAATCCTCCACATTCATCCAAAGTAAATTTCCATTATGCCCTCAATCCTCCACAATCCTCCAGGATCTCTTTGAACCATGCTTCCTCAATCCTCCACAATCCTCCTCAATCCTCCACAATCCTCCACTATCAAATGCACAACCCTCTTCAATCCTCCATAATCCTCCAATTGGTGATTTTCGAACGTGCCTCATTCCTCCAAAATCCTCCGGAGGATTACAGAGGATTTAGGAGGGTTAGGGTAAATAATTTAATTGTTCATTCAATACGCACTTGATACGCAACAAAAGTAATGACTGCTCTGTGATATATCTTGCTTTACATGGCCAGTTTCATTGTTTTTAGTACAATAAGAAATACATTTACATGTATATAATCAGATAATACTTCAAAGTCTTAATAAAGTAGTATTGTAAGAATGAAAATTTTTACTGGTTATTGATATAATAAATATTTATTAACCCTCCTACTGTTTAACCATTTGAAACCATTCAAAATTTCCACTTACCAAAATGCCCATTGGTTTTGTACACACCTGGTGATACCATTTGAACAGTGTTGGTAGCAAGCTTAACTACCATTCATATCCATTCAAATGGTTTTGAATGGTTGTTACACTACACCTTGGTGTGTTTCCATAGCCGAATGGATTCAAATGGTGAATGTACTTCACAGTGGCTTATCATTCAAATGGTTTTAAATGGTGGATACGTTACACCTTGGTGTGGTTTCACATAGCCAAAAAACAAAACCTGCATTATGTAGATAAAGTGGACTATCCATCATCTCAGTACCCTATGGAGTTTTAACACATGGTGGCCAGTGTACAAGTAATTGATCTACCACTTAAAAATGGCACTAGGGTCTTTAGGGTATAGCAGACCTGTCATTCAAAACCATTTACTCATGTCACTGGCATAGAGGGTCCATTAACCCTAACCACCCTGAATCCATCAAAATCCATCCCCCTGTTTTGGAGGATTTCGGCGGATTCAGGATATCTCCACATTGAGCATATGGCGGACTTTGATGGATTCAGGATTTCAATAGTTTTTAACTGCTTGGTCATGTTGGTTGATGTATTTTGATGGATTATAGTTACATGTACTGTACATGTACAGCCAACACTTGTATGTGTTAGATTTTGATGGATTCTATGCAGCAACATACTATACAAATTTTCATGTGAGCATGGTATCCTGAATCCACCAAAATCCGCCAGAAATTTAGTGGTGGATTTTGGCGGATTCAGGATATGTCCAATATCTACACTGGCGGATTCTGATGGATTCAGGACACCAGCATTTTGTGTGTGACAAAAATGGTGGATTTTGGTGGATTCAGGATATTTTATAGTAAAAATACCCAAGGGGTTAGGGTTAATTCACCACTAAGAAGTATCCAAACATGGTTTTGTATTAGCTGACCTACCATTCCAAACCATTTGGGAATCAATACTGTACAGTTATTTCACCATTCAAAACCACAAAAGCGAATGGTTTCAAATGGTGGGCCAACTTGTATGAAAAAGGCACCAGAAGTAGGAGGGTTAATTAATTAATAACAGTGAAATAAATGTATTGTGTATGCATTTTAATTCCTGGATTTGACTTCAGTTAATTTAAAATAGTGTTTACTAAACAGTTAATTAGAGGGGTGGGAGATGACAACCTTCACGTGGTCCACCCTGTTTCAACTAATGTCATCAAACCGATGTATGCAGCTACTAGCACTCTAAGCTGCTTATCATACGAAAGAAGAAGAAGTTAATTAGAAAACACATGTTTAATTAAATGAATATTTAATAAGTCTTTCTTTTTTTTACAGACACTTAACAGCGTCCGAGGAACCTTCAACTGAATTATGAAGTGCTTTATCAGACTGATAACTCAAGGATCCATGAGGCAGTATCCTTATTACAGGCCGACTGGATAATTTCCAAAAACAGTTGTCACCATATTGTCATCACCCCTATTTTTTTTGTTATTTACCAAAACAAATCATTTTTTGGGAAAAAATATTTAAAAAATAAAAATGGACTTTACACACTTAAAAAAAAAATTAATTAATTTGGATTTTGAACCCATATTCTAATTTATCATAATTTCTTCTTCATTTTGGTACCTTATTTGCCTCCCTAGCTTATTGCAATAAAGTACAGACAACATTTTACATCGAGTGGTGGTAGCACTCCTCAAAAAAAAAAGTCAGAAATTTTGTGTCAGATTTGAGATTTGTTCAAACACACACATCAAACATTTTGGATCAAAATATCACTTTATGGCAGAGGGATAACATAAATAACGTCATTAAGGATAAGGTATGGTGTTGAAAATGAATATTACATTGTATTTTTGTGGAATGATGTTCACAAGTTGTGGAAAAAACATGATTTTGTGACGCATTATTTTGTGCAGTACGGAATAGGCAGCGTGAAAATCCGGCTCGGTTTGCCATCGCTACCAAATGATTGATGGATTGCATGGTTATTATTTAACAGTGAAGTGTAACTTTTTTCTTTTTTTTTTTTCATTTAACTGGGCCTATAATGATTGGAATTAACGGTTTACCATTATTTTTAATTTTTATATTCTATGACCACATAAACATCAAATTTAAAATAAAAAACATAGTGCTCCAAGTCACACTTGTTAATTTCCAATTTATTGCTTAAATCTCACAACTTTTCCAAGTTCAACAGCCAATATCTCAAGAACTAAATGTCCTATTAGAAAACAAAAAACACCATTGAATTCCTCACATTAATAGCTTCAGTTTGATGTACAACTTAACATATTTGTGTAATATTTGTGAAATGAGGTACCATAAATACTTTGATGGTCAAATTAGCAGCACACGAAGTAACGATTTTACCAATTTTAAAAGGTCATATCTCAAGAACTGAAAGAGATATTCAAAAACAAATTGCACCGTTGATCTTCTCTCAGCTAGAGCTTCAATTTGATGTATAACTTGACATATTTGGAAACATTTTTAATAATAGGGTGTTATAGCTACACAATGTCTAACGTTAACGTTAAGAATGTGTTTTTAGCAGACGACAAAATGGTCAACATCTGACTGGAAGATACACATTCATTGCTCAATATGTCCCAAAATATCGTTTCCAATCCTCAATTGACTAACGTTACACATTTTTCTCCTTGTCCTTGGCCTTGCTTAAGTGTGTCCTCTCTCATCTTTTAAAGCAAAATCTGTGATATTTGTCATATTTGGATAGAAAAAGTGGCGGTTGTATTCGAGGGCCTTCGGTGTGCCCAGTATAGACCTAAATGCATATGATGTCACAAACTGAATATCGCCCTAGTTTATCAGAGGCGAGAGAAGGTCACTCATTGGTTCATGTACATGTAAGAGCGCTGTGTGTATACGCACGCAGAGCGCATACATGAACCGCTTACCGGTCAGAACGTCCACACGTCCACACATCAAAACGTCCACAGACCCAGTCATAACGTCCACGTGACAAAACGTCCACGGGTCATAATCATTTAATCAGATATCGTCCTTAATTTGTTACAAACTGTTTTCCTTGCTTTAAAATATTGGTTTTAAAGTTGAATTCTCACAATGTTTTCTCATTCATCAAACAAATGTATGTAAATCAGAGTGCATTATTTGCTCTGTTGCAAGATCTACGGTTGTCCAAATCAAATGCTTCTTACTTCAAATGTGGCGTCAATGTACTTTCATTAATTATGTATGCTAATTTTTATAAATATATGTACAAATATGCAAATTTCTTTGTCCAAATCACACATTTTAATCAATGTCCACATTCGGTCCGACGAGATGTGCGCATTTACGTCGTAGTTGTTTCGGAGTTTTGTCGCCCGCGATGTAAGAATCCCAGATGTCAAATAATTGTCCTTGCAGCTGCCAGTACTGCTTTCTCTGCCGTCGCTCAACTTTATGTTCCGACACCAGCCGTACTGTCAGGTCCACGATATTCGCCTGTTCCAACCAATCACCATGTGTGGACGTTTTGACCTTTTGACTTGTGGACGTTTTGACTGTGAACAGTGTGGACATTTTGACCTGTGGACGTTTTGACTGGACAGCCATGAATCAATGAGTGACCTTCTCTAGCCTCTGTCTCTGATAGAGGGCAACCTTCCGTTTGCGACGTCATATGCATAAGGTCTATCTTGATTCTTGAGGTTTTGTTGACCGTCTAACGTTATTGTCAATCTAAAATGCTCTGTGACTGTCATGACTGTGTACATAGCATAGATCTGTGTAAGTCAGGCCTTATATATGTACATGTATGTCATTAGTGTAACGATCATGAAGATTGTGTGTACTGTAACACTCACCGTATCTGAACTCAGGTCCGGATCGTCTTGGCACAATCTGCATAGAAATGACTTGGGATCTTTACATAACGTTGTTCTAGTTGTCAAGAAATAAGTTCCCCCTACATTCAGACGGACCCATTTGGATTTAGGCGTCTCTTGGATGCCATTTTGCCGAGAAACCTCTGTGTCCATTGTATCGTGATTGTTCTCGGTACC
The DNA here is from genome assembly GCA_029582265.1 of Zoroaster sp. YZ-2022. NCBI lineage: Eukaryota > Metazoa > Echinodermata > Asteroidea > Forcipulatida > Zoroasteridae > Zoroaster > Zoroaster sp. YZ-2022. Next base: position 26,148,818 of record CM055819.1, on the reverse strand, counting down.
AACCCCACCGGTCGCCATGTTGAAATTGTAAGATTTCGCACGGTCAGTTGTTAGCGCCCTCTGTTGACAACAATGATCTCCCCGCCACTGGTGACGTGACCACTGCATGAGTCAAAACTCTTGGGTGCATGAAATGAACGTGCTGTCTCAAAATACCAATGCCGTACCTTAAAATTAAAATAATTTTTATACAAATACAAAAATATACAAATACAAACTATATCAAACCCCAACACTTATAAATGTTGTGATCGTAAACAGCCCTATTCCTTCATTTAAAAAAAAACTTAATTTAAGATTTCGCAGAAATAAAAAAATAATAATAACTAGAAATTCGAGTTTGTTTACACAAACTCTAGGTGTTCGGGAGGAAGTAAAGGTCAAATTGGGGTCACCTTTGTGTAAAATTGTTTTGACAATTAACGATCTGTACAATGGTACGAAAATTGTGAATTTACCTCTTGTGGTTGTTGAGATATGATTTTTTTAAATATTAAATTTTGGCTTCCGGTTTGGACAGGAAGTAAGGTCAAATTGGGGTCACCTTTATGTAAATATTTTTGGGCAATTAACAATCTATACAATGGTGCAAAAAATGTAAATTTACCTCTTGTGGTTGTTGAGATATGATTTTTTTAAATATTAAACTTTGACTTCCGGTTTGGACAGGAAGTAAGGTAAAATTGAGGTCAACTGTGTGTAAATATTTTTCGACAATTAACAATCTATACAATGGTGCAAAAAATGTGAATTTACCTCTTGTGGTTGTTGAGATATGATTTTTTTAAATATTAAACTTTGACTTCTTGTTTGGATAGGAAGTAAGGTCAAATTGGGGTCACCTTTGTGTAAATTTGTTTTGACAATTAACGATCTGTACAATGGTACAAAATTTGTGAACTTACCTCTTATATGATTTTTTTAAATATTAAACTTTGAGTTCCGGTTTGGACAGGAAGTAAGGTCAAATTTGGGTCACCTTTTTGTAATTTTTTTTTGACAATTAACGATCTGTACAATGGTACAAAAATTGTGAATTTACCTCTTGTGGTTGTTGAGATATAATTTTTTTAAATATTAAACTTTGACTTCCGGTTTGGACAGGAAGTAAGGTCAAATTGGGGTCATCTTTTTGTAAATATTTTTTGACAATTAACGATCTGTACAATGGTACAAAAATTGTGAATTTACCTCTTGTGGTTGTTGAGATATGATTTTTTAAATGTTAAAATTTGACTTCCGGTTTGGACAGGAAGTAAGGTCAAATTGAGGTCACTCACAACTCGGCTTTCATCTACTTGTTCAGTTCTAAGTACATGCCAAGTTTCAAGTTCATGAGAAGTTTGCAAGTATGTGTTTTTTTGCGGACAGTCGCGGGGGAGAAGAAGAAGTTAAAAAAAAAAAAAAAAACGTACAAAAACAATAGGTGTTTCGGGCACATACCCGAACACCTAATAATAGGCTAAGCAAAGAGGAAGTTGCCGCCTGACAATTTAGTTTCACGATCCTGTTCATGAAGCCTATATAAGATCGTACCAGGATGATGTTTGTAGTAGTCGACTTTGAAACATCATCATGGCACATGGTTGCTGGGTCGCAGTTACATGTATGGCCGTTCTCGGTGTTGTGTTAACAACCGTGGACTCAACACCAGCCCGTCCAGAGCTATACATAGACGGCAACCGGCAGCGAGGATCCAGCGTGGATGTCACTTGCCACTTCCAATATCCAAGAAACTCTGATTTCAGCACCAACACGGGCGGTAAAATCATCTGGATAAAGGATGGACAGAATGTGGCCGAGTGGCCAGTCATTGAGACATCTGAAAGATATGACTTAGAGATGGACCAACCTGACTATGGCGCATTCTTTCCTAAACTTCAGATCACTTCCTTGGACACAACAGACCAGGGAGTTTATAGATGCCGTCTGGAAAATGGTGAGGACTCCCTTTTGTCAGATGAGGTAGAGTTGGTCGTCGAATATCCCCCTTCAAGCGAGTATCCAGAATGCTCGGTTCGCTCAGTCGGCGGCGGCGATGAGAAGATACTGGCGTGTCTTTCGGAGAGCGGAAGTCCCCCGGTGAGTCTCCAGTGGTGGAAAGGTGACAAACCTCTTCAGCAGACAACTCAAGAAGGTAATGCAAATTTCGTCGAGGTATACTCGTCGGTGGCGGGAGACGACGAGTTCGGCATTGGGCGATTTGAGTGCTCACTGACCTACAAGGGTGTGGGTAACGGGTCGTGCGTCCTCGACCGGCCAAATGTGATGCTGATACCAAACACAACGAGCGGGCTGGGCATCGGACAAGATCTTGTCGTCCACTGCATCACATCTGGCAATCCTTTGGGTTCTACTGTTAGCTGGCACTTTGAACCCGAACTCCACTTTGAACCCGAAATCCAGTTCAATGCGAATGGAGCCGTACTTCGCGTCTTTAACATCACCTCTCGTGACAACGGAACTAAAATAATCTGCGAGGGACAAAATGCAATGGGGAGTAGGAGGGCAAGTAGCGTGATTATACTACGACCTCTTGAAGTCACAGTACAGCCAATAACGGTAGAGTTGCAGCAGACTGGAGTCCCAAATATTGTTGGCGGATTCGCACAGTTCAAATGCCTTACGATTCCTGAACATGATTGTGTATGGCATTACAATGGACTTTACGTTGATCCTTCCGATACCACTGACAGATTTTTCGTAGAGGGGGTCTTGAAAAATGTCATGACAGTGAGGGATGTAACAAGAGCAGATGTTATGGCCCTGGTCACTTGCTACGTCATGATCAGGCAACGACCAAAGGCTGAGATGGTTCTGAATGCTACCTTCCCTCTGACTACGGAATCATCGCCTACAACTGCAGAGAGCGCTTCAACGATTAGCCGGAAAACTCATGTAGAATTCACACCAGATGTGGACTCTGCAGCTGTCACTAGCCGTCAACCACAACATGTCATATTCACTCCCAAAGTTGACACATCTCTGTCCAAAGAGGGCACTTCATTTTTCAACAGTCAACTGTTGGGGTACATCATTGGCGGTCTGATGTGCATTGTCTTGGTTGGCATCTGCTGCTGGGTCTCCCTAAAGGCGAAGTCACTACTGTGCGACAAACGAGACACCAAGAACGTCCAGGAAAACGCCAAACCGGAAGCGAATACCTCCTGCAAACGCCTCGGCGATGAGTTCATAGTCGATGTTGGGATGCCTCGTCAGGTGACCTCACAGACTGCAGGTCAATCTCTGCTTACCAAGGAGCAACTGGTGGAGCAGGAGGCGCAGTATCAGGATCTGGAAGACGTTTCCCGCCAACGGCAGAATAACGAATATCAACGACTCATCAATAATGTCTGGATGCCTCCACCTCTGCCTGTTATACAGACATTTGGGTAACACTGAGCCACAAGAAACATTTTTGGCAGGCACAGTTCAAAGGGGAACATGGGGACGGGGGCCTATAACCTCCAAACAGTTTGTCAAGCCCCCCTCAAATAAATAAATAAATAAATAAATAAATAAATAAATTGGTAAAGTTTTAAAATCGCGGTTTCGATGTCATTTTAATATCGAAGATCATTAATTTTTACATTGTTAGAAAGTTGAAATCTCAAATGATACGTGAAATGATACGTGTGGCGTGATCGAATTGTATAAAGTAAAGTAAAGTAAAGCAATATATATTAGTAATAGAGATCGGGCATTATAGAGCACATTCGCTGAACAAGTATCAGGTTTACATATTCCTGAAAAAAAGATTAGTAAAACCAATTCCCTAATGAATTTTCAAATATACCGGGTACCTCGTCAGAATGAATACGAAAAATCATAATAATCTGCTGGGAATGATTTTGTGGGGGTGGGGGGAGGGGCTGGCAATGCCCTTTTTCCTTTATTTCCCCCTTCTTTTTTCAATTTTATTTTTATTTCTGAAACATGCATTCATTTCGAAATGAGAAGTTTCAATGTACCATGGCATGAGACATAAATTCAGTTGGGCATTATAATTATTATAAATAATGATATACCGTTATTTTAACGTCATTGAAGGTAAAATTGCGAAAAGTGTATGTATTTGTAGAATTTGTACATTCTGTACCTCTCCGCAAATATCAAGTTTTTTAATTTTTTATTTATTTTATTTTTTTATTTTATTTTAAGATGTATAAGATCTGATATGTAATGCTAATGCCTTATTAAAAAATAAATCATATTAAGAATGCGCTTGACCTTTAGAGTACCAGGGTAATTTTCCGCCTGGCAAAAGTTTATTTTTATGCAGAGTTTGTACATTTTGTACAATCTCGACAAGATATATAACATTTGAGATGTAATGTTAGTGCCTTATTAAACAAAAATACATTAAGAATTATTTTCTGCTGATATCTCACAATATAATAAATTTATGGTTTCTTGTCATAGACCAGATTACATTGTGTTATTTTGTAAACATGTAATCACATTGTCTATTAATAGAGTTTTGACGAAGAACATAAATTATATATTATATTATGTTTTAGTATGTTTTTCCACAAAATGGATGATCTCGAATGTTGATGAATGGGGCGGCGGGGGGGGGGGGGGGGTGGGGGTAGATGTAAATATTATATTTGTGAGCTCAATTCTTGCAGGCATGCCCGGTGGGGTTTATCCCCCCCCAAAAAAAAATAATAAATAAATAAATAAAACAAAATAAATAATAATAATAAATTAAAAAAAAAAACACCTTTATTTTTCATTTTCTCTTCTTCCCTCCTGCTTTTTTAAAATATTTTATTTTACTAAAAAAAATAATAAAATCGGCAGGTCCAAGGGGGGGGGGGTGGACGTAGATGAGCCAATTATATTTGTGAGCTCAATGCCCCCCCCCCCCCCCAACACCGCTTAAAAATACTTTTTTCTCTTCTCTCTTATTTAAGACCAAAATTATAAGGTTTGTGTCAATCAAATAAATTGAAATGCTTATTGTATGGCTCTTGCAAAGAATAAATTATTAAACTGCTGTAAATATTTAGAGTTGCCGGTCTAATTTTTTCATTATAGTCGAATTTCCTTTCCTTTTATTTGTATCTAAACGATATAAAACTCGTCGCACTTTTTTCACGAACTTATGCGACCTGTCGAAAACGGACTTTTCGAGTTAATTTTAGTTATATCAATATTTAGAAGGTATTTACTGTTACCTTTCTTTCTGCCAAGTATTAGGTCTTGAAACGCTTTAGGTTCCTAATTATAGTAATTTAATTAAGGTAAAATTGGTTGAAAGTGGAGTTTTTCGTTTTCACGAAATGACAGATTGCAGCCGTGTACATGTATTATTACATGTATTTTATGCGAACGGCATGTTCTTATGTTTGTGTGAAACGAATATAAGGAGTACATCTTCGTATTACTCACAGAAGCCCAAACAATGTTACAGTAATTTAAATAAGGATAGATGAGGGTGTTATGAATAAGAACAAGCGATGAAGCAGGGAGGAAATGACGGATCTTAGAAATGACACCAGAATTACGACAAATAACCTTATTAACAGAAGAGAGATGTTCCGACCAGGAAAGTTTATGGTCAATGATGATACCAAGAAATTTTGCCTTCAAACACATACTTAGACCATAACATGCAGTTGTCAACTAAAGTTAAGACATATAGTTTCAGGTAAACGTCATGGTGACGTCATCAGATATCGAAATACGCTAAAATCAAATTTTAATATTTCAAAAAATCATATCTCATGAACCACAAAAGATATTTACACAATCTTTGCATCATCTTACAGATCTTGAATTATGTGACATTTCGTATACAAACATGACCCCAATCTGACCTCTCCTTCCGGTTGAAACCGGAAGTTTAACTGAAAAATATTCTTAAGCACTTTTATAGGGTCTGCACCCAACATAATATGGTATTTGGGCGTGCATTCCGTGGACGAAATTACTATCGACATGTGACGTTTTTAAAAATGTGACTGATGACGTCATCACCTGTCACAGCGCCCTCTGCCGACAGGTTTAAAAAATAATAATTTTCTATCTGAAAAACCTAGGAAATTTGAATATGACTTCTTTGAATATGACTTCTTATCTTTTCAAACAAAATATGTTTGATGACGTCATCAAAGTTCAGAGCGCCTCCTAGTGACAGTTTTAAAAAGGGAACTGAACCAAAGCTGGTACTAACGTTATTTTTCTATGATCATGAGGAAGTTTTATTGTATCGTATATATGACCTTCAAATCACCCAATCTGACCTTTACTTCCGGTCCAAACAGGAAGTATGTCTTTTGAATATGAAATTGATATTGTTATTATAAAAGATGATACACCTTTGCAAAATATGATATGATAATTTGATTGAACCGGAAGTTCACACGAACACCGTGTGTTTGTTCCAACAAAAAAATTAATTCCAAACGGTTCACAGTCTTCAAACTTGACACTTAGACTATAACATGTAGTTGTCAATAAAGTTATGACAGTGGACGAAAATAAAATTGACGTGACCTTTTTAAAAATGTGACTGATGACGTCATCACCTGTCACAGCGCCTTCTGGCGGCAGGTTTAGAAAAATAATAATTTTCTATCTCAAAAACCATAGGAAATTTGAATATGACTTCTGCGAATAAAGTGACTAGTGACATCTTATATTTAACAAAAATATGTTTGATGACGTCATCAAAGTTCAGAGCGCTCCGTAGCGGCATTTAAAAAAAATGACATCCAAATCGCATGATCTGACCTTTACTTCCGGTCTAAACAGCAACTTCAAATTCAACACATTCTAACGCAAAATTGACATATTTTTGAATATAAAATTGATATTGTTATAATAAAAGATGATACACCTTTGCAAAATATGATATTGACATTATCGATAATAATTTGATTGAACTGGAAGTTTACACGAACACCGTGTGTTTGTTCCAACAAACACTTGAGCTGTAGTTCTTCCTCGTGAAAATTTATCGAACAAAAAGAACATAGTTGCCAAGCTCAGAATGACTTCATAGTTTGCACTTACAATCCTTGGAATTCCTAGATTGCTCTAATGGCGATGACGTAAGAATTTCATCATTGATTGATTTTATAATTAAGTATTAGTAATTAGATACATTCCGCCCTCAAAATGTTGAAATGGAGTTGAAAGGTTGAAATGGAGTTTTTCGTTTTGACGAAGTGACAGATTGCAGCCTTGTGCATGTATTATTGCATGTATTTTGTGCGAACGGCACGTTTCACGAAATGGCGCGAATGTTCACGCCACACGTGTGTTCCACGAAGTTGACAGGTGTAACTTGATAACAGTGACTTGACAACAGTGACTTGATAACAGTGTGTACTCGTTTGTAGTTGTATTCCTACATAAGTATAGGCCCCCTACGGTTACGTGTCATTCGATATTGCAGCTTTCTGACAACGTAAAAAATAAAGATCTTCGAGATTAAAATTTCATCGAAACCGCGATTTTAAAATTTGACCAATTTCAAACATTGCGATTTTACCAAGACGTGTTATGATTATCTGCACATTTTCCTTTTATGTGGCAGAGGACTTCGTGAAAACTGCGTGCTGAGGTCAAACGGAGTGGGCGTGTCGTTTCTATAGGCGACTGCTATAATAATTTGCTGGATCTGCCATTTTCCCACCCGATACAACGTCTGACGTTACTTAACGACACCGATTATAATACAGATTATCATATTATAATCTGTGCTCGTAAATAGCAAGACGAAATTTGGAGTATCGGGTGGGTGAGCACGAACGTACCCTGGTAGCCTTTTTTCACTCGTTTGCTTTCACTCTTCACGAGGATACACATTCTATTAGTGTTCCCTCGTTTGTCCGAGCAGGGGTGTAGCTATGTTTTTGTTAACGGGGCGGGACGTGAGAGGCAGAAATTCTAACGGAAAAATGCATGTAAAAGACAGGAAGTCCAACACATTCCAACATTTGCATCGGCATTGCAGCTCAAATATTTGGTCAATGGGATAGCGCAACTTGTTACAAAGTTCTGCTATAATTATGTTCGCATCAATTACATTTTAATTATCTTTATGTTTAAGAATGTGGCACATTTTCATCACAGAGCATCTACAACCAAAAAGCTTCCGGGCTCTTGGGCTGGTCCCGGACCCCACGCCGTTTTTGCTTCGCGTTGAATGTTCCTGACCTCGTGTTCAACCCACTCTCCCCCACGAATCTTCACGGTGGATTTGAGCCCTTGTCTGTACATATTTCTTTCTTTCACCAAACGTGTATACTGGCTTTAACGATAAAACCCACCAACATTATGAGTTTTCAAGATCGTTGGTGTACTAGGCCATAAATTTATCAGAATGTGTCGATTGTTGTCTATTTGTGGACATTTAATACAGCAAACCACAAACAAATACACGGTACCGGTATGTTTCATTCCACTATGCAGTGTCGGTCCAGTTTGGAAAGTGAGGATATGTTTTTTCCCCGTTGTTGCTCGATTTTGTGGAAATTACTGGAAACCACAAACAAAAAATAGACAGACCCAGAGGACTCTGCTCAGAGAAACGCAGACTGGACACATTTCTACATTTGCAGCGGCATTGTGGCTCAAATATTGGTCATTGGGATAACGCAACCTTGTAGCATTTAGCATGTAGCCAAGACTTGTCTTGGGGCCTCTTTCTCAGATCATTATTATAATGGGCTTAAAATGTGGTCTCTTGTATATAAATATAAATAAATACATGCCTGGAAACAGCTAGGCTTGGACTCACACAAAAACCAAAACAATTGGTCCTGACACGGGAACATTGTTACACCACCCCTGTTTACAAAAATGGAGTGTTCTATTAGTTTTTAACCAATAGTTAAGGGCGAAAATCCCGCGTAGATGTCTCTCCAGCCAATGAAATTTAAGGTGATGCCCAAGCGAAGGACGCCACAGCTTAAATGTTATATAATTTGTTTTGTCCGCATACCATTTTGTTACAAAGTGTGAATGGGATGTGATGTAATGTCTGTTAGATTTCTGGGCAGATCTTCTTAGAGAATATCGATATTTTCAGTGCGAGCAAATGATCGAGGCATCCCGAGAGTGATCGAGTTAGAGTCTGATATCAACGCCCAGAAGACACCTGATTCAGCAGATGATATCGGCAGATTTCTGAAAATCAGTCAGAAATCTTGCCTGATCGCCAGTTTGACAATATCAGTGCTAAAAATAAGATATCCACAACAAATGTACCAACTGATCAGTTGATCATGGCCATGGCCATATTGATTACTAAAAACGTCTGCTAATAGAGACTACGAAATCGAGCCGTGGTGTGGTATTTTCGTGATCAGTCCGTTCAATGGGTACGCACTCAAGAAGAACTACCAGTCTGCATGAAGACCACTCAGACACCACAAATAGGCAAATAATTATAATTAGAGTATAATTGTTTATACAAATAATGAGATATTGAATTTAAAATGATTTGGAGGTGTCTGTAGCATTGAATAAACGTAGAGATTCTGACTAAGTTTGTGTACAGAATCATAGGAAGTACACTTGATGTAAAGGAAGATTGAGATTTATGTCTAAATGCTGAATAGCGAAATATTATAACAAATGCGTAAAATAAACCAAATTGTGGCGAAAATAAAGTAACGAAATTAAAGGTAATAATCGGATTGAAGAAGTGTTGAATTGGATTGATCCGAACTGATAGCCAGAATCAGAATTAATTGTTGTAAAGGATTGTTGAATGATTTCCTTGTCTCCCAGTCGTTTCTTTCTGTCTTGTTGGTTTTTGAACGTTTTTGAACCGGGGTCATCACCAGTGCCGGAGGCGTATTTGTTTTTTACACCGCAGCGACGGGTTTTGTGCAGTAAAAGTGCCAATTCCGGTCTTGAGAGAGAGACTACGAAACCCTAGGCGCGCGACGATAGAAAACTCCAAGCCGCAGTCGACCATGGCGCTCTGCAGTGGAACTCATGGAGCCATTCCCTCTCCGTTGATGGTAGGTTTTTTTTGCGTGTCGAAATTCCCTTCGCGCGCATGCGTGCTGAATGGGTTCATAGTCTTGACACAAGGGCGAAATGCGCACAAAACCGTCGCTGCGGTGTAAAAAACAAATACGCGTGCCGGAGCCAGGATTTTCAGAGTTGGGAGGGGGTGGGCAAGTCACTCAACGGGGGGGGGGGGGGGGGATAGCTAGGTGTGCCAATTATATTTTTGCACTCTTTTTATTTATTTATTTTTAAAATGTTGTATACATCGCTGTTAATGTTTAGCAGAAATACCAACTAGTGGGGCCTCCTGCCCCCTGCCCCCTTTCGCTACGCCATTATCACTCCAGTAAGATGTAATCAAATAAGTAACGGAAGTGGAGTCACCAAGTTCTAATTCCTGGGTACGGCCTGAATAATGTATAGCCCGAGCCGGGGGAATTAAGGGGGGTCACGCCCATAGTACGTTAACCCGCCACTGCATTAGGGAATCATTGTACTGATATGGATTTGGATTGGAAACAATCAGCTCAACCTTGTACAGAAGGTCACGTCTGTCTAGAAGGTTTGGACGTATAGTCAAACATTATTTTACTGTGATATTGAAGCCACATTGCTGAAACTACAAGCAAAGAATCTAACACAATTCGACAAAGCGACTTTATGCTTTACTAACACTATTTAAACCTATCGGACATTGCACTTTCATTTTCAAAAGCATAAACTTTTGTTATTAATTGTTCGTGTATTTCACTTTCCATCCAACTTGGCCTAATTTCTTCCACTCTGCAGGCGCATATTTGACCCCAATTTTACCCTTCAAGGGGGAGGGGTAGTTGTTCTGTGACCTCATTCAAACAATTTTTGGGCGAAACTTTTCCGGGTGCTACTATTTTTCAAAAAAATTGATCGCCGCCCCTCCCATGACATTTCTGGCGGGTATGGGGCACCTGGAGGAACAGACAATTAATACAAGGTCAATTAAACCAAAGAGTGGACATGACTGTATCAAGGAGATTTCCGCCATTTTGTTTTGCACATACACCCAGCTGTTGCGGAGAATGTCCCACACGAGAGGTCACTCCTCATGCAATGGTTTCTTTAGACACAATATCTGAATGCAAATGAGCTCCTTTCCAAAACATTGTTACTCATCCAAAAACCACTTCTTGAAACTGAAAGAAACGCACCACAAGCAGTTTCATTTGATAAGTTTATATAAATGTATGCGTTGGCTGTATAAAAGGCGTAAATTTGATAATTTTCTTCAGTCGACGAAACCAAACTATTATCGGTTGCAACACGTGGAAGCCGCGTTACAATCTGTTGTTATGGCCTGTGTTCGGGTGGTTTTCAGACTGATAGCAATCAGCGTTGTTCTAGCGGCGTTCGCTACATCGGCCACCAATGAATTGTTCATAGAGGTATCTGGCCCATCAAATTTCATCCCACAGGGAAAGACCGCAGTACTCATCTGCTCCGGAAATCATCCAAACGACTTCCTTTTCAGCACTCAGACGGGAGGGAAGCTCATCTGGACGAAGGATGGACAGAGCGTGGCTGAGTGGCATGGCACGGGGACATCCAACAAGTACACCTTATCGATGAAACTGTTGAAACAGAATAACTTCTTCGCGAAACTTCAAATTGAATCCATTGACACAACGTACATCGGAGTATATGGATGCAGTCTACAAGTGGGAGACGACATCCTTGCAACGTCAAACGAGGTAGATTTGACCATCGAGAAGTCCCCTTCGAGTGAGTATCCGGAATGCTCAGTTCGCTCAATCGGCAAAGAGAAGATACTGGCGTGTCTTTCGGAGAGGGGAAGTCCCCCGGTGAGTCTCCAGTGGTGGAAAGGTGACAAACCTCTTCAGCAGACAACTCAAGAAGGTAATGCAAACTTCGTCGAGGTATACTCGTCGGTGGCGGGAGACGACGAGTTCGGCATTGGGCGATTTGAGTGCTCACTGACCTACAAGGGTGTGGGTAACGGGTCGTGCGTCCTCGACCGGCCAAATGTGATGCTGATACCAAACACAACCAGCGGGCTGGGCATCGGACAAGATCTTGTCGTCCACTGCATCACATCTGGCAATCCTTTGGGTTCTACTGTTAGCTGGCACTTTGAACCCGAACTCCACTTTGAACCCGAAATCCAGTTCAATGCGAATGGAGCCGTACTTCGCGTCTTTAACATCACCTCTCGTGACAACGGAACTAAAATAATCTGCGAGGGACAAAATGCAATGGGGAGTAGTAGGGCAAGTAGCGTGATTATGCTACGACCTCTTGAAGTCACAGTACAGCCAATAACGGTAGAGTTGGAGCAGACTGTAGTCCCAAATATTGTTGGTGGATTCGCACAGTTCAAATGCCTTACGATTCCTGAACATGATTGTGTATGGCATTACAATGGACTTTACGTTGATCCTTCCGATACCACTGACAGATTTTTCGTAGAGGGGGACTTGAAAAATGTCATGACAGTGAGGGATGTGACAAGAGCAGATGTTATGGCCCTGGTCACTTGCTACGTCATGATCAGGCAACGACCAAAGGCTGAGATGGTTCTGAATGCTACATTCCCTCTGACTACGGAATCATCGCCTACAACTGCAGAGAGCGCTCCAACGATTAGCCGCAAAACTCATCATGTAGAATTCACACCAGATGTGGACACTGCAGCTGTCACTAGCCGTCAACCACAACATGTCATATTCACTCCCAAAGTTGACACATCTCTGTCCAAAGAGGACACTTCATTTTTCAACAGTCAACTGTTGGGGTACATCATTGGCGGTCTGATGTGCATTGTCTTGGTTGGCATCTGCTGCTGGGTCTCCCTAAAGGCGAAGTCACTCCTGTGCGACAAACGAGACACCAAGAACGTCCAGGAAAACGCCAAACCGGAAGCGAATACCTCCTGCAAACGCCTCGGCGATGAGTTTATAGTCGATGTTGGCATGTCTCGTCAGGAGACCTCACAGGCTGCAGGTCAATCTCTGCTTACCAAGGAGCAACTGGTGGAGCAGGAGGCGCAGTATCAGGATCTGGAAGACGTTTCCCGCCAACGGCCGATTAACGAGTACCAGCGACTCATTATCAATAAATGGACACCTCCGGCTCATCTTCTCATCCGAGAAGTGACACCAACGAACGACCATAACTGAAAACAAGAGCTGCAACTTTTGTACATTCAGGGAAACATCAAATCGGGGAAAGATGCCAAAAAATACTTAAACTAGGATGACTTTATTCTGTAAGTATTTGGTGTTTCCCAAACTGGCCCCTGCTAGAAATGTGCCTTGAAAAAAATATTTCCATTTGCCCGACCCAGTAATGTCAATGAGAGTGTAAGTCGAAAAAAGTCAATTATCGTGTCATGATTGATTATGTATAATTATATGCTTCAATTTGCTGCTTATTGGAAGTCGTTGTTATCGTAAATAATGCCTATTGATTGCAAGAGCTCACCTGTTGAAATGCCACTTTGAATTTTACAGATTATTTGTAAATACATGTAAATGAGAAAACATACCCAAAAAATATCAAATAAGAAAGTAAAACTAATTGCGGTGACACCATGTGGAATCTCAATTGAGTAGTAATTAGTTCTGAAAAGAACTGGATGTACAACTCGACGTTTCGATCAGTATGCTCTGATCGTCCTCAGGAGAATGTCCTCTGATCGTCAGGAGAATGTCCTCTGATCGTCCTCTCCTGAGGACGATCAGAGCATACTGATCGAAACGTCGAGTTGTACATCCAGTTCTTTTCAGAACTAATTACTACTCAATTGAGATTCCACATGGTGTCACCGCAAATAGTCTTACTTATCATCCTCACCATGCAAAGCTGCAAGTTTTACCAAATAAGAAAGAAACGAATGGATGGCTTTAACCCTGACCAAAATTAACAAAGTCATTATTTATGTATAGGGTTTTTCGAGTGGAACAAATAATATAGTATCCGAATTTTTAAATCAACTTTTTATTTTTTATTTTAAAGAGTTTAACTAGTGACAACCATTTAAATAAATTTGGAGAGGATTAGTATACATTATAATACATTTTTGTAAGTATAATTTAACTTTATAGTAAATTCGCTACATTGTAATTGTCATATTATAACATTTTTTTTGCATTTAAAAAACATTTTTATTATGCCGTGTTGCACACAGAAAGATACATTTGAATTAAAGTAAAGCCAGTATGCACTGTTGGTAAAATATTTATAAATGCATCCATACTTTAGAAGAATCAAGAGAGATGTACAGAAACCAACCTGTGAAAACTTTATTTGCTTGAGTCGTAAACGAACAAATAGTGAAATACCTTGGAACTAGAAACAGAAGCATTTCAAGGGATGTTTGATATTATACCTTATATTTACACCAAGTATTAAGTTTAGTATATAACACTGTATTCGAGATACGGTAGTGTATAGTGGCTTTTAAACATAGTGGTTTTAACAGCTATAAATATCAAAATGCATAATTATTTTTAAAAAAATAACAAAATAACAAAATACTTACCTCAAATGTTAAAGAGAATGGTTACAACTATGAATAGATAGGTCGAGTACAATATTTGTAGAATATATAGAAATATATTTGTATTGAGGCCAGATATTAAAGGCGGTACTAGACCGTTGAAAATGTTAGACGATGCGACATCACATGTTTACAAAAGAGCCCCAAAGGTTAAACTGCACCGGGCACAAAATGTACACAAGTCTATGACAAGAAACCATCAAATCTGATATGTTGAGTCGTCAGCAGAAAAATTCTTAATTTGATTTATTTTTTATTAAGGCACTGATATTATCTCAAATCTTATTCATCTGTATAAACAAGTCACATCATGGTCTAATTATGCAAATCTGATGATTGTATGAATCTTGTCTATAAAAATAATGATGTCTGATGGTCTGTCACTTGAATAGTGAAATGTTTTCTAGTTCGATTTCAGGAAAGAGATCTCTTAAATTCCACGTTAAAATGAATACGAAAAACCTGAATGCATTGTTTCACTATTTTCTTGTGAATGACACAACGTTATAAGTTTCACAGTTTAGTTGTCTAATGTATAATTGTACACTCACTGGCCAAAAGTATTGCAACATGCTCAAAATAGCACTTTACAATAACAGGTGAGACGATCATTTAATCTGATTTCATCGATCGTGTATTACATAGCAAGAGCAGTAAAAAAGAACATTGACTTCAAAACAAAGGCAATTTCAAAAAGTCTTGTAAATAAAATAAAATAAATTATTGTAACACAGTTCTCCAAACTGAACTTTGGTGTGAATTTCAATGTTGCAATACTTATGGCCAGTGAGTGTATATATCTTGAATCAAAGCTGGTAAACATATGTCAGGTTGTACTCGTAAGCAATGCATTATACAAATAGTAAATCAACATAATATCGAAGGCGATGATGACTAGGACCTGGTAATTGCAATAATACAAAACTTATATTTTTAGTTATTATTATCTATATTCTAGTTATTATTTTTGTACAAATATTTCTCATATAAGTAAGACTTCTAGCTTTGAATTCTCTTTTGAGAAGTTAATAGTTCTGAAAAGAGCCGGTTGGTTACAACTCAACGATCGGAGCATACTGATCGAAACGTCGAGTTGTAACCAACCGGTTCTTTTCCGACCTACTACTATAGTGATGTCACCACAAACAGTCTTCACTTAAGTTCATCTATAGATAGGATAAGCCCTACTTTGAGTCTATTCGCTTTTAACGTGTCATAAATGTTTGTAGGCATGTTGTAAACTTCTTCACAGACCTCAGGCCAAAACAAAGTATCCGGTTTCCGATCTCCGCGCGCGTCACCTCATACCCGGGCATCAGCATTTTTAGTTTTGATTCTTTCTTTATCGAACAAAAAAAAAAAAAAAAGTTCACAGATCCTTCAAACTTGACACATACTTAGACCATAATATGTAGTTGTCAATAAAGGTGTGACATATAGTTTCAGGTAAAGTTGTGACGTCATTAGTTATCAAATTACACTAAATCAATTTTTAATATTTCAAAAAATCATATCTCATGAACCACAAAATATATGTACAAAATTTTGGGGTCATCTTACATATCTTGAATTATGTGACATTTCGACATTTCGATGGAGTCACAAACATGACCCCATCTAACCTCTCCCTCCGGTCAAACACGGAAGTTTAAGTGAAAAATATTCTGAAACACATAGGGTCTGCAGCCAACTTGATATGGTATTTGGACATTCCTTCAGTGGACGAAAATACTATTGACATTTTTAAAAATGTGACCGATGACGTCATCACTTATCACAGCACCCTCTGGCGAAAGGTTTAGAAAAATAATTTCTATCTCAAAAACCATAGGAAATTTGAATATGACTTCTGTGAATAAAGTGACTAGTGACATCTTATCTTTTCAAAAATGTTTGATGACGTCATCAAAGTTCAGAGCGCCCTAGCGGCAGAAATTGAACCAAAGCAGGTACTAACGTTACTTTTTATGATCATGAGGAAGTTTTGTGTCATATATATGACCTTCAAATCACCTGAACAGGAATTTCAAATTCAACACATTCTAACGCAAAATTGATATGTCTTTAGAATATGAAATTGATATTGCTATAATAAAAGATGATACACCTTTGCAAAATATGATATTAACATGATCGATGATAATTTCATTTAACCGGAAGTTCACACGAACACCGTGTGTTTGTTCCAACAAACACTTGAGGTCTAGTCTATTTTTATTATTATTATTTTTGTTTTTTGCTATGAAACGATGTCCAATTACAGCCCAAAAATCGTACACGTGTCACGTATTTCTCTGGTTAGCAAAAAAAAAAGCGCGTCACCGCACCGATTTTGAAACTGACCTTTGACCAGAAAAGGGAGACTTTTTTGTTTGTCCTCATGTACTAATATCTTACAAAGCGCACTGATAATGTTAACATGAATGCATATAATGTATTATACTTTGCAGGTCAGAGGGACTGAATACAAAATTTGATTTCTGTAATCACTGAGTTGCCAGATTTCATTTAATGAGACAGGACATTTTCTCAGTGTTCAGTCTGGGGGTCTGTGGTCCTACTTCCCCCTCCCCAATCATCACAAGAACCTGCCGGCTACACAGTACATTTCTCGCCATTTTGGGTTGGTTTCTATGGTGAAAACAAATTGGTACGTTCCGCACGGGGTCACGGGGAGAAACACAATATTGCCGTAACCGAGCGGGGATGGCGGGGCGGTATGAAAATGACCGCGCATGGTCGAAATATAGTAATGTGAAGAAGAATCGTATTTCTGACTTTTTGGGAGGTAACATTTATCCTTGTTGAAATCTGGACCCGCTCCTGTGAATTATGTATAATAAATTTAAAACGGATGCTTTTTACCAACACCCCGGATATAATACAGTGTCGCCCATGCACTAATGTATGACACCCCGTAATATAACAACAAAAAGGTTCTTTTAAAGCGCTATTTCATGTAGATCACGGCGCTGACAAAGGAAAAGGCATAAATCCAATTAGAAAAATACAGAAAACTGGAAATAAGTTCGTCTTTTAAGGGACAATATCGTCACGATCAACAGGCCATGGAATCGGAGTGATAGTTTAAGAAAATAATACCCCAAATGATAAGGTCCGATTACCGTTGCTGCTGCATAAATGAGCCAGTAATTTCCAGTGTGTCCACTGTGTTCATCTTAAACTAGGACACCGATTCCATGCCCTGTTGAAAATCTGCTCTGATCGTGACGATCCATTTAAGTGTTTCTTAAATTGTGTCGGAGAGTTTGATGAGATGGTTACGAGTTCATTCCAAAGGCTGGGAGCTGCGTTTGAGAAAGCTTTATCACCAGCAGAAATCAAAGTTCTCGATTCATCAAGAATGGTATAGAGTTTGAGCAAGAACGGATGCCAGGGCGTCCAGGTACTAGATCTCTGAATGCATTCATTTGTTCTTATATATCTATCTATGATTCATTCAGATAGCTGGGACCTATTCCTGGTACAGTACAACCATACAAATATTTAAATAACATACACGTATCGATCTTCATGGGAAATTATTTCGTCTGACACCAGTATAATGAAACTTTCACTATAGGCTGGTTCTGTATATCACTCGATTCTTATTAAGTATGGATACATTTACAGATATTTTTTCCAGCGGTGTACAATTCCTTTAAATCATGTTTTTATGAAAGGGAGTATTGAATTCGACGCAGTAACCTATATATGTATCGGTTTCCGATGAGTAGGCATGTGAATCACTTTCAAAATGACTGTGCGGTTTAACCTACGTAAGATAGAGACACCCACGTTTGTTTGTAAACAGATCAGAGGACCTCCCGTGGTTTGGCCCTTTGTTGTCGCCATTGTTCTCCGGTTTACAAGCAAGACTTGACAATACCCGCTCAAACGATTTAATGGACAAAGACATTGTTACCACCAATGACATCACGCGTTTACAAAAGAGCCCCAAAGTTCAAACTTCGCTGGGCACAAAATGTACACTGCCTGCCATGGTCACAAAAAACAATACATATCTAGTCCAAATATGGACTCCGTCTCTGTATACACTGTCGCCGAAGTACACATGGTGAAAGTCCAACCTTGGCTTATACAAATCTGATGTTTTGAGATGTCAGCAGAAAAATTCTTAATTTGATTTGCTTTTAATAAGGCACTAACATTACATCTCAAATCTTATTCATCTGAAAATGTTTAAAAATCTTGATTTTATGTTGAGAAGTGCAAAATGTACAAAGTCTGCATACAAATGCACACTTTTGCCAAGGGGGAAATCACCCTGGTACTCCAAAGGTCACGCAGAGTGTAAACAAGTCACATGGTCTAGGCCTATATTAGCGAGTCTGAGATCCCCCAGTCAGTTGGTTTCTTTCTCTTCAGGTACTGAATTAACGTAGTCTCCAACTCAGTTAGAAGATTTGACGGTTTGAAACGGGCATTGGTCTCCTTGTCCAGGCTAAGTATCAAATGTTTATTACTCTTCAAATTATTTCAGGGATCATTGAACTTCAGTAGCGAAACCCTTTTTGGGGGGTGGGGGAATGGCAAGGCAAGTACTCTTTTATTGAATGCATGCTGACAAAACACCTTGGGCTAATTCAGTCTTACTTTAGTAGCGACACTTTTTTAGGGGGAGGGGGTTGTGAGGACGGGGTGGGGATGGGACAAATACTCTAGTGGAGAATGCATGCTGACAAAACACCTTGGGCTAATTCAGTCTTACTTTAGTAGCGACACTTTTAGGAAGAGGGGGTTGTGAGGACGGGGTGGGGATGGGACAAATACTCTAGTGGAGAATGCATGCTGACAAAACACCTGGGGGGCTAATTTAACAATTTATACAAATTTACTACAGTATTTATACCTTCAAGTATTTTCAAAAATCAGAATATTGACCTTGAAACGTCACTTAAAATCTATTGAATATTTTATTCATTTATTTCTTTTGAATATTTACAATGTGAATTTACGTCTATCTACATATCTACAAAATGTTCTTAGAAATACATTACCAGAATACACACAAGAAGTGGCAACAAATTCATAGAGAAACGTATTAAAGCTGGGGCCAATTTCATAGAGCCACTAAGCAGGAATAAATGCTTAACAGAAAAATCTGCTTAGCAGATTTATTTGGTTCCCAGCCAAACTTTCATATAAAATGCATGCGTTTTGGTTGGTAGTCTGTTTAATAATGCTTAGCAAAATTCTCCCTTAACCTCTAATCTCTATTATCCTTAATCCTAACTCCCTAGGCCCATTTGATTACACATAACCTGAATCCTTCCTAACTCCCAAGGCCCATTTGCTTACACATAACCTGAATCCTTCCTAACTCCCCAGGCCCATTTGCTTACACATAACCTGAATCCTTCCCCATTTGCTTACACATAACATGAATCCTTCCTAACTCCCTAGGCCCATTTGCTTACACATAACCTGAATCCTTCCTAACTCCCCAGGCCCATTTGCTTACACATAACCTGAATCCTTCCTAACTCCCATGGCCCATTTGCTTACACATAACATGAATCCTTCCTAACTCCCTAGGCCCATTTGCTTACACATAACCTGAATCCTTCCTAACTCCCCAGGCCCATTTGCTTACACATAACCTGAATCCTTCCTAACTCCCCAGGCCCATTTGCTTACACATAACCTGAATCCTTCCTTACTCCCTAGGCCCATTTGCTTACACATAACCTGAATCCTTCCTAACTCCCTAGGCCCATTTGCTTACACATAACCTGAATCCTTCCTAACTCCCCAGGCCCATTTGCTTACACATAACCTGAATCCTTCCTTACTCCCTAGGCCCATTTGCTTACACATAACCTGAATCCTTCCTAACTCCCTAGGCCCATTTGCTTACACATAACCTGAATCCTTCCTTACTCCCTAGGCCCAGCTGCTTACACATAACCTGAATCCTCCAAAATCCTTCAGTAGTAAAGCAAGCACATGACATGTATCCACACATGTGTTTCTAATCTGTGATACATGTACATGGCCAGGGACCCTCCCTGCATGCATGGAGCAATAAACAGTGTCCACTGACCCAAGCACTGACCTTGCAAATGCAATCACTACAACAATCATGGATGTACATGTACCATGGAAAGGCAAGTATGCCTAATAACCGCAATCCTCCAAAATCCTTCACTATAGCAAAGAGCATGTAGCATGTAACCTCAATCCTTCAAAATCCTTCACTTTAGCAGAGGATTTTGGAGGATTTGGGAAGGTTAGGGTTAATGGATAGAAGGTTGGCTTTAACGGTGCCTAATGAATTAGTGCAGCTATTGGTGGCCATCTTACTACTCCCGTTCAAAATGAACGCAAAAGGAATACAAAGGGAAGGCACAACATTGGTAATTACCAGATGTTCCAATTAACAAGCATACAAGGTGTACAGTTGGCTCATGTATCAATCATCGCTAGAAATCTGAAGTGCTTTCATGTTGAAAGATGTTGAATTTCATAAAAAACATAAAATACATTTTCGTTTTCTCAAACACGTGAGCACCTACTGTGATGAAACTTACATGGGTTATTTTTAGGATACACTTTTGAAATGACTAACATTCCCAAATACCAACTGCTGTATTTTCCATTAAACAATTAATTAGGTTGGGAATATAATGACATTATTATGAACCTTGGAAAAATTTAAGGGGCAATATTGTCGCGATCAGAGCAGACTTTTAACAGGGCATGGAATCGGTGTCCTAGGTTAAGATGAACACAGTGACTGAAAATTACTGGCTCATTTATCCAGCAGCAACGGTAATATGACCTTGACATGTGGGGTATTATTTTCATTCACTGAGTTAATCTAAAACTAGATGTAACACTCCAATTCCATGCCCTGTTAATCGTGATGATATTGTCCCTTTAATGCAAGAATCTCATAATTTGACAGAGGGCACTCTTTTGGCACACAAATGATGTCATTAGTGAATAATAATAATAATAATGAACATTTGTAATGCGCCGGTATCCATCAAAAGAGACGCTCATAGTGCAGTGACACATCAGTGTAAACACGAAAACAAAATCATCTATATATTCTTCAGAACAAGGAAGTATGTATTTGTCTGCTCCTAAGAATTATGGTGAAAATATCATCCACTCTAATGACAAATTCAACAACTGGTTTGTAATACTTATAATTTAGATCCCCTCGGCATCTTCTAAAATTGAAATGAATTGGAATGCCCTCCCCCAAATAATAATAAAAATAACAACTTTTCTTGTTAAAATTGTATAATTTATTTTTAAAAACACAACTTGTACATGTATCCCTTGAGAAAATAAATGTTCATTCAACCAGGGATGTGATTTGATAAAAGTCAAAAATCCTGAAGAATGGGTAGTGGGCCTGGGTCTCCCTTTGGTCTAGAGGACAAAGCCCCCTGAACCTCCTGTGGGTAGAGGGCCTGGGTCTCCCTTTGGTCTAGAGGACAAAGCCCCCTGAACCTCCTGTGGCTAGCAGGCCTGGGTCTCCCTTTGGTCTGGAGGACAAAGCCCCCTGAACCTCCTGTGGGTAGCAGGCCTGGGTCTCCCTTTGGTCTAGAGGACAAAGCCCCCTGAACCTCCTGTGGCTAGCAGGCCTGGGTCTCCCTTTGGTCTAGAGGACAAAGCCCCCTGAACCTCCTGTGGGTAGCAGGCCTGGGTCTCCCTTTGGTCTAGAGGACAAAGCCCCCTGAACCTCCTGGATGTTTAATTTTGGAGGATTTACAGACTCTCCACATCCCCACAAACAATAAACTAGATGTTTGGACACAATACATGCTACTTCTTTCTTTCCTTGGTGAGTACCTCTTTTCTTTCATTTCGGGAAAACAATTTTGAGGCAAAGGGAGATTTGCACAAAAAAAACATGAAATCGGGAAAAAATCCTGAGAAATCACAAGTCTGTGCAACTGTTACAAAAACTGTCTCTGAAATTGATCCACTGGTTATGGTAACCAATGTTTGAAAAGAATGCAAAAACAAACCACACTAATGAAGAACTGCTATGATAAAATAAATCACACACACAATACAAAAATATCAAGTACAATTAGTGTATACAAATGTAGGGGAGGGTATGCTTTCAACTGGACAATAAAAATTTATGACATTCCAAACAGTTTATATTTGTTGATGTCCTTATCGGTCAAAATAGTGGACAGTAACCCCGTTATTACTACAAGGGTCAAAATCAGTCAAAATGTTGATATACTTGCCAAGGTATATCTAGTGCACTTGAACACTGTCAAACCTCACGTGTAGTAAGTACATTTACAGGTTAAAATGAGTCGACTGTTTTTGACTGGTAAAAGCATTGTCTGGTATTGTTCAGGGTGGTCAAAATGACAGTAAAAACCAGTCAAAAATGCCCTTGTGTGCACATTTGGGTCAACAGTCAAGACAGGCAGTTGACTGATTTTGACCTCTATAGCTACTTGTCACTAAAGTTCAGCTAAAGTAGGAGGGTTAGTGTGAGCATTAAACAAGGGCTCTTTGGAAGGGGGGAGGGGGAATCTCAAATGCCCCACTGCCCCACCCCCCAGCCCCGGGTGGAGTTTGAAAAGTATGCTTAGGTTCAAACTTGATGTTGAATCTGGGGGTACAACTCTTCATAAACAGTTTATAACAATGAAGTATAGCTGGTTTTGTTAGCTGTGTTTGTTTGTATTGTTTGTTTTTATTATTATTAAAACACACTTTTGGTAACAAGTCATTTTGGGCATTAGTGTAAGTATACAAATATCTCATTGTTTTTGTGTTTTTTGTTTACCAGCAATTTCCTTGTAAATCAGAGAGTTTCAAATTTAATGTCAGAAATATTCATTTCAATGGAACACTGTCATCTGAATGTTGGACTTTTCAATATTAATACTGGACCGCAACATGAAACCACACACCTCTCATCATGTGACCGTCTCGTTGAGTGCTCCTTCTTCTGCCGTTTGCTGTGCCGCAGCGACTGCCCCCTGCGCTGGTGCCGATGTTCCGGCTAGCGCAGCAGCGGTATCTGCGCTCGGGATGTTGACCGAGGATGACGTCACGTCATAACCCAGTTTCTTCATGTCGCGGGTGATAACATTGAAGGTGACCTTAATGTGACCTTGGGACCGCACCCTGGTGACTGAAACGGAGAACAAGATTGGTAAAACATCGGGAGATAAAACTTAAGAAGGAATAAGGAGGTGGGGGAGCAGTTCACATGAATAACCAACAGTCACCTGGCCTAATTACATGAAGCACTAAGTTGCGATAACAATTACTTGTATTATTGCTTAACCATGGTAACATAACAACACAAATCCACATTCATATCGTCCATGACTTAAGCAGCTAAGATAAAATGCAAAGATACGATTTTCAAAAGTTGGTGTGAACTCTCTAATCAAACCCCCTGTCTTTAGTCAAGTCGGTGTTTTCCCCCCCTATGACAATAAGATGCCACCTTGATCAGCTCTGCACAAGCAGCCACCTGTCACAACAGTAGATGTCTATTACCTGCTGCCAGATGTCTATTACCTACATGAAGTGTGCCACTCCTGTACTAACCTAGTCCACGGCGCAGTACTCCAAGAACAATGGATTTGGCCCATTCGTGACATTTTATTCCACAGACTGACGCGCACGGTCTTAAAAAGAAGCGGTGCAGTCTGAGAGACTTACCCGGTGTGCGCGCGTATCTTAGCATTTGTGCATTATCCCCACAGCTGATGGTTCACCTGTGTCTAGATTCAGATTGCATCTAGTTCTCTAGGAACTAGCTTCACATGGAAATGCCTATCCTATGATGCCCCACGGCAGGCCGGGCAGGGGGAGCAAAACCAGTAACCAAGCTCGTTGTGCGTGCGCGCATTTGGAGTACAATGCCGTGGTGTGGATTACAGCAGGCTGTCACACTTCATGTAAGTAACAGACTTCTGCTGCCACTTACAGTATCACTGATTAGCATGCACTATTGACTGCATTTACATTCAAGTGGTAATGGTTACCAGGAAAGAGTTTCCTCTGAATGCACAGTATGTACATGTATGTACTTCTACATTGTAGTTTCTATGGACAATGGAGTTTTGTACTCATGCCTTGGAGACAGGGTGCTTTTTCAACGCTAGGGAACTATGAATTGCAACAAGCGCCTAGTGTTTAGCACTCCACACTTTTTAAGGCCAAAATTAATGCCCGTGTTTTCATTGGAACAGTGATACTTTCCAGAGGTCGCCTTCAAAATTGGCGCAGTGATACTTTTTTTTGTTATGTTTTTTGGTAATTTTTTTTCTTCTTTTTTATACGTGATACATGTATATATACGGTTATTGGAACCAAACCAAATTTCCCATACATAAAGTATGGTGGCTAAGAGAGGCATCACAAATCTGGCAAACGTTCATACCCCTATGTGAAAAAGTCGTTTAAAACACAGCGCAGCAGAATTCCAATCGATCCAGCAATTTTTTTACTGCAATTGGGCATCATTTCATAGCCCCACCCCCCAAAAAAAGGGGAAAATAAAAAATGCTAATGCGGCTCTGAAGTGATGCGTGTGGAGACCAGAAACCGGAGACTTTTTTTGGATGGCCTAAACAGTATCAATAAAAAAAATGAAAGCAGTGTAAATATCAACTTCTCCCTAGATTCATGGGGAGGCAAAAAACACACTCTTTAAGTTATGAACCTGGTCAGTCTGAAAATGAAACAAATTTAAGCTGATTTTGTATCCTTCTAATGATCAAAAACACAAGGAAAACACACATATTTTTTTCTTGGAAAGTTGCCAGATAATAACAGGAAATTACTTTGGTTTTGATTTCATTTAACCCTTTAAACTCAGGCCTGTTGTGGTGAATTTTGTTCTTTGTATGAAAGATTCTGCCTTACTTCTCAAAAACCTTATCACATTATATACCATTGGAAAGCTTACATGGGCCTACATTTTTATCAAAGTTTTGACCCCCACCAACCTTTTGGAAAAAAATGGCGTACAGATGTTGTGTAAGAATAATTGATTTATTTCATCAGACGCCGGCGTCCGATATTCTACAGGGCTGAGTTTAAAGGGTTAAACAATAATTACGGGTACAGCTGTCATTGACATTGTTCATTTAATATAATAACAACAAGCTTAAAGGGACAGTATTGTCACGATCAACAGGGCATGGAATCAAAGTGATAGTTTTAAGAACCCAGGGACTTTTGTTTTTATTTCATTTAAACAATAATTACGGGTACAGCTGTCATTGACATTGTTCATTTAATATAATAACAACAAGCTTAAAGGGACAGTATTGTCACGATCAACAGGGCATGGAATCAAAGTGATAGTTTTAAGAACCCAGGGACTTTTGTTTTTATTTCATTTAAACAATAATTACGGGTACAGCTGTCATTGACATTGTTCATTTAATATAATAACAACAAGCTTAAAAGGACAGTATTGTCACGATCAACAGGGCATGGACTCAAAGTGATAGGTTTAACCAGTTCGCACCGGGAATAATTTTTTTTCCCCGAACCCCGTGGCGGGTTTATTTTTACTGCACAAACACGACCAATGGTGCTCACCAGAGCGTGACCGGGGAGACCGCGTCTTCCACCGTATGCTTATGGCTCGTTGCCACGTCGACCGGGAATCTATACAAATATTCCCGAGAATCCTGTGGCGTGTTTAGACGTTCTCCGATCCGCTGTCCAAAATAAAATTGCGTGTATACACGGCCTCCGACGCGAACTGGTTAAGAACCCAGGGACTGAAAATACATGTAATACCCCACATGATAAGGGCATATTACTGTTGCTGCTGCATAATCGAGCCAGTAATTTCAATCACTAGAACATTGATTCCATGTCCTGTTGAATGTATGCTCTAATCATGACGATATTGTCCCATTACATACACTTTTGGTGTAATGTCCTTAAATGCATCCATATCTTGTATGGATCAAGAGATGAATAAAAACTAACCCGTGATAATGTCCACTTATTTTTATGTGTCGTTAAGGAGCACATAGTGATAATGTGTTCAGATTTGTTGTATTTATTCTGAAATGGAATTCACATCTCTGGAGAAAAACAAAATCAATTTTCAAAAAATTGATTGTACTGTTTAAATGAAAACACCTATTACAAAAATATATATATATATATATATATATATATATATATATATATATATATATATATATATATCAAGGGATGGATGATACCACCATCAACTTGACACCAACTAAGGTTCATGTAATAATCTGTGTTCGGTTGTGTTTGGTTTAGATGACCAATAGTGTACAGTGGCTTTACACAATTATTGGAAACAAATTTTTTTTTTTTCAGTATCCCACTTTCCTGAGCAAATACCATTTAGCATTTAAGAACAACAGGCCTCCGTGTCATTCTGGCTTACAATTCCTGATTTGACAGTTTGACTAGTATGTAGTTGCTAGTATCAGGGGTGTGATTTGACAGTTTGACTAGTATGTAGTTGCTAGTATCAGGGGTGTGATTTGACAGTTTGACTAGTATGTAGTTGCTAGTATCAGGGGTGTGATTTGACAGTTTGACTAGCATGTAGTTGCTAGTATCAGGGGTGTGATTTGACAGTTTGACTAGTATGTAGTTGCTAGTATCAGGGGTGTGATTTGACAGTTTGACTAGCATGTAGTTGCTAGTATCAGGGTGTGATTTGACAGTTTGACCAGCATGTAGTTGCTAGTATCAGGGGTGTGATTTGACAGTTTGACCAGCATGTAGTTGCTAGTATCAGGTGTGATTTGACAGTTTGACCAGTATGTAGTTGCTAGTATCAGGGGTGTGATTTGACAGTTTGACCAGTATGTAGTTGCTAGTATCAGGGTGTGATTTGACAGTTTGACCAGTATGTAGTTGCTAGTATCAGGGGTGTGATTTGACAGTTTGACCAGTATGTAGTTGCTAGTATCAGGGTGTGATTTGACAGTTTGACCAGTATGTAGTTGCTAGTATCAGGGTGTGATTTGACAGTTTGACCAGCATGTAGTTGCTAGTATCAGGGTGTGATTTGACAGCCTGACCAGCATGTAGTTGCTAGTATCAGGGTGTGATTTGACAGTTTGACCAGCATGTAGTTGCTAGTATCAGGGGTGTGATTTGACAGTTTGACTAGCATGTAGTTGCTAGTATCAGGGGTGTGATTTGACAGTTTGACCAGCATGTAGTTGCTAGTATCAGGGTGTGATTTGACAGTTTGACCAGTATGTAGGTGCTAGTATCAGGGGTGTGATTTGACAGTTTGACTAGTATGTAGTTGCTAGTATCAGGGGTGTGATTTGACAGTTTGACTAGCATGTAGTTGCTAGTATCAGGGGTGTGATTTGACAGTTTGACTAGCATGTAGTTGCTAGTATCAGGGGTGTGATTTGACAGTTTGACTAGCATGTAGTTGCTAGTATCAGGGGTGTGATTTGACAGTTTGACTAGCATGTAGTTGCTAGTATCAGGGTGTGATTTGACAGTTTGACTAGTATGTAGTTGCTAGTATCAGGGTGTGATTTGACAGTTTGACCAGCATGTAGTTGCCAGTATCAGGGTGTGATTTGACAGTTTGACCAGTATGTAGTTGCTAGTATCAGGTGTGATTTGACAGTTTGACTAGCATGTAGTTGCTAGTATCAGGAGATAGAAAGTACAGATTGACTAGAAAGTAGTTGCTAGTATCAGGGGTGTGATTTGACAGTTTGACTAGCATGTAGTGGCTAGTATCAGGGTGTGATTTGACAGTTTGACTAGTATGTAGTTGCTAGTATCAGGGTGTGATTTGGACAGTTTGACTAGCTAGTATCAGGGTGTGATTTGACAGTTTGACCAGTATCAGTATCAGGTGTGATTTGACAGTTTGACTAGTATGTAGTTGCTAGTATCAGGGGTGTGATTTGACAGTTTGACTAGTATGTAGTTGCTAGTATCAGGGGTGTGATTTGACAGTTTGACTAGTATGTAGTTGCTAGTATCAGGGGTGTGATTTGACAGTTTGACTAGTATGTAGTTGCTAGTATCAGGGGTGTGATTTGACAGTTTGATCTGTATGTAGTTGCTAGTATCAGGGGTGTGATTTGACAGTTTGACTAGTATGTAGTTGCTAGTATCAGGGTGTGATTTGGACAGTTTGACTAGTATGTAGTTGCTAGTATCAGGGTGTGATTTGACAGTTTGACCAGTATGTAGTTGCTAGTATCAGGGTGTGATTTGACAGTTTGACCAGCATGCAGTTGCTAGTATCAGGGTGTGATTTGACAGTTTGACCAGCATGTAGTTGCTAGTATCAGGGGTGTGATTTGACAGTTTGACTAGTATGTAGTTGCTAGTATCAGGGGTGTGATTTGACAGTTTGACTAGCATGTAGTTGCTAGTATCAGGGGTGTGATTTGACAGTTTGACTAGCATGTAGTTGCTAGTATCAGGGGTGTGATTTGACAGTTTGACTAGTATGTAGTTGCTAGTATCAGGGGTGTGATTTGACAGTTTGACTAGTATGTAGTTGCTAGTATCAGGGGTGTGATTTGGACAGTTTGACTAGTATGTAGTTGCTAGTATCAGGGGTGTGATTTGACAGTTTGACTAGTATGTAGTTGCTAGTATCAGGGTGTGATTTGACAGTTTGACTAGTATGTAGTTGCCAGTATCAGGGTGTGATTTGACAGTTTGACTAGTATGTAGTTGCTAGTATCAGGGGTGTGATTTGACAGTTTGACAAGTATGAAGTTCCTAGTATAAGGGGTGTGATTTGACAGTTTGACTAGTATGTAGTTGCTAGTATCAGGGGTGTGATTTGACAGTTTGACTAGTATGTAGTTGCTAGTATCAGGGGTGTGATTTGACAGTTTGACTAGTATGTAGTTGCTAGTATCAGGGGTGTGATTTGACAGTTTGACTAGTATGTAGTTGCTAGTATCAGGGGTGTGATTTGACAGTTTGACTAGTATGTAGTTGCTAGTATCAGGGGTGTGATTTGACAGTTTGACTAGTATGTAGTTGCTAGTATCAGGGGTGTGATTTGACAAAACGTAAAAAAAATCCTGAAAGATGGATAGCAAGCTTGGGTCTCCCTTTGGTTGTTGAAAAGTGGAGGATTTACAGACTCTCCACACCCCCACAAACAAGAAACTAGAGGTTTGGCCACAATACAAGCTACTTCTTTCTTTCCTTGGTGGCTACTTATCTTCGTTCAAGAACATTTTGAGGAAAAGGAAGATTTGTAAAAAAAATTCCTGAAATCGGGGAAAAATCCTGAGAAATCACAGGCCTGTAGTATTTATTGATGGAATTCTTGCCTCAGGAATGCTGAACAATAAGTTGACATGAATTTTACCCTAAGTACATATATTCCAATGGCCGAGCACTGTATATTCAGTGCTTTCTTGACTCCGACCGCTATCAAATAAATTTAGGAACATTCATGTTCAGGTATACACATAATCAATTACCTAAAGTTTTTGAATATCTTTTGAATAGGCCTTCAGAAATTATTTTCTTAATTCTTTTGTATGTTAAAAAAATACACACCAAGAAAAAAAAATTCCCTACTCTAACATTTGCGAATAATATTGCCTCAGTCGGGTTACCGGAAACACAACATTTTATTTTGGCCTAAAAATCTGACTATTTGGTTATTTCTGAATTAGCAATCCTATACCAAACATGTACCGTTACCTTTAATATCAATCACACGATCAAATAACATGTTTGTGACAAAACAATTGGATATTCCAGGGACCAATTACTAATACTAATCTCTATTTCAGTTGTTTTTGTTCTTTTTGAAGCACAGACAAAGAGTTTGAAAGCAGGAAGTGATTTTGCTGAAATGCCATTGCCATTAGGTCTTGTTTTGACAGGGTGCACTGTTGCACTTTCATTTTCCAAGGCCAATAAGAAATGCAATGTATGGATGTCTACAGTGACCTCTAAACTACGGCAGTGTTTGGCCCAAAGTTATTTGACGAGAACCAATGGTATAGGTTCTACATACCAATGCTCTGACAGCTGTATTCTTGTAATACGAGTAAATGGATCGCTTACATGTACATGTAGTAATACACGTATTATGTGCATCAAACTAAACCAGTAATTCGGCCAACCAATGGGATGGATTCTACACATGAAGCCCCTGCAGCTTTTGTACCAACTAATGGATACAGTATAGCTTAAGTACAGTGACCTTTAAACTAAACCAGTGATTGGTCCAAAGTTATCTACATGTTACATGTAAGATGAACCAATAGGATGGGTTCTACATACAAATGACCAGCGGATGTATTATTGTAATACCAGTTAATGGATGGTGTTTATTTAGTTACAGTGACCTTCAAACTTAACCCAGTGATTGGTCCAAAGTTATCAGGCAAATTTGCTCTATAAAACACACTACAAAAAAGCTAGAAATGTGAAGGCCGTCGCTACTTTGACTTGTAATTCATATATGCTCAAGACAGTTTAGACAATCTGATTGGACAAAACGTAATCACGTGGGGGCTGTATTAACGAATGGTAGAGACTGGTTTATCAAAATCAGAGCAGTGCGTATGTACCAGCTGTTTTGTGCATGGCACGACGCGTATTTGAACCAATTAGAGTGATGAAGATTGGCATCACGCGCCCGAGTCATGTACTCTGGAAGTGTTTCATGTATCCCCAAAACATGAATTTGCCAATTTCTATATGGCTTTATTCAACAAAAAATTGAATGTTTGTTGTATATTTTGAAAACGAAATCATTAGGGCATTTATGAATTGGGAATAACACTTTGACGCTTGGTCTTTACTGCAGGTTAATGACTGGTTTTGTGCATGGTCACGACCGATAAGGACCTCGCCTTTGGCTCAGTCCGGGACCACGCCCAAAAACCAGTCGTAAAGACCGTGTGCCAAACAAAATTCCCTTATTATTTACTTTACAAAAAATACCAGTGACAAGGGTTCAATACACACGTACATGTACATGTACATAGTCATACTGTATGTATGAATTGTATACCTCCTTTGTTGTTGGACACTTATTTAATTAACCCTCCTACACATGGAGGCCACTCCGATCCACTAAATTTTCAGTACGTTTTTCACCAACCTTTAGTACATACATGTACAAGCCTGCTGTCCTTTCCAAGTAATCTTACAAAATCAACTGTGTGCCACCCAAGGCCACTGTAAATGTTTGAACATATTAGTATGGCCTGCAATGTATCAATGGGAGACCACCTTCACCTGCAATCTCAGTGGTGTGACAGTGCACAGAAGGGTAACCATAGGAGGCCACTAGCAAGAGCTAATGACTTGGAGTGGCCTGAATGGGTTGTTTCAAAATTGCACTGATTGTAGGAGGGTTAAGCAATAAGAATGAATTGAATACCTGAATATGAGAAGGGCCCAAGTCCATATTTTGGCCAAAATGAGTTACACCCGGGAAAATATTGCTATACCATAGGGCTACCTTGTGTGTGAAAGATAGGCCCAAATCCACACTCTAAGTATTACTATTGAGTGCATGTACTTTTTTATACAGTTTTTGACTTTGAATGAAAAAAAATCCGCCCGCCCGCCCGCCCCTGCCCCAGAAAAGTTGTGGAGGACAACCGACATTTTAATTTTTTTGGCCTAAGTGTCAAATTATTGTATTTGTGTTTCCTTTCAGTAAAAAAGCCACTGTAGATTGTTTATTTTAATTTGATACAAATAAAATGTGGTACATGCACAACAAACTGATGTTTTTCTATGGTGTGATTATGAGAAGGGCCCAAGTCCAACGTATTAAGTGACTCCCTGCGTTGCGGCCGAAATGTGTATCATCATGCAGTATACACTTTTACATTCACATGCATAAATAAGTTGCCATATAAACCAAAAGACCATATCTTAAGAAATAAGTATAATATATATATATATTTTAAATTTTCTCAAAATAACATCTTGTGGACTTGGGCCCTTCTCATATTCAGGTATTCAATTGCCAGGTAATTCAAGGAGATTCTAAACACTGCACGCTTTCCAATTTGCACCGAAAGCTTGGTTGATTTATTACCAAACTGGTGATCAGAATCTAAAGTCATGTGCGTGACAATTGATAATTTGGTAATAACGAAAGCTATATCACCTTTTGTTTCGATTGTCCAAAGTTACCACGAAATATCTGACCAGAGTAATTTAAAACTTACACGCATGATTCAGTACAGATTAAACTGTACTAGTCTGTTGAACTTTCTCTTTCTTAAAAGTTTGGAGAAGTGTGAAAAACAAATGTTTCTTCTGGGGCTGGAAGTTACAGGTTAGTTCTCTAACCGTTTAACCAAATCTTTCACGTTCGGTTAACCAAAAATCGGCAGCCGATGGCCACACAAACTACTTGTAGCTAGTCAGCAAATGGAAGAATGTGTATACATTTTTCAATCAAAAAGCATCAATAAACTTCCCGCAATGAAAGTCTAAAACAACAAAATGGGCAGCAAATTCTTCCAAAATACATGCAGTTGGTCATATTTTTTAAATATTTGTTTCGGTTATAGCAAATTTATAAACGGTTAGTGCAGTTTTGGTCGGTTAACCACCCCCATTGGCGGATCCGGGGGGGGGGGGCTAAGGGGGCTGTAGCCCCCCCTCTAAAATCGTTTAAAAAATCTGATACAAACGGTAAGGTATTCCCCCTCATGTTCCCCCTCATTTCCCCCTCAATGTGCTTTGTTTTTCTCTCCCTTTGATTATTTCATTGTAATTTTTGTAGTACTGAAAAATCGTTCTTGATTCTCAGCCCCCCCCCCTAAAAAATATTCTGGATCCGCCCATGACCCCAGCACTAGTTTCTTCTGATGAAAAGATGTTTTAAAAGGAACAAACAATGCCCTCTATTTGCCACAGCAAAAAACTATAAAAAAAAATTTAAAAAAAAATAAAAAACCAAAACAAAAACTATTATTATTATTATTAAAAATAATGCTGGGAAAGATTGATTACTTTAAACCTGAGACAGTTCTCATTTATTGTTGCTGTATCCACCCTGCTGGAGCTAGGGGTGTTGAGGTGCCAATTTATTTGTCATGGTCATTATTTTGGGCAAATTGCCCAATAATAACAAACTCCATTGGTGTGATTTAAACAGCCCCGTTTATGTTGACAATTAATTTTTTTTCCCCATGTGCTGTTCTCTTTTTTAAACTTAAAATGCAGTTTATATCGAGTGTTATTTAATTGTAAGCGCTGTGTTTGAGTTTACCAAAATGGAGCATTTAAGGGACAGTATCGTCAGGATCACAGCAGACTTTCAACAGTGCATGGAATCCGTGTCCTAGTTTAAGGTGAACACAGTGACTGAAAATTACTGATCCATTATGCATCAGTGAAGGTAATATGGCCTTATCATGTGGGGTATCATTTTCAGTCACTGAGTTAATCTAAAACTAGCACTCTGATTCCATGCACTGTTGATTGTGACAATATTGTCATGTATTGTCATATTGCCAGTACACACTTTAGGTAAAATGTCTGTAAACGCATCCATACTTTATCCCTTCTGTGACTGCAAGGGTCAAAATCAGTCCAAATTTTGATACACTTGCCAAGGTATATCTAGTGCACTTAAAAAGTCGAACACTGTCAAAACGTACATGTACGTGTATAGTAAGTACATTTACACCGTTTTTGACTAGTAAAAGCATTTTCTGTTATTGTTCAGGGTGGTCAAAATGACAGTAAAGACCAGTCAAAAAATGCCCCTGTGTGCACATTTGGGTCAACAGTCAAAACAGGCAGTTGACTGATTTTGAACACTATAGCAACTTGCCACTAAAGTGCAGCAATAGTAGGAGGGTTAAAAGTATAAAGATATATTATTAATAAAAAAATAATAACAAATTAAACAGCTTATTCAATAATTCCGATTGTTCATATTCATTCCAGCATGAGATTTCTGTTTGATGGGTTTAGGGTTGTTAAGGTTAAGAAAGTTGCAAAGTGGTGATCGGAATCTAAAGTCATGTGCGTGACAATTGACAATTTGGTAATAACGAAAGCTATATCACCTTTTGTTTCGATTGTCCAAAGTTACCAAGAAATATCTGACCAGAGTAATTTAAAACTTACACACATGATTCAGTACAGATTAAACTGTAGTAGTCTGTTGAACTTTCTCTTTCTTAAAAGTTTGGAGAAGTGTGAAAAACAAATGTTTCTTCTGGTGCTGGAAGTTACAGGTTAGTTCTCTAACCGTTTAACCAAATCTTTCACGTTCGGTTAACCAAAAATCGGCAGCCGCCGGCCACACAAACTACTTGTAGCTAGTCAGCAAATGGAAGAATGTGTATACATTTTTCAATCAAAAAGCATCAATAAACTTCCCGCAATGAAAGTCTAAAACAACAAAATGGGCTGCAAATTCTTCCAAAATACATGTAGTTGGTCATATTTTTTAAATATTTGTTTCGGTTATAGCAAATTTATAAACAGTTAGTGCAGTTTTGGTCGGTTAACCACCCCCATTGGCGGATCCAGGGGGGGGGGCTAAGTTAGCTGTAGCCCCCCCTCTAAAATCGTTTAAAAAAATCTGATACAAACGGTAAGGTATTCCCCCTCATGTTCCCCCTCAATGTGCTTTGTTTTTCTCTCCCTTTGATTATTTCATTGTAATTTTTGTAGTACTGAAAAATCGTTCTTGATTCTCAGCCCCCCCCCCCTAAAAAATATTCTGGATCCGCCCATGACCCCAGCACTAGTTTCTTCTGATGAAAAGATGTTTTAAAAGGAACAAACAATGCCCTCTATTTGCCACAGCAAAAAACTATTAAAAAAATAAAATAAAATAAAATATAAAAAAACCAAAACAAAAAATATTATTATTATTATTATTAAAAATAATGCTGGGAAAGATTGATTACTTTAAACCTGAGACAGTTCTCATTTATTGTTGCTGTATCCACCCTGCTGGAGCTAGGGGTGTGGAGGTGCCAATTTATTTGTCATGGTCATTATTTTGGGCAAATTGCCCAATAATAACAAACTCCATTGGTGTGATTTAAACAGCCCCGTTTACGTTGACAATTAATTTTTTTCCCCCATGTGCTGTTCTCTTTTTTAAACTTAAAATGCAGTTTATATCGAGTGTTATTTAATTGTAAGCGCTGTGTTTGAGTTTACCAAAATGGAGCATTTAAGGGACAGTATCGTCAGGATCAGAGCAGACTTTCAACAGTGCATGGAATCCGTGTCCTAGTTTAAGGTGAACACAGTGACTGAAAATTACTGATCCATTATGCATCAGTGAAGGTAATATGACCTTATCATGTGGGGTATCATTTTCAGTCACTGAGTTTAATCTAAAACTAGCACTCTGATTCCATGCCCTGTTGATTGTGACAATATTGTCATGTATTGTCATATTGCCAGTACACACTTTAGGTAAAATGTCTGTAAACGCATCCATACTTTATCCCTTCTGTGACTGCAAGGGTCAAAATCAGTCCAAATTTTTATACACTTGCCAAGGTATATCTAGTGCACTTAAAAAGTCGAACACTGTCAAAACGTACATGTACGTGTATAGTAAGTACATTTACACCGTTTTTGACTAGTAAAAGCATTTTCTGTTATTGTTCAGGGTGGTCAAAATGACAGTAAAGACCAGTCAAAAAATGCCCCTGTGTGCACATTTAGGTCAACAGTCAAAACAGGCAGTTGACTGATTTTGAACACTATAACAACTTGCCACTAAAGTGCAGCAATAGTAGGAGGGTTAAAAGTATAAAGATATATTATTAATAAAAAAATAATAACAAATTAAACAGCTTATTCAATAATTCCGATTGTTCATATTCATTCCAGCATGAGATTTCTGTTTGATGGGTTTAGGGTTGTTAAGGTTAAGAAAGGTGCAAAGTGGTGATCGGAATCTAAAGTCATGTGCGTGACAATTGACAATTTGGTAATAACGAAAGCTATATCACCTTTTGTTTCGATTGTCCAAAGTTACCAAGAAATATCTGACCAGAGTAATTTAAAACTTACACGCATGATTCAGTACAGATTAAACTGTACTAGTCTGTTGAACTTTCTCTTTCTTAAAAGTTTGGAGAAGTGTGAAAAACAAATGTTTCTTCTGGTGCTGGAAGTTACAGGTTAGTTCTCTAACCGTTTAACCAAATCTTTCACGTTCGGTTAACCAAAAATCGGCAGCCGCCGGCCACACAAACTACTTGTAGCTAGTCAGCAAATGGAAGAATGTGCATACATTTTTCAATCAAAAAGCATCAATAAACTTCCCGCAATGAAAGTCTAAAACAACAAAATGGGCAGCAAATTCTTCCAAAATACATGTAGTTGGTCATATTTTTTAAATATTAGTTTCGGCTATAGCAAATTTATAAACGGTTAGTGCAGTTTTGGTCGGTTAACCACCCCAGCACTAGTTTCTTCTGATGAAAAGATGTTTTAAAAGGAACGAACAATGCCCTCTATTTACCACAGCAAAAAAAAAAAAAAAAAAAAAACAAACAAACAAAAAAAGAAAAAAAACAATTATTATTATTTAAAAATAATGTTGGGAAAGATTGATTACTTTAAACCTGAGACAGTTCTCATTTATTGTTGCTGTATCCACCCTGCTGGAGCTAGAGGTGTTGAGGTGCCAATTTATTTGTCATGGTCATCATTTTGGGCAAATTGGCCAATAATAACAAACTCCATTGGTGTGATTTAAACAGCCCCGTTTATGTTGAGAATAAATTTTTTTTCCCCATGTGCTGTTCTCTTTTTTAAACTTAAAATGCAGTTCATATCGAGTGTTATTTAATTGTAAGCGCTGTGTTTGAGTTTACCAAAATGGAGCATTTAAGGGACAGTATCGTCACGGTCACAGCAGACTTTCAACAGGGCATGGAATCCGTGTCCTAGTTTAAGGTGAACACAGTGACTGAAAATTACTGATGCATTTATGCAGCAGCAACGGTAATATGACCTTATCATGTGGGGTATTATTTTCAGTCACTAAGTTAATCTAAAACTAGCACTCTGATTCCATGCACTGTTGATTGTGACAATATTGTCGGGACAATATTGTCATGTATTGTCATATTGCCAGTACACACTTTAGGTAAAATGTCTGTAAACGCATCCATACTTTATCCCTTCTGTGACTGCAAGGGTCAAAATCAGTCAAAATTTTGATACACTTGCCAAGGTATATCTAGTGCACTTAAAAAGTCGAACACTGTCAAAACTTACGTGTATATAAGTACATTTACACCGTTTTTGACTGGTAAAAGCATTTTCTGTTATTGTTCAGGGTGGTCAAAATGACAGTAAAGACCAGTTAAAAAATGCCCCTGTGTGCACATTTGGGTCAACAGTCAAAACAGGCAGTTGACTGATTTTGAACACTATAGCAACTTGCCACTAAAGTGCAGCATTAGTAGGAGGGTTAAAAGTATAAAGATATATTTTTAATAAAAAAATAATAACAAATTAAACAGCTTATTCAATAATTCCGATTGTTCATATTCATTCCAGCATGAGATTTCTGTTTGATGGGTTTAGGGTTATTAAGGTTAAGAAAGTTGCAAAGTGGTGATCGGAATCTAAAGTCATGTGCGTGACAATTGACAATTTGGTAATAACGAAAGCTATATCACCTTTTGTTTCGATTGTCCAAAGTTACCAAGAAATATCTGACCAGAGTAATTTAAAACTTACACGCATGATTCAGTACAGATTAAACTGTACTAGTCTGTTGAACTTTCTCTTTCTTAAAAGTTTGGAGAAGTGTGAAAAACAAATGTTTCTTCTGGTGCTGGAAGTTACAGGTTAGTTCTCTAACCGTTTAACCAAATCTTTCACGTTCGGTTAACCAAAAATCGGCAGCCGCCGGCCACACAAACTACTTGTAGCTAGTCAGCAAATGGAAGAATGTGTATACATTTTTCAATCAAAAAGCATCAATAAACATCCCGCAATGAAAGTCTAAAACAACAAAATGGGCAGCAAATTCTTCCAAAATACATGTAGTTGGTCATATTTTTTAATATTGGTTTCGGCTATAGCAAATTTATAAACGGTTAGTGCAGTTTTGGTCGGTTAACCACCCCAGCGCTAGTTTCTTCTGATGAAAAGATGTTTTAAAAGGAACGAACAATGCCCTCTATTTGCCACAGCAAAACAAAAAACCAAAACCCCCCCCCCCCCCAAAAAAAAACCAAACAAACAAAAAAAACAAGAAAAAAAAACAATTATTATTATTTAAAAATAATGCTGGGAAAGATTGATTACTTTAAACCTGAGACAGTTCTCATTTATTGTTGCTGTATCCACCCTGCTGGAGCTAGAGGTATTGAGGTGCCAATTTATTTGTCATGGTCATCATTTTGGGCAAATTGCCCAATAATAACAAACTCCATTGGTATGATTTAAACAGCCCCGTTTATGTTGAGAAATTTTTTTTTTCCCCATGTGCTGTTCTCTTTTTTAAACTTAAAATGCAGTTTATATCGAGTGTTATTTAATTGTAAGCGCAGTGTTTGAGTTTACCAAAATGGAGCATTTAAGGGACAGTATCGTCAGGATCAGAGCAGACTTTCAACAGTACATGGAATCCGTGTCCTAGTTTAAGGTGAACACAGTGACTGAAAATTACTGATCCATTTTTGCATCAGTGAAGGTAATATGACCTTATCATGTGGGGTATTATTTTCAGTCACTGAGTTAATCTAAAACTAGCACTCTGATTCCATGCACTGTTGATTGTGACAATATTGTCATGTATTGTCATATTGCCAGTACACACTTTAGGTAAAATGTCTGTAAACGCATCCATACTTTATCCCTTCTGTGACTGCAAGGGTCAAAATCAGTCCAAATTTTGATACACTTGCCAAGGTATATCTAGTGCACTTAAAAAGTCGAACACTGTCAAAACTTACGTGTATAGTAAGTACATTTACACCGTTTTTGACTGGTAAAAGCATTTTCTGTTATTGTTCAGGGTGGTCAAAATGACAGTAAAGACCAGTCAAAAAATGCCCCTGTGTGCACATTTAGGTCAACAGTCAAAACAGGCAGTTGACTGATTTTGAACACTATAACAACTTGCCACTAAAGTGCAGCAATAGTAGGAGGGTTAAAAGTATAAAGATATATTATTAATAAAAAAATAATAACAAATTAAACAGCTTATTCAATAATTCCGATTGTTCATATTCATTCCAGCATGAGATTTCTGTTTGATGGGTTTAGGGTTGTTAAGGTTAAGAAAGTTGCAAAGTGGTGATCGGAATCTAAAGTCATGTGCGTGACAATTGACAATTTGGTAATAACGAAAGCTATATCACCTTTTGTTTCGATTGTCCAAAGTTACCAAGAAATATCTGACCAGAGTAATTTAAAACTTACACGCATGATTCAGTACAGATTAAACTGTACTAGTCTGTTGAACTTTCTCTTTCTTAAAAGTTTGGAGAAGTGTGAAAAACAAATGTTTCTTCTGGTGCTGGAAGTTACAGGTTAGTTCTCTAACCGTTTAACCAAATCTTTCACGTTCGGTTAACCAAAAATCGGCAGCCGCCGGCCACACAAACTACTTGTAGCTAGTCAGCAAATGGAAGAATGTGTATACATTTTTCAATCAAAAAGCATCAATAAACTTCCCGCAATGAAAGTCTAAAACAACAAAATGGGCTGCAAATTCTTCCAAAATACATGTAGTTGGTCATATTTTTTAAATATTGGTTTCGGTTATAGCAAATTTATAAACGGTTAGTGCAGTTTTGGTCGGTTAACCACCCCAGCACTAGTTTCTTCTGATGAAAAGATGTTTTAAAAGGAACGAACAATGCCCTCTATTTGAAAAATAGATCGCTGCACAAAACTGTGTGAGCCGATGGACCTGACCAATTTACTCTTGTCAGTCGAACTTTGCTCGTCCAAATACGGCGATATTTTGGCTCACTTGGGAACAGATAAAGGCTAACACCGTCTTTGGTGGTGTTGCTGCATCCTGCAGCAACACATCTTCCCGGCATTTTATTAGTTCCGGAAACAAAAATCACGGAAGAAATGAAATCGACGCTACGTGTGTGAAACGTATGTATGTACATGTACATCATGTACACATCGGATCTTCCCGACCTTACGTCACATATCTTATGCAAATGAACCTTCCACCATGGGGCGGGGTTGCCTCCCCCAAACACTTCAAACATTGTTTTAAAATACTTGTACTCAAATATCAATGATTAAATAGACACAGGTGGGTCTCAAAAACAATATTTTATTACAAAACGCCTTAAGTAAAGGATGTCAGTCCCCCTTTAAACCATTCAAGTCTTACCTTCTCTTCCTTCCCCTCTTGCCACCACGTTGACGTCCACAAACTCTGGTCGTCTGCTAAGAAGCCAACTGTAAATAAATAATAACGTATACTTGTTATTAAAAAAATATATATATTTATCCTGGGTAAACCTGATCACTGATTATCACTGTTCTCCCTCAGGGATCCAGCTTTGAATTGGAAGAAGACAAGGAATAAAAGGAAGAAAAGTATTCTCAAGTTGGGACTGAATACTCAAACCACACATCAGCTTGATTCTGTGAGTGTGATTCCGAGTGGGGTTAAAAAGTTAAAGAAAATATAATGATAAATTAAAAAAAAAATTAAATGAATAAATGAATCACTGTCGAATTTCTAATGAAATCAGTTGTAGGGGAGAACTTGATAGAGTCGGGGGTAGGGGGTGGGGGAGGGTGTGGGGGCTGTTGATGATCAATTTCAGATTTGAATTTCAATTCACTTTTATTAAAACATTTTCAGTTATTTCGGGAACCGGATACCCAAAATTGGAAATCTTCGAATACTCGGGTACCCGTAAAACCATATACATGTAAATTGCTCCTGAATGTATAAAATAACCAATACGAACACAAGTTTCTCTTGTTTTATTAGAGTCATAATAAATGTGGACTTACTGTAATACTTTCCCGCCTCTATATTAAAAACGACTCGTAGCATCCCCATTCCCTACACACATTTTGTTAAATGTTCAGTCGAAATTTTAAAAAGTTGTTTTTTGGGGTAATTGGAACCGAAAAATGGAACCGGGTAATGACAGTTTCGGTCGGCAGGGGTTGAAATTAAGTCCGCTAGACCGAGGCTAGTGGTTTTAGCAGCGGGACTACCAGCTGCTGGGGTTTGGGTAGTCCGATGGGCTAGTGAAAAAAAAATGAAATAGAAATATGCAAAAAACATTCAGTATGATCTCAGCATGATCTCAGTAAGAACATGTTGCTCACCAGCTCATCTCTTTTTCTTGTATTTATATTCACCTTTTTTCAGGACTGCTAAAAAATGAGAAGGACTAGTAAAATTTTGACATAACTAGTCATGTGGGCTACGATAAAATTCATGTTCAATTCGATCCCTGGTCATAATGTATAACTTCTCAGATAGTTTCAAAACTAAGTAAGCTTTTAGATGACAATTCCAGGAGGTTCATTTTGTATACTCTTTCAATCCAAATCAATAAGACATATAAAATCAAAAGTGTTAGTTCGGCTGATAATTTAATGGATAATCCAAACATGAAGCCTTGCACGCATGTCTAGAGTGCAACAAGGGGTCATGCAATACCATGTACGTATACCTATTTAATGATGATGATATTTTCTGAAAGTAGAGACTTTCCTTTTGCCTGTGCAGAAGTACTTATAACAGTTTGCCAATCAAGGTTGGCAATCTGTGGCCATCCATTAGTGAACACAAAGATAATACAGATGTACACATTCCACGATCAAAAACCGAACTCCACTTGAACTCTTACATATGTATACATCCAAGACATAGAAGTATGGAATTCCTTCATAGAATCTGTTTTCCCCATGGGGTTATCCAAAGTTATCAACATTTCCACTGTAGTACAAAGCATGTACCATGGGGAGGGAGGTCAGCAGCAGTGTACTACTTTAAAATTGTTGATATTTATAAACAACGGGAGAAAAATAAATTGTTGTAAAATAAAATGTTGATAAGTACTATTTGAGTGGGGGGGGGGGGGGGCTTTAAAAGTAGTACTCTACCTTGAAAACGTTGACAACTTTGGACAGCCCCTAACTCTCCCAATGTTTCCGCCTTCAACACAGCTCAGTGAATGCATTTCTCATTGATCAGATGTTTTGAATTGTGTTTGTGTTAGTTGTTCTAATTGATGTGATGTAACACTTAGCTAGAGCTTATAGCTTGGGCCGCTATTCATCTTGAGATGGTTCCACCGGGACCGTACTCAAGTTCCCTCAGCCTTATGTTCCCTCAGCCCTATGTTCCCTCAGCCCTATGTTCCCTCATCCCAAAATAGACCCTATGTTCCCTCAGCCCTATGTTCCCTCATCCCAAAATAGACCATAGGGTCTATTTTGGGATGAGGAACATAGGGTTGAGGGAACATAGTTGAGGGATAGGGCCTAATTAGTTAAAAATGTTAGGCATTGAGGGAACATAGGGCTGAGGGAACATAGGGCTGAGGGAACATAGGCATGACCCCGTTCCACCAGGGCCCTTGTGAATTAGTTTAAAAAAAAATTTAATTAAAAAAATAAAAATAACATGGAATTATGTACTCTCCTACTACATGTATAGCTGAACTTTTGTAGCTAAACTGAAGTAATATAGCTACTTATGGTCAACATCAGTCAGTTGACTGTTGAACCAACTGTGTACACAGGGGCATTTTTGACTGTCATTTTGACCACCATCAACAATACAATACCAGTCAAAAACGGTTGACTCATTTTGACCTGTAAATGCACTTCCTACACGTAAGGTTTGACAGTGTTTGACTTTTAAGTGCACTAGATATACCTTGGCATGTACATGGAAATGTTGACTAATTTTGAAGGGTTTTAAGGGAAGGTACATCACTGGTAATTAACAAATTCTTATCTAAATGCTTAATTGATGTTAATTTGGTGTAAAGTACCTAGGTACATACATCAATCATCCTGATAAAATTATGTAATCAATCAATAGATAAAAGGAAAGTGTTATGTTAAATTTGAAAAATCTGTGATTGACTGACCACAAACGTATCATGACACGAGGTCTGGGCTATTCATTTCACTTCCCTTTTCGTATTGATTCCTAAGAGTGTATAGATCTCTCATGTTCTGTCAATCAACACCTGGCAGTGACATCCATGTACAAGTCACTGTCAGTGGCATTCAAACCGAGTCACCAGGCAGGCATCAAGTGATAAAAA
Organism: Zoroaster sp. YZ-2022; assembly: GCA_029582265.1. Lineage (NCBI taxonomy): Eukaryota > Metazoa > Echinodermata > Asteroidea > Forcipulatida > Zoroasteridae > Zoroaster > Zoroaster sp. YZ-2022. Next base: position 26,105,030 of record CM055819.1, on the reverse strand, counting down.
AAAATGTATTAAATTAGGGTTGGGCCGTTTACACTGGCACTAAAACAAAATCACTAAATGTTTTCAAATTCATGAAATAAAAAAAAAAATGGAACTTTCCATTTCCGTGATATTTGGCCAGTCTTTGTTTGTTTCACAAATCGCCTGCTATTATTACATATATCACAACTCCCAGGAAGTTAAATTGATACATTTTTAAGTAAATCAATACATGTTTAATACAACCAGAAAATTTTGGAGGATGTTTTTGTGGCAGGCTTCCATTGGATATGGACCTACATGTCGTCGGCAACTCCGTGGGTAATTCCAAACATCGCTGAAGATTTCATGCAGCGAGTTCTTTGTTCGTTGTTTCTTTGAATGAATGGCCAAGATTTTCGAATATCCTGCCTAGAAAGACCCTTTCTATGATGCTTACCATCACCTTAAGATGAGATTTTTCTGTTTTACTTCAGAAAAATTCAGTTAAAACTACAATTGTCGGGTAAAGATTATCACGTTATCAAAACCAACCGAAGAAAACCAATACAAATACCATACGCAAAACCTTGTACACGTATGCAATCCACGCCACGTATGTAGGCCTATATTTATTTTGTTTAACCTTAACCCTCCAAAATCCCCCAAAATCCTCTTTGCTAAAGTGAAGGATTTTGAAGGATTTGAGGTTACATGCTACATGCTCTTTGCTAAAGTGAAGGATTCTGGAGGATTGAGGTTATTAGGCATACTTGCCTTTCCATGGTACTTGTACATCCGTGTTTATTGTAGTGATTGCAAGGTCAGTGCTTGGGTCAGTGGACACTGTTTATTGCTCCATGCAATGCAGGGAGGGTCCCTGGCCATGTACATGTATCACAGATTAGAAACACATGTGTGCATACATGTCATGTGCTTGCTTTTACTACTGAAGGATTTTGGAGGATTCAGGTTATGTGTAAGCAAATGGGCCTAGGGAGTTAGGGTTAATCTGTACCGTATTGCCGTATTTTGGTACTAAATACGTACAATCCGTCTGCATCATGCCATTTATTCATTTACACGTGTACAAGGTCTGTGTCAAAAAACATGTACACGTTTTGCAAATTAAACGGACAATGCCAAGCCTAATGTAAATGTTCGGATGTAGACTGCAAGCGTGAATCCCACACGCCATATGGTGTGGGAGAGCCCCTGTAAATTGTTGAAGTCTAGATGCAATCTGAGGCATGTTTAAAGGGAGCATTATTACTATTTTGTTTGGGATAAAAATAAATATCTGGAAATCTTCAGATCTGTGGAACAGTTGCATGCCTGGGTCATGCCAGAATTGAGATTACCCCAGAACAGTCATCAAAAGTTATAGATTTACATGGAACTCCTTCAACACCGGGGTCATGGGGCCAATTTCATAGAATTGCTAAGCAGAGAATATTGCTAAGTAAAATAAAACAGAATACCAGCCAAAATGCATACAGTTTGGCTGGTAACCAAAGAAATCCGCAAATTGTTCTGGTAAGTAATTTTTATCTGCTAAGCAACTCTATGCCAATTGGGCCCTGATCCTTGGGAATCAGATTAAGGGTAGTGGTTGGTACTTTTCTTGCCATTCAACCTCTGTGAAACTGGGTTCAAATCCCACTCGAACCCAAGCCAACAGGTGGATTTGGATTTTCAGTCCCTACCTGCCGTTGTTTCTGGTATTTGTCCTCACCCATCTAAAACTGAACTTGTTACTTTTAAGGGTAAACGTTGGTCTAAATGAGCTAATAAGCGGGAACCAATTTCACAGAGCAGCTCAGCAGAGAATTTTGCTAAGCAAATACTTTTGCTAAGCAATATAAAAACAGACTACCAGCCAAAATGCACGTACATTTTGTACGAAAGTTTGGCTGGTAACCAAAGAACTCCGCTAAGCAAACTTTTTCCGGTAAGCAATTTTTATCCGCTAAGCATCTCTATGAAGTTGAACCCAGAATTGGGAGAGAGCCACAGCGAGAGTAGTTGACAAACCTGGTGAACTTTTGGAATCTTGATGAGGACTCTGGTACGAACATCGGCATAATTCTTTGGTGTCTGAAATGAGAACAATGCATTGAAATATTTTCTTCATGGAAGTTGAAATACAGTTTAATTTAAATGCAACGAGGAAGTGTCAGCTTCTTTAGACTTTAAAGCCATATTTGGCAGAATTTTTTTTTATCTTATCAAGCGAGTTGCAAGGACCCTGGGAATACAGGATTTTGCTGATTGTCTTTTTCTGGAAAGCCTCCAATTTATCAAAACAAAAAAATCAAGAAAACAAAGGAAATGAGAGCGAAAGAGTTCTAAAAAGGGACTTTTTTACTTAATCAGATTTTAAATCATTTGCTTTGGATACAGCCTCAAACCATCTGTGAAAATAACAACCAATATTGCTCTTGCTTGGTTTTGTGGTTTAGGTACTTTCCCTTTTGATTGTTGAACTTCCTGGTTTTGACTAGTTGTACAAGGAACAAACAGAACAAATTCAAACCTCTGTCATGCATGATTTGCACGTACATGTACTTGACCTAATAATAATAATAATATGTACTTATATCAGGGGTGTGGTTTGACGAAAGTAAAAAAATCCTGCAAAATGGGTAGCGGGCCTGGGTGTCCCTTTGGTCAAAGCCCCCTGAACCTCCTGGATGACTCGCCACATGCCCACAAACAAGAAAATAGAGGTTTGGTCACAATACCAGGTACTTTTTTCTTTCCTTGGTGGCTACTTCTCTTTTTCAAGAAAAATTTGAGGCAAAGGGAGATTTGTAAAAAAATCCTGAAATCAGGAAAAATCTTGAGAAAAATCTTGATAACATGCCTGTTATACATATAGTGCACATATCCACCAAACTGGTGCTCAAGGTGCCTTCCATATTATTACCCCTGCTTATCAGCCTCATAAATCATTTCTGAAACCATCTCAGCTCCCTGGGGGAGTGTACAGACTCAATTGCAGCCATTTCGGCGCATATAGGGCTAATCAAACACAACTACTATCTCCGCCCTCACAGTGTACCCATTTTACTCCTGGGTGGACAGAAGCAATTATGGTAAAAGTGTCTTTAAAAAATTAAAAAATTAAAAAAAATTTAAAAAAATGAAAATTCAAGAAAATCACTTTAATTACGACTTTCCTCACTTCATAACCAGTTACATGAACAGTCACAAAATAAACCAGTGTTATAATTTCACTTTTTAGACTGTGTTTTTGGTTCCGAGGACAGCAAATATCTCTCCTCAGTAATTCGAAGAGAGTAATTTACAACTCTCTTTGTATTTTTCTTAAAATGAATGACTGCATTTATATTACGGGTCTACTTGCTTAGTATAAGCAACTTGCAAAAGATGAATTCTTTATTTTAATTCACAAGTAGTACCGTACATTCGCTTTAGTGAAACCTAGTTATAATGAATTTAGAAAAAGTAAATTAAAGAGTGGTCAAAGTCAGTCAGCTGACTGTTTCTAACTGATGAACAACTGTGCAGACAGGGGCATTGTTGACTGGTTTTGACTGTCATTTTGACCACCCTCAACAATACAAGATAATGCTTTTATTAACGGTCAACTCATTTTGACCTTAAATGTACTTACTACACAACATGTATGTGTAAGGTTTGACAGTGTTTGAATTTTAAGTGCACTAGATATACCATGATACATGTATGTATATATCAAAATTTTGACCGATTTTGACCTTTGCAGTCACAGAAGGGTTAAAATTTCATATTTTACCTTCCTGGAGATATAGGTACGTGTACTGCACCATAACCTCGAACAACGGCTGTACCTGAAAAGTCTAAACCATAAACACTGATGACAATCTGAGGCCCTGTAACGGAAACACAAAATTGAAAGTAAAAGGCTCTGTATACAAGATAATAATAATAATAATAATAAAGATTTGTAGCACGCACGTATCCACCCTGCTGGGCGCTCAAGGCGCGGAAACAAAGAAAAAACATGATTACATGTGGGTCATTCCACCAGGTTGGGACAAAACCACTTTTACAGGGGTGTCTCTTTTTACAGCATTTTTTTCCGCTTAAGACTTTAAAATAAATTTTATTTAAATACATGATGTTTTAGTCAATTATTAAGCATTATTGTTAGGAGGAAAAAATAAATACAAAATAATTCCTGTGTGTGAGATTTATTTCAGTTTCTTGTGGTGTCCCCCCCTTTTTAAAGACTTGTTTGTGTTACAACAAAACACAAACAAAAATACTGCCGGTTTTCTTTTAGTGAAGAAAAATAACAATTAAGAAATTGCATGTATTAATTTTAAAGACATTCTCAACCTTCCAGAAAATAGTAATTTGCATTCAAACATTGCTCCATTTTTTTTTCACAGCACAATAAAATCACGCTTACCTACATGTACGTATGCGTGGTGTCCCCTTAAAAAAATCTGTAAAACGTCGGTATTATGATGTTGATCATCTATAACATTAATTAAATAATAAATCAGAGTGTCCCACACTTGTAATTAGTGATTCTAGTTTACACAGAAAACATTATTATAAAACAAACTCTACTTAGTTTTCCGTGCACGAATCTTAAAAACAGCAGACCCATTCATGGTGTCCCTACACATATTAATCACGTCGGTATACTTTCCGACAGCTATAAAACAAACAATCCCAACATTGAGAACGCGCCTGTCATGACAGGGCACTGTGCCTTGCAGCTTCATGTGGGTACAAAGGTCAATGTAATTTTCCATTCGTACTGCTAGCTAGAGACGTCCGTTTGTGTGGTGTCCCCATCATCACGTAGGTACCATTCTCTGATAGATTATTTCTACATTGAACAGTTGAGGATAATAAAATGTAGAATATTGGATAGTAATTATATTGCATAATGGCCTGCATCTTAACTAGGTTTAAGTTTGTGAATATTTTTTTTAATTTTTTTTTTTTACTATCTGCCAACGTAGGAGTGTCACATGGATACGGTGTCCCTGCAACGTACATGCGTACAATGTACACCATTCTCTGATAGATTATTTCTACATTAAACAGTTTGGAATTGTGAAATGTACACTCCTTGATGATGACAGTCTTACTTGATGATTAACTTCATCGGACATAAAAAGACCTATGACAAGGCGCTGTTTTTTTCTTTCTTTTTTCTTACATACTGATTGTACTTGAATGGCACATAGACATGGTGTCTATGAAAACGTAGGTACTAAATTTCATCATGCCAATGAAGCAGAAAAAACTGTGAACAAGTCTGTATTGTTTAATAACATTTCATATCATTATGTTATGATGAATTTCACATAAACATAAGCTCTGCCAACTTATCTACTCTGTCAGAAGTCAAGAAAAACTCAACTTGAACAAAACATGCATTGAAACAAACATGAAAGGGACTAAATGCATCCATAAGATGGTAGACTTTTCGTCACCCAGGTTTTTTTGTGAACCAGTTCTCTGCCATTTTTTTTTAATGATGTGCAAAGACATATTCTGTGGTGGACTGTTATTAAATGTTGTATGGCTCAGGTTTATATATTTTGTCAAAGAAAAGTGATGTTATCATTAAATATGGTGTCCACTGAAACGTAGGTATTTTGAAATGAGTACTAGTGTATTTCGTGCCTAATACTATCTTTGTCAATGATTACAAAAAATATAACCAAATTATAAAAATACAACATATAGGGCCACTATAAAATATATTTTCTTAGGTAGCAGTCATAATTTTTTCCTATTCGTGTAACACTTTTTGCCCCAACCTGGTGGAATGACCCATGTACAAACAATATACAATGATAGCATAGACAAAAAAAAGAGAAAAAAAAGATAAATGTAATCATTTTTTTCTACCAAAGTTTGTGCAAAGATGTGCCTTATTGTACATGTATCTGTCGCCAATATTTGCCAAAATTTGCCAATATTTCCCAATATTTGCCAATATTTCCCAATATTTGCCAATATTTGGAAAGGAAAGGAGCACGTTCTGTATACCTACTGTACACCTGTACATGTAACCAGCAGGCAACATTTTAGCAGGCGGAAATTAATGTATATGTAAACGTACATGTACAGGTATGTACTGTATGTACATGTATGTACTGTACATACATCAACACTAATGTTAGAACATGTTATGCGATACAGTACAAACAAGTGAAATTGTGCACTTACTATACACGTAGCTGGTTATTTTAACATCCAAAATGAGGTTTCAGTGAGTGCATATTACATGTAAGCAGTTAACAACTTGTATGCGGGAAAAACCCTCCCCTCCACCCTCCAATCTAATCTCAGAGGATGAACACCATTTTTAAATGAATGGCCTTGTACATGTATTAATTTTCCATCTCATGGATTGGGGGGATGTACCTGCTGTGCAGTAACAATATCCTTCCAATGCAGTGTTTTTTGGAAAGCCCCCAAATTGTTCTGAATTTATATGTTTGTTCAGATGCTGTGCCAAGAAACAGAGTGGGAAAGCTTTTGCAAATGGAAGAGGGACATACACTGTACACTTTAGCAATATTAAATAGTTAAAACTACTAGAGTTATTCAATAATATCACCATATTTAGAAAATAATTAGGGGTCTGTAATAATCGTCTGTAATAATCGCCCGTAAAAAAATAACAACATCGTTTTGTACTATTGCAAAGCTTGTCACTGTATGATTTAATGAGACTATTCAACACTACATGTATTAGATGGATGGTTTAGCATTGTGTAATGAACATGAGGGATTACAGTAGGTTTGAAAATCCATATGAAATCAGTAGATATGATATTGGTATTAACCCTTCTGTGACTGCAAGGATCAAAATCAGTCAAAATGCTGATATACTTGCCAAGGTATCTAGCGCACTTAAAAGTCAAACACTGTCAAACCTTACGTGTAGTAAGTACATTTACAGGTCAAAATGAGTCGACCGTTTTTGACTGGTAAAAATATTGTCTGGTATTGTAAAAACCTGTCAAAAAATGTCTGTGTGCATATTTGGGTCATCAGTCAAAACAGGCAGTTGACTGCGGGTTTTGACCACTATAGCTACATGTACATGTACTAAAGTTCAGCTACCAGTAGGAGGGTATAATTTTACAAAGATATACATGTACCGTACACATGTATCAATTGTGTTTTTCGCTGTATTTTAACGGAAATGTCCAAACATACAGGTTCTGAAATTTCCTTTTTCATCAGAATATCGTTAAATAAATATTTTAGTTGAGGAAGTGTGGTTTAAAATGACACAGTTCTCAAAATAATAATGAGGTCAGACTTTCCATGACCTTCAAAATTTGTAATCTGAATTTAAAGCCAATCACTCATCTTATTTTGTGGTTTATACATGTACCTCAAAGTTTGTAGAAAGAGTGAAAATTCTTCACTTCTATTTGTATCTTTTGAGAAATGATCATTTGAAGTGGAATGATGTGCCAACTTAAATATTTTTCCAAAAAATGTGTCAATTTGTTATTTGTCCTCTTAGTTAATTGATAGGTGATAGCCCATTGAAATGTTGATTTTCTAAATGCATATATGCAGCACCAATACTCATTTAAAAAAATCTTTTTGCATATATAGTCACGTAAAGTTTTCAGAAAGCAGGATATCAGACACTTGAGGTTAATGTAACGTGAGTAACCAAAAACATGATTTTATTTTAAATTTAAACTTTTCCTTTGATTCAAAATCTGACAAATGGAATTTTCTTCCACTTAGACTCATGATCTCTAATATGAAAACAGTTTAATAAATTATCTTTATACAAACACTTTAAGAATACGAGGGAATGAAAATGGTAATGTGAGTAACTACATGCATAGAGTAACTGATTTTGTAACGTGCAATGATAATCATGTCAATAAAGTGGTAAACATAAGTTTTACACGTACTGTATGTGAATGAATGAATGAAAGTGTGGTAATGACTGGGTGAATATCATTTTACAATATAAAGGCCAGTTTTAAGGAATTTACCCATGCCCACCATGCATTGCAATTTCTTCTTAAACACATGGTAATATCTACATGCGCACATAAAGTATACACAACCACTTTTTGGAAAATTCGTATTGATTTTAGCTAGTCCATCCTTACCAGTAAATAATTTAGGTATATTTGAATATTATTTTTTATGCATTCTTTATGTTTTTTTCTTTCAGACAGTAATTAAACCCAAACAAAAATTAAAGAAAAGTATTCACGAGGTTAAAATGAAAGGAGGTTTTATTTTTCACTATCTACATGTACCATACAAATATGCATACATAGTGTACGTACATTGTACATCAGTCACAACCCTTTTTCATCATCAAGTCAAAAAGTGTTTTGGCTGTTCTTTTGGCTGTTTTCTTTAATTGAAGCTACATATAAGAGGAAAGCACCTCTTAGCTGGTACATGTATGTGATGAAAATGTCCATAACATAACATACACGTACATGCACACGTACAGTGTATGGTATGCACCTGTCACTATTATTATTATTATTATTATTATTATTATTATTATTTATTCGGCCAAAACATTCAAAATACAAACATGTACATTCAAAGTAAGAAAGGGCATACATCAGGGACAGTCAAGATGAGAGATAAATTGTATAACAAATACCAATCAAAAAGAATAGATGTATAGGTACGGTAGGTAAGAATGAGATGGGGAAGAGATGTGGGTGGGGGAGGGGATGAGGAAGGTATAGAAGGGGAGCGGATTGGGGAAGAGGGGAAGTGGGAGGGAGTTCAACAAGCAGAGAAGAGACAATCCAATCTAAGATGGCCAGGATGAACAAAAGTGAAAACACTGACTCGAAAGCCTGGTCATCCAATCCTAGGTTGGTAACATGAAATAACTTTCCAAATAAAAAATAAACTATTAAATACAAGTAATATGAGAAGTTATAAAAAAAATCTGGAAATTAAAAAGAACGTACATGTATATATTTTACATGCTATAATTCAGGGTAATATATATGAAAAATTAAATAAGTAAATAAATATCTGCTAAATAAGTAAATGAATTTAAATGAAAATATAAAAGTAGCATAAATAATATAAATCAGTAAGGAACACAATTAGTGATAAACAAGTAAGCAATGAAACATACAAACAAGCTGAAAAATGCATCAAAACAAAGACACGAACACCCCGACAAGATACCGTACACATGCAAACAGACAAGCAAAATTACAATTATACAAACAGCCAAATACAAATGGAACACAAACAACCATATTAAGAAACAACAAACAAACGACAAACATTCAGACAACACATTGTAAACAAACAAATATCAAAAATAACTAACAAACTATTATACAGAAAACAAACAACCATATTAACAGACAGACAGGTAACACAGACACACAAACAACCATGAAAGAAAGGAAACTGACAGGTATAATTTGAAATGGACATTAGTTGAGCAAAGAAATCTGACCGAACCAGGACCCAAACCCGAGACCCCTGGACCACCGTTCCAGCACTGGAACGGCAATCCAGATGTCCCGGGCTCGAATCCCGGCTCAGCCAAACTTCCCCGCTCAACCAATATTCATAACAAAATTTAGGTCAAAAGCAACTAATAGACAAACAGAAATAGACATTTAACCATCAAGAAAATGTGCACATAATTTACGATTAAAACACTGAAATGAATCAAGTATCAAGGAGTCCTTAACGTGGATTGGGAGATTACTCCATATACGAGGAAAAACATGAACAGGGGAGTTCCTTAGACTTTGGGTTCTGGCATAATGATGATTAAATGAAACCGATATGAAAGGTCATTTTGCCATGAAAATTTTTGCTAAGGGCAAATTCACAGAAATGATAATCGTGTAATTGCCGTGAAAAAATTGTGAATTTCATTCGCCGTGAAAAGACTGTGTAATCACCGTACTCCTCTCCGTGCTGTAAGTTTGGCCAGCTCATTAACTCTGCTAGCCGAGTTAATCCTCTGTTCTATTGTTGACCCTTTTGTATCCATCTGTAATCCCCATGAATGGATACTTATTGAACGGAGATTTAACTGTTCACATTAGCTAAGACGCGGTAACCGTTATTTTGACGTTCTAATTGGATTAACGTTAGTGTGGCAGTAAGTTACCTGACTGAGCGTGTACGTAGGCCTATACATATTATAATTTGCTTTATTTCTTATGTTTAGAGTCTAAAATAAAAAAACTCTTCCCCAACACATCGGGATTAAAACGCGTAATGTATTCCAAGCTAACTGCACGTGGAGCCAGCCGCCCATTAGTACATGCAAGCTCCGAGTCCATGTGCTCGCTTGCATGTAGGCCTACATTGTACGATACCCACTCACACCGAGGATGCGTGTATACCCAAAGTATGCGGGAAATTAAATAGAAACAACGATGTCTGGTTGCCGACTACACACTGATATGATTTGTGTAATGTTAGCCGGCCAGCCCGCCGCCCGCTATGGAACTTATACGTTCCCGATGGTTAAGATCTTGCAGCACATTGTTGGCCCCGGCTCATGCTACCATCCTGTATTAAGGAGCACATGGATTTTCTTACGGGGACGAGGCTGTCGAGTAGACTGTCCGCCTGTGTGCTGCAACGTAACATTAAGTTAGGCGGCGATGCCGGAGCGTGGAAAGATAGACAAAATTAAACTGCAAAGGCAGGATCTATTCTTCATTTCTAAAAACATTTATGTGTATAAATAGGCTCACAATCTCCAATAACGAAACATTTTTTAGCCTAATATTGCAACAAAATCGGGGCCCGCCCCACGCCATAATACATTAATAGTTCGCGCATGTTTTGGACGGGCAGTTTTCAAATCCTAGATGAAACGCCAACTTTGAGCTTGTGAAGAATTTAGTGGGATACAGACTTATAAAATAAATAATTCGGCCCTAATAAGATTGCGTGAGGTGCAATGTTTTGTACAAACAAAGAGGCAGTGTGTGTCTTGCATTTCATAGGGCCATATTGCGAGCACGATCCAGGATATTAAAAATAGCGGGGGGGGGGGGCCTTATCTAACTATTGTTAGCATGCATTGTTTGTTTAACTTACATCCGTGAGGATTGGTACTCTTAAAGGTGACTTCCAGGGGAAAGTTCCACACAAACACTTGTCTTCCATCTTGGCTCTTCTTGCATACCTGTGAGATGCCTTCCTCAAGACCCTAAAAGAAGTGGAAAAGTTATGTTGTTGTTTTACTGTCCTAAAATATGATCATATATCATACATACTGTTGTGTACATGTACTCAACTTATACAAAATGTACCTTTAACCCTAACCTTCCCAAATCCTCCAAAATCCTCTTTGCCAAAGTGAAGGATTTTGAAGGATTGAGGTTACATGCTACATGCTCTTTGCTAAAGTGAAGGATTTTGGATGATTGAGGTTATTAGGCATACTTGCCTTTCCATGGTACATGTACATCCGTGTTTGTTGTAGTGATTGCAAGGTCAGTGCTTGGGTCAGTGGACACTGTTTATTGCTCCATGCATGCAGGGAGGGTCCCTGGCCATGTACATGTATCACAGATTAGAAACACATGTGTGCATACATGTCATGTGCTTGCTTTACTACTGAAGGATTTTGGAGGATTCAGGTTATGTGTAAGCAAATGGGCCTAGAGAGTTAGGGTTAAAGATATAATGCCCGTGTTTGGCTCAAGAAATCCCCAAAACAGAAAAAAAGTAAATAAATTTTGAGAGACATTATGATCGTTAAAAGGATAAAAACATTTTTTTAAAAATGAAATTCTGTATAATTCTGTATATTTAAAATGCCCTTGATTCTGATTAACAATTGCTGGCCAATCAGAAGACTTTACATGCCCTCGTGCAAGCTAACCACTAACAAGTTAAAAATCAACTTATACAAAATGTACCTTTAACCCTAACCCTCCAGGGTATTTTGGCTAGAAACCCTGCCAGACGCATCAGATTGCATCGTTTGTCAAAGTGACTTGGCTGCCCAGTGCAGCAAGATCCATCTGGTCACAAATCTCAAGGCCGAACTGCCTCAGAGTCTGTGGTCACCAAACGCAGCAGGATACAACTCTGGCATTGTTCAATGGGACCAGCTCTCAATAGAAACAGACTTGGCTGCTTATGCACTGGTGTTGACAGCTGAATGCATCAAAGTGCACCAGACTTTTCCACCTGATGCACTGTGCTGCGTCTGGCAGGGTTAGGGTTAAAGGTGTATTGCCCGTGTTTGGCTCAAGAAATCCCCAAAACAGAAAAAAAGTGAATAAATTTTGACAGACAATATGATTGTTAAAAGGGGGAAAAAAAATGAAATTCTGTATAAAAGTGATATTTAAAACGCCCTTGATTCTGATTAACAATTGCTGGCCAATCAGAAGACTGCACACGCCCTTGTGCAAGCTGAGGATTAAAAAAGTGGGTCAGCATTTTATTAATTTGAGTTTTCATTTTACTGAAGTTGGAAATCGGCAGTACATGTACATGTACATGTACATCGACATGTAGCTCTGGAGATGTGATCTGCAATTGACTTGCATCCCATCCATTTGGAGAATAAAAATATTCTCAGTCATTTCATGCTAACAAACCCGGTGATAAATACTGGCTAGTGTTGCCAGTTACCGGTTAGTTCGCTGACCGTTGAATAACCAAAACTTTCACTGTCGGTTCACCGGAAAGTTGGCACCGGACAGTCACACAAACTAGATGGTCAGCAAATGTTCAATCAAAAAGCATTCAATAAAATTACTGCAATGATTGTTTAATAACCGATGCAGCAAAAAATAAAGTCTAGAACAACCAAATGGGCATAAAAATCTTTCAAATTTGTTGGGTGTTTTTTTCCTTCTTAAATATTGATTTCAGTTAGCCTGTTAGCAAATTTCTAAATAAGTAAGCGCTGTTCCAGCCTGATGAGTCAAATTGCCGTGGGAAAGACTACTTTTCTTTCCTTGATTAAAAAAAAACGGTATTTGAATTCGCAGAAAGAATGTCGTATCCGACCGCCACTTTTTAAGGGTTTTTTGGATTTTCTTTTGCAACCACTAACCAGTTAAAAAATGATTCTATCGATTTTTGGGGTACAGAAAGCGAAAAATATCTTTAAAATCCACTTTTATGACAGTTTTTGGACTTTATTTCCCTTCTAAAAAAATCCTCCCCTTCAGAAAATAGAAGGATCCTATTATTGTTGCCACTGCGCATGTACAATGACTGTGTTGGTCACTAATGAGGGAGTTGACAAGATCAGACTGACATGATTGAGGAAGTCATCGTCCACCAAAAATGCCTGATTTTTCATGAAATAAATATCCTTTGAAGTATATGTCCATCATCATCCATATGTTCTCCAACTTATAATTACTGGGTAGGTAAGATTACATTATTGGTTATATTGAATGAACCAAAGTGGCGGTCGGATACGACCTTCTACCCGGAAAGACTTTACTTTTCTTTCCTTGCTTTAAAAAAACAAAACAGTATTTGATTTCGCCAAACAAATTTTGGACAATTGTCATCCATACAAAGATTTTCCCCAAGTGATTTTTTAGGTTGCCACAGGCAAGCCTTTATTTTGCAGACTGAATCTACAGTTGGCAAAAGCTAGGTTCTTCAATTATTGCTTCACTGTTTAATTAAAACTCACCGATGTTATAACCCAGTCTGGTCCAAAGATAAAATTATACTTTACGTAAAGGTCGTCAAACTCAGGGAACTGGAAAAAAAAAAAAAAGGAGAACATCAGATATCCTTACCATCATTATCAATGATCATCAAATTGTTTCAATGAAGTTAAACAGTCCACAGACACAGAACTGTTGTCCTCAAATGCCGCACGAAAGTTAGAGCATGATTCACTTTTTTTTACGAGGACTTTGTAACATTAATAATCTTCTAACAAATAATCCATTTTTAAAATTTCCAATATTTTAAATATAGGCCCTACTACTCAAAACAATTTAGGGAACACCGGAATAATCTCAGTTAAAGCATAATCATTTATTTCAGATAAACACAATGTTTCATAGAATTGATGAGAAACAACTGCACAATGAAACAGATGATAAAGGATGCATGTAGTGATTACACATTTCATGACATGACTACTGAAAGAGAGAGGGGGTTGCAAATGAAAATCCCGGTTCATGGAACATTTCAAACCTATTTGATGTTAAAATCCGGTGTTCCCTAAATTGTTTTGAGTAGTATACATTATTTGTAGGTAACTTTTGGTCTTATTTTTGGTTGACAATTTTATCTAACAAGTTAGACACCATGGTTCATGGAGGACAGTTCAAAATATACAATTTATTGTACTTGGAGTTGGACAAAGTACTAGTAATGTTTATAAGTTTTACGTAAACAATGTCAAGGTCAACGAGGTGTAATCCTAGTGTAGCTTTAAGTGGAAAGCAGGTACACCATCACTGCACAAATAATACTCGGTCTCAGGTCAAAGCTTTAAATGAAATAACCTATGTAACATTAATGTTAATGTTTGTATTAGGCCTACTGAAAATTTGGAAAGAATGTTGAACACAACCGTCACTTCTGCACAATGTCTTGTGATTTAAGCATGCATGTTTTTAGCCGATGATAAAATGGCCAACATCTCACTGAATGTGCATACTACATTAGCCCTTGCTCAATGCAACAAGATGCAACAAATGTAAAATTGTAAAAATTAAAAAATTTGTAAAAATTTGTTGCATCAGCAGAGAACAACAGTTAACCATTCTTCAGTTCTAGCTATAGCTGGTGGATCTTATTCCATTGAGCAGGCTGCACACTTTTGTTGTTGCATTGTATTGGATTCAGCAGGGTGCGTGTGAAATGCCTATATGCCTTAATTAGGGGGGAGGGGGAGTTATACGTTAGGGTTAACAATAACAGTGTAACATTCATTGCTCAAAGTCGCTCAAAATATCATTTCTAATCCTCACGTCGTAGGCTATAGCTACGCTAATGTTAAGCCAATCCAGCCAAAACGACATGATAAAAAAAAAGTTCATTTTGAAATTGAAAACCTCCACATTATATGTTTTCCCCTCCACCCATTCTTGGAAATTAGAGCAAGTGAACTCTGTGAGCAAATGAAAAGTGAAATGAAATTCTGACATATCTCACTTACATCTCCACTTTCAATTTGGCCGCTCAACATCAACAAAAACACTGTCGGATTGCTCGCCATTTTAGCAAGAAACTCCGGTATTTTGTAAGGGCGCCCTCAACAGTTCATAATTTGTCCAATGTGTGGCGTGTCAGGTTCCCTGTCTCTTTCATGCGTAATGGATAAAGAATTGTAAAATAATAACTTTTACCTGGCTATATGCACAATACAAATCGTCTGCGAACAAAACAACAAACTTCTCAAAAATGAGCTGGAATTCAGTATTCTTAAAAGGTTTGGAAATATTTGTTTAAGTTATTTTCACAATGAAACTAGGAAAGACAAATGTCCTTAAGTGTTCTGTTTTAGAGCTTTAACTCGACATATAAGTATGATTATACTTCAAGTTCAACGAGTTTACTTAACGATTTGGCAGACGACAGGATACATTTGGGTACAATAAATAGCCTATCGGAATTGTGCGCGAAATGAATTATGGGAGTCAGGTTTTGAAAACAAAAGTTGTAAACAAACGCACATATTTGTGCACAAAGTCAATGCCATGGAGGAGAAACGTGGTCGGTCAGAAAATTGATGTTTTTTTTTTTTTTACATATTAAATTTATAGCAACATTATTGAAAAAATTATGAAGAAATATGCCTGCCCTAACTACGTACTATAGTAATAGTACTAGTAGTAAAGCAGTCATAACTTTAACGTTAACTTTTAGTCCTAGTTTATTTTATGCATGGAGAATGATATTGTAAATACTAAAATAAACATAATTGGTCTGATGATTGGCCCGATTACAGGTGCTTGCCTAAAGTAATATGCATGGATTATTAATAAATTAATACTAGGCTATCATAACTGATAAAGAATGCACACCACAGACATGACAGATGACACAGGTCTGCTGATTCTCCTGTCGTCACTGCACTGACCGTTCGAGAGTACCCTGCCTACGTAGTAGTACTAGTACTAGTAGGCCTAGTAGTAGGCTAGTAGTAGGCCTACTAGTTAGTAGTTAAATTACATACAGAACATTTGTATTAAGAAAAGAATAATTTTTAATTCCCAGAAACCACACAAACGAAGATTTCTCAGCTGATTTCTGGAGTGAGAGTTAGGCCTATATTCTAAGGCCATGAGAATGAAAGTCATAGATTTGCGTCCACCGCCCGCATGTCCCGAAAGCTACCGCCTAAATTTTTCATTATTTGCCAAAAAAATCATTATTTGCACAAAAAAGGTATTTCCACCAAACAAATTTAGTTCCAAATCATCCACATCAGTAAAACGAAGTTTTTACCAAATTTCCACCAGTATGTGCGCTATAAATCATTAGTACATGTTCTGTTATTTTTACAGTCTTAGTCCCGCTGCATTGCTCACAAAAAGGTCGCATCGCGCTAAAACTGTATGGTAAACTCCGATCCGCACCTGCAACTGTACCGCCTTCACATGCACAACACGTTTGCTGTTGAGCCTTTCCATTGTATCTTATACCTGTGTGTGCGGCCTGCACGTATAATGATGCACGTACATACACAGATTAGAAGAAACATCTTGTGATTGCGCTGTAGTGTTATTAATGATCAATGGAAATAATTAATAATGAAAAAAAGCCTCATGTGTTTTCGAAATTTCCCGGACGCAAATCTATGACTTTCATTCTCTTGGCCTAATATAAGTAATAGAGGGTAGAATGTCGTATCCGACCGCCACTTTTTCTCATTCAATATAACCAATATTAATAAAGTAATCTTACCTACCTA